>PYAF01000094.1:451062-515319 GCA_007407185.1 Glycine tomentella | reverse complement strand
TCACTAAGTATTTATTAAGGATAACCTTACAAAAAGATATTTAATGTAACATTGATTTTGTAAAATGATATATATTTTAAAATAATTTTTTCTCTAAAAAATCATGTTCTAAAACGGTAGGAGTATATAATACTACAACTAAGGGTTATTATTTTTTTAATTAAAAAACCTAAATTCATTTATCTTATATAAAAGTTAGTGAAGACCAATTAGGTGTAACCATGGATTAAACTTTTAAAAAATCCAATTCATATCCAATTCAAATCCAATTAAATTTTAAATTCATATATATTTAATTAGATAAACTTGGTTTGAATTTTTCTTAAAGTCTGGATTTAAAATCCAATTTATGGTTTAAAACCAATTTGACTTTAAATTTAATGTTAAACAATAAATTAATTTTGATCGACTTCAGTTAAAATTATTTTTAACTTATTTTGATTATAATCATTTTTTGTCAACATCATATCAATCTCAAATAGAATTGTTTTTATCCTATCTGAATTAGAGTATTTTTTATTAACCTCGATATCATAATAGTTTTCAATTGACATCGACCCAGATAATTTATACAAATTTACTAGTTATTTAAACGTATATCACACAGACGAATTCTTGTGGCTATTGTTTGAAAAGCGAAGAACTTAATCGATTGGTCTTCAATTGTTAGGGTAGGTTTGCAAATTCTGGCGCCTCTTATTGGAATTTGTCCGTCCGATTTTGTCCTTATTTGAAGTACCCCTATGCAAGCACTTCACTTTGACATGTGTTCGATTAATAACTCAAATAAATTTGAAAATCATTTATTTATTTGTTTTAGGCATCTCGGCTCCCTGTCTGACAGTTCTTGATTCATTGTGTTCTTATAACAAAATAAGATAGTAGAAAATAAGATGGTAGAAAAATGAAATCTTCTATTCGGGGGTGTATATATATATATATATATATATATATATATATATATATATATATACACATACATAATAAGAAAATAAGAATTACAAATGTAATTCTTTTTTCGTTTTACTTGATATATCTTTGTACGTAAAAGTACGAAATTAATTTAAAATATCTAAATCTTTTATTAAAAAACATCTTATCAAATTTTAAATACTATTTAGTTGTACTTATAATGGGATATTTTATAAGTTAGACCTAAATATTAAGAGATCTAACTCAATTAGTTGAGGAGGATGTATATATAAATTATTGTAAATTATCAAATATGATCTTCATTTTTTCCTGATAAAATAAAAGACCTAAATATTACATTTATTACACAAACATCTATTATTCTATTACACAATATTTAAAATAAATTATAACCAATTATATTTTTATGGGAAAATGTTAGTTTTGTGATCAAATAAGATCAAACCTGCAACTTTTCTTCTCTTTTTTTTCTCCCTTAACCAATCAGTCCACCTTATATTTTCAAATAATTACCTATAAAAAGTGACACCATTCATTTAAAAGAACATATGCAAACCTTTTAAAAAAAATAAATGAATGTTGTTGGTATTATTAAAAACCAAAAGATCTCAACGTGGCACGTGTTTATAAAATTGCTTAAAGTCTAGCTTTAATGAAATAATGTAATTGTTTTCATGATGTAGAGTGTGTTTGGTAAAGAGGGATAAAAGGAGATAAAAAAGGATGAAAATATGGGGGGTGAAAAGGAATGAAAATGGATGAAAGAGAGTGTAAAGTCTGGTTGTTTGATTGAGAGAGAAGAAACGGAAGATTTGAATAAAAGTTTATTGAGAGAGAAAAAAAGAAACAACTTATTAATATAATTCCTATTATACCCCTTATTCCTACTGAGTTCTGATGAGGTCCGACTGAGCTATCTGGTCCTCTCTTTCTCAGTGGAATCTTCGATCTCTGATGTTGAAATGGGGGGAGGTACCTGCAAAAGGGACTCTGTCGAGCAAGTCAGTGGTGTTCTGAGGCGTTTAAGTGTCTATCACTGGATGAGTAAAAACGTACTTGGAGGTATCTCCTCTGGGTCTATATACACACGTTTGAAGTTGAGGAGGTTGTGCCATCCTCAGAGTCACGTTGGCCAACCACCCCCTCTATGTGCGTGTCAAGTTTGTAGGAGACTGTTGGGGTCCATTATGTGCCGAGTACGTGTCGGCTTCGTGGGTCACACAATACGTTGGGTTATAGGAAACATCACGTGCCAAGTACGTACCGAGTTTATGGATCGTACGATACATAAGTCACCCAAGCTCTAAATTCATGATGAATGATAGAGTTTCATGTGGTCCTCGACTATCTGTGTTTTGTGAGCTCGTGACAAGTTTATGGGTCGTATGATACATAAGCCCCCTAGGCTTGAGCGAGCAGCTGGATCGAGACACATAAGGAGGCCGGATTTACTTGCGTGAGTTAAACCTAAATTGTTATGAAGTGGCGCCATCATCATGTGTGTCCGTGTTCGACAACGAAAATTTTTTAAAAGTTGGATGACATGTGTCTGGATTTGTTGAGTTGACCCTTGGGTGGCTTGTCTTTTTGGAAGGCGGAACGGGGTAAGTGTAATGGCATGTCACTTCTGTGAGGGGTTTTACTGCTTCATTTCTCGTGCCACTTCGATTCCTGTGTTGCTTCATCATTGGTCATAACCCAAAAGCCAAAGTTGGGGCGTTTGGTTCGAGGGTTTAATGATGTGTTGTTAGGGGTGCGAGAAGCGAAAGGGCATGTGGTTGGTTTCGAGCTAAGGGTTGTGAAGCCATTATAAAAAAAAAAGGGTGGTATGGAAACCAAAAGTCACTTTCTCTCTCTTGTTCCTACGCTTTTTTTACATTACTACTTTTGCTCCCCTTGTGGTTGCTTTCTAAGATTTGGAGTGCTCTCCATTGTTCCCTGCTTGTTGTCTCTTGTGCTTCCAGTTATGTATACCCGGTCTTTTCCTTCTTTAATCCTTTGTTCCTAGCCTTTATTCTTAGCATCCTTTTAGATGTCTTCCTCTTCTATGGAGGATGGGTCTCCCATTCGGGGTAGGTCCCTTGTGGCTAGGGAAGTGAGAGGTATAAGGGAATATGGGAGTGAGGATGAGTTTTCTTCTTCAACCCCTTCATCTATCTCTGATTTGGATAAAGTGGAGGATTACTTGGTGAGCATGGGGGTTGGGGTGTCTGAGGAGATGACGGAGACAAAGGGTGATGACATTGTAGAGGTTGTAAGGGGGTTAAGAAGAGTAGGGATAGTAAGTTTGCCCCTATCACTATTTCTGGGTACGAGTGGGTTTCTGCAGAAGTCAACTTGTACCCTACTCGGTTCCAAACCCTCAAGTCCATAAAGAAGTTAATAAGAAGGTTGACATGATAACCCTAGATGATGTTTAGTTGTTGATCATTCAACCTTGTAGCGCCGAGGAGCGCGTGCTCATGAGTGCGTCAAAGGACAACACCGACTTTATGTACATGCATGAAGATGTCTTTAAGGAGTTGGACGTAGAATTTCCCTTTTTGGCTTTTGAATGCGAGATGTTGAGTCTAATGAATGTTGCCCCTTTGCAACTGCATCCCAACAGTTGGGCCTTTTTGTATGCCCTTCAAATTTTGTGTAAAAGTTTGAAAATCGAGTCCATTATTAACAAGTTCATGTACATTTATTAGTTAAAGATGTGTGGTAAGGTTGGTTGGGCCTCCTTGAATGTTTTAAAATTTGGAAAATTGTTTCAGTTGTTTACCCAATCTTGGAAAAAGTTCAAGTCGGGCTTTTTACGACTTCGTCCCAATCCTTCTTATGGAGACTTGAAAGAGTGGTTCTTCAAGGAAGATGGGAAGGCTCCTAAGTTTCCTTCTCATTGGTAATGTTTTCCTTTCAAAATCAAATCCCTTCCTCACCAACTATTATCGGCCCAGGAAGTCAAAGACATTGAAATTATAAGGGAATGGCCACCAGAAATGTCTTGTAAATTATTACGACTATTTTGAACTCACGTTTTCCAGATCGTTTTCTAAGTAGTGAGTATTTTTATGCCGCCATCTTTTTTCATAAAAATGGAGGAGTACTGATCGGTCTTATTTTGTGTTTTTTACAAAAATCATGAAGGGCTATGACTACTAGAATTTGAAGAGCTTGGTGGTCGATGACCAAGCAGATGTTAGAAAGACGAAGAAGTGGAAGCGTGTGAATGAATCTTTGAAATCCAACCAAGCAAAGAAATTTGTGAAGGTAGTGGAAGAAAAGGCTGAGGTCGTTGTGAAAATTGTCCATTTGGATGGTCCATATGTGTCGGACAAGGGAACGAGATAGAATAATGTTGACAAGGGGTTTGTCGGTGTGATTGACAAGGCAAAAGAGATGTAGGGTAAGGGGGTTCTAAGGTCGATCGCGACCGAGAAGGAGAAGATGGTCGAGGTTATGAATTCGACCGAGATGAGAAGGGCGTCGAGGCTCAAAAATCGACGTTGATGGCATCAGGAGATAATCCGAGTATCTGAGCGTCGCAAGTGAACAAAGTTGTCCTCTGTTATCATGAAGGGAAGCTGCATCAATTAGATCATGTGTCTATCGTGTCTAACATTGTTTCCCTATGGAATTCTGACTCGACCAGCCCATAGTTTGTCCCATCAACTGCTTTCTTAAGTCAAACCGACTGTGATATGAGGTGGAGAGTTTCGATGCCACTGATATCTTCCTTGGTTAGTCTCTCGCTGTTGTGCATCATTGGAAAAAGACAATTGCGAAAGCGGATGAGAAGACTAAGGTGATGGCTGCACAACTGAAGGCCATGAAGGTTGAGGCAGGAAAAAACTAACAAATTGGTGTGGAGTTGGCTAAGTGTAGGGAATCAGTGAGGAAACTGCAGAAGGACCTCAACAAGCACATTAGCGATGACTTGGTGTTGCCCCCTCCAGCCCACGCAAAAATATTTTGATGGGGCGTAGGTGCCTCTTTCGAGATGACTTGGTGTTGCCCCCTCCAGCGAAGCCGCTTGCAATGGTGTTGATGACTCCACAAGTCCCTCCTTCGTCGATTGTCGAGGTGCTGACTTGATCAGGCTTGGCGTTGGCTTGCTCTCGCCTATCATCGTGGGATTGCTATCCTCGGACTCCCCAATGACCTCCTCAGCCCCTTCCACGACCTCGATAATCGCCATGACCTCGATAATTAAAAGCATGGCCTTGTGTGCAAAAAAAGTAACATTCAATATTAAAAGTGAATCATTAAAAGTTGTGTGTCAAAAAAAAAATCTAAAAATATAAACAATTGATTTCAAAATATACAACGAAAACACATTTTCATTGTATATTGCACAACGAAAGCGTGTTTCTATTGTGTTAAGTTGTACACCCTCCAAATATAATGAGAATGTGTTTTCATTGCATAATATATTAACAATGGAAATGTGTTTTTATTTTGTATGGAGGATACACACCGTAACACAACAAAAATAACTTTTTGTTTTATATATTGCATAACAAAAATGCATTTCTTTTAGGAATATTTTGAAGAAGAAAAACAAATAAAACTTTAGTTGAATTTAAGTAGCAAAAACTTAGTGGGAATAGTTGGCCCTAACACTTCCTGCCAAAATATTCCATTAGCCCAAAAGACAAGCATATGACAGTATGACACTACGAAGGGATATAAAAAACCTATTACTATATCCATTCCTTTTTTGCTAAGTACACTTTCGTTCCCCTTTTTAAAATTAAATTCCTTAAATAACATTTCCTTTTCAAACTTTCTTCTTTCCCTCGTGTAACATCCCAGACGAATTACACCAGAATGAGAGGGATCCAGAGATTGTGCAAGTGTTTGATTGTACAGTTGATGATGACTTAAAGGAATTAGTTGATAGTATCATTACCAACAAGATGCATCTACTTTTCAGTAGCTCATCACTTAAGAACTACATAGTTAAGCATGCTTAGCTTGGAGCAATTTTGGGATGAGTGACCTTCTGGGAAGTTTTGTAAACAACGTGTGAGTGAGGACAAAGCACGCTAAAATGTTTCATGTTAGTTTGTGGGAACAGTCGTTGATCCTATAAGCAACCATAACTAATTTCCGAGGTTATGCTAAAAAGTTTCGTGTGATTTGTGGGGACAATTATTGATCGTAGAAGAAACCAAAACAAATTGTCGAGGTCCCAGAAAGGGCTACTTACTGAGGGTTCTTACCAACAAAGATGTTTTTTGAAGTGTCATCACATGAAGTGTTGTAGTGTGTGAAAGTCAACAATCAAGGATGTTACATCTTGCACACTCCCTCTTTCATAGTAACAACATATTTCCCCTCTCTTGCACTACACTCCCTTCTCTCTTTCATTCCCTTCATCCCCTTTGATCTCTTGCTCTGCCTCCATTTATTCATCTCTTGCTTTAACACTAGGATTTTTCATCCTCCAAATTTCAATGTAGGATATTTATGTTCCTAACTACTTTTCTTCCTTGTTTTATTTTTGTCCACTCACACAATACCATGAATGTATCTGATTTTATACATGCGGGAACATATGACTATATCTTAAATTTGTTAAAGTTGTTATAGTAGAGCACCTCTTAGAGTTACTCAAATTAAAGGAATGATATCAATTATATGATTTCTCCGCTCCAATTGCTTCACTATTGTACAATTTTTCCTTTTTATAGGATTTTTAATGGTCCAAGTGTTTTGCCTGAATTTTTTCAAATGTTTTTTGTTACATTTTGGAAAGTATTTTTCAGAACACAAAAACACAAAACAGTATTTCAGAAAATAATTTTTAGAACATAGTTTTGTTTTTTACAATTCCAGAAAATACTTTCTGAAACACAAAAACAATATTCTAAAAAATACTTTTCAGAATGTTAAAAATAAAATTATGTTCCACAAAGTACTTTTTGGAATGTTAGAAACAAAACATTGTTTCTTGAAGTACATTCCAGAATAGTAGTTATGTATTAACGTTATGGGTATACTAGGTATAAAGGGTATATATGATAATAAAAATTAGAAGAACAAAAATATAAATGGGAGTATACTTGGAAAAAAAGAGGATTAGATATGGCAAAGGCCTAAATAGAAATGAATTAACCAAAAAATAATCAGGCTGATCTATTGAGTCTTCAGCTTGGCCTTTGGGCTTTTTTCGGCCTTTGCATATTTGATCGGTTGAAAATAAAAGAGATGAACTAACCAATTCTTTTTTAGGCATATAATCAATAAATCATTTGAGAACTTAACAATTAATTTCATGCAAGATATGAAGCCTGCATTAGAATTCCTCTATTCTCGGATTGAAACTCACAATTTTACAAAAATGTAGAAACATTAAAAAGAAAAAAGAAAAATGTAATTAATCTTTATTTTTCATACCAACATTTTTGTAAAGTGTATTATTCTTATGTATAAAATAAGATTTTAATGGTCACATATTGTAAAATAATTTTACACTGTGAATACAAAGTCTATTTTCTCATAAAGTTAAGTGTATTCATAATTATTAATTAAAAAATCAATAATTGAGAATTGTGATAAATCAAATATGTATACCACAAAATCTAAAGTTAATTATAAATAGTTTTAATATTTTAGTTTTTTAATTTATTGATATCATTTCACATTATTGATAAACTGTATTTACCACGGAAAAATTTAGAATTGTTCTTTCACATGAACTCAGACAAATCACCAGGTCTTGATGGACTCAATCCAGCTTTTAAAAAAAAAATTACATCTTTGTGACCCTCAAGCTTTTCACTCTGATTGAAATTGGTTTTTTTCCCTCCCGAGGTAAATGCTACAGACATTGTTCTTATCTCCAAAATAAAAAACCCCATTTGTATAAAAGACTTTGGTCAATCTCTTTATACAATGTCTTCTACAAAATCATCTCCAAAGTTTTAGCCAATAGTCTAAACCTATCCTTCCAAATTGCATAATTCTGAAGATCATATTTTGTAGAGGATCGATCCATTCTTGACAATGTTCTTTTAGCTTATGAAATTATCCATCACATTAGGTGTAAATAAAAAGGAAAAATTGGGGAAGTTACTTTGAAAATTAACATTAGCAAAGCGTTTGATAGAGTTAATTGGGACTATCTCTTGGTAGTAATAAAAAAAATGGGCTTTCATGAAAAATGGCTTAGTTGGATTAATTTGTGTCTTCAAATTGTCCAATATTCTGTGATTATTAATGGAGACTCAGCTCAAAAAATTTCTCTAGGGAGAGAGCTTAGGTAAAAAATTTCTTTAGAGAGAGAGTTTAGGTAAAGTAACTCACTGTCACCCGGTCTTTTCATTTATGTACTAAAAGTTTTTCTTTACTTTTAAAATATCATGAAATGAGATGTAACATTCATAGAATGAAGATGTGTAAAGGAGTTCCTATCCTCACACACCTTTTATTTGTTCACAATTGTTTTCTATTTTTCAAGATAAATAATATAGAGACCACTTTCTTAAAGACATCGTTGATTCTTATGGTCAAGCTTCTTGTCAAATGATCAATTACCAAAAGTCAAAGACATTTTTTAGCTCTAACACATCCACTAGTTTGAGACAAAGCATTTCATCTTCTCTTGGAGTCACAACAACAATTGGCACAAAAAAGTACCTAGGCTCCCATCTATCATTTGAAGAAGGAAAGGGCCATCTTTGGATTCCTCAAAGACAGACTCATCTGGAATAGAGTCAATCATTGGTTCACCAAGAATCTCTCCAAGGTGGGTAAGGAAATCTTTATTAAGTTAGTAACTCAATCCATTCCTACTTACTACATGAGTGTTTCTCCATCCTCCCTTGAAGATGAATTAAAAAAATGATGAACTCTTTTTGGTGGAGATCAAATAGACAGATGAGAAAAGACATCAGTTAGTTAAGTTGGGACAAACTTTCATAGTAGCTAGGCTAGACTATCTCATTTCTTATTTAATATTTGGGTTATTTTTGTTATTATATATAATCAAACAAGAGAAAATAAGCTATTTTTTTCTCTCTGCTACTAAATAACCTAAATAATATTTTATTTTATTTTTTTCTTTCACTTATTTTTTATGGCCTTTTTCCCTAAACCAACACTTAAATGAAATAGACCAAAAAAAAAGATTTTATTGCAAATGAACAAGATATTGAAAAATTGTGGATTCATTTCTTTTGTTCGAAAAGAGTCTTTTAAGAATTAATATGATTTGGCTTGTTATCTTTTGGTTTTGATTCCCCATGGTTCCTTATTTTCTTTTTGGATTATAATATAATGAAGTGTGTTATTTTTGCTTTTGATGATTGCAGTATCAATCTGAGATTACATTCTTTAACATTGTATTAATATATCTCTTGATTTTGATAAATAAAAAAATAGAACCAGTCAGTGAGTCAACTTTGGCTTTTACCCAATAGACAACAACTTCGACAACGATACTACGCAGTAAATTCATCTAATCTACTTATAAATTAGTAAGAACTAGACCAAATGGCCTGTATTTTATACGGAAAAGTAAAAAGAATGGCCTATTTTACATTGCAAATAAAAGAAAAATAAAAAATTGAGAATGCAGTAGAACACAACACAACACGTGTAATTTTTGGTTCGGAGTCTGAACAGATTTATTATATCTATTGACTATTTGTTTTGGGGGAATGCAAATGGTCTCTAGATATCAAAGTTACGACAAAAATACAGATATCGAAGTTTAAATTTATAATCTCTTCTTGGCATCTGAAATTGCTTTAAAAAAAATTAAACTAAGCCATTCTCTCTTTAATATCTCGGCATTGGTCCCTCAAATTATTTTTTCAATATGTTATCAATATGTTTTTTAAATTATTTTTTTCTCGTCAAGTAAATTTTACACAAATCATGTTAAATTATGTAACTCTTGGTTTTTATTCAGTAATATTTTTGAAAATTTGCCCAGGACTTCTCCTCTCAATTTCGAGCGTTTGACCACTAATTTCGTCTCAATCGAACGTTCCAATCAAAAGTTATGACCGTTCGAAGTTTATACGCAATTTTGAAAACTTGTCACATGTCATACGTAATTCGCTTATCTGTATAGCGAAATTGTTCTTCCAATTATTCAATGTCACGTTAGTCCATGAACTTTGCTTATGTGACTAGCAAACTAGGTCGCATAACATTTTGACAAAGTTTATTTTATCGGTGGCATTCTGGGTTTTTTTTTTTTTAATGTGACACTTTGGCCACTATTCCGATGATAGAAGCATGGTCTCATAACTATCAAGTGTGGGTAATTATCAAAAAATGGTTGATGCTTGTAATTGCTTAAAAACATTATAAATAGAAGTAAACACGGTGTAATTGAGTTCCCAACTAAATCAACCAAATCTATCGTTGTCTTGTATGTTTACCTTTCATTTATATTTTATTTATTTACAACTTTCTTTACCGCATTTCCTTTAAACTTTCAATCATTTACAACTTTCTTTACTACATTTTGTTTTAACTTTCCACCGTCTACAACTTTTTTTTACCACAATTTTCACAAGAATAACCTAACATAGAAACTTCAATGCAACAACAGCTAAAACGCTCTCTGGAGTGGATTAGGAACCCAATTAATGAACATAATTCTTTCCTTGAGCCACTCACCTAAAGGTTTAGTCGGAGAGGCTCAAATAGTTTTATGAAGGTCCATTAGGTTTTGATTAAAACCTAGTCTCTCCCTCTTGCACTTCGTTTTGCTTTACTTAAAAACTTGTGTCTTCAGAGAGTCACGACTAGAGAAGGAAGAATAATCTTAAGGTAATTGAATGTTTAAAATTGATTAGGAACCACATAACTAGGGATGAACTTTAGACACTCAGGGACCTAATTTAAGTTTTGGGGTGATTTAGGCGTGACCCCAAACCATAAAAATCGTGAAATGCAAAATTGTTACTAGTCAGAGGCCAAAATCTCCACGCCTGTGCCAAAATCCGCATGCCCATGTAACCATGCTTGATCCCTGATCATGCAAGTCCGAAATCCACACGCTTGTGCCACTTATCCATACAATGTTAATATGATATTATTTCTCATCTGTCAATAAATATGAAAAGTTGAAATTTCACAATGTCTAAAATGAATTCTTGAAATATATATGCTTATTTATATTTGACAATATGATAAATCATTTTTAAAAAAATAAATTTTGCATATTTATTTGACACAAAAAGATCAAAATATCATTAGGCACACGATTAAGGGGACAACGACATACCCGCTTGTTGTGTTTTTCATTGTTTCGGCTACCTTGATTGTTATTTTAACTGTCTCATTGCTTCTATCAAAAGAAACTATTGGTGCATTTTTGGAATGTTGTTAACCTTGAGTTGCTCGAAGAAGATAAATAGCCTTTGAGACCATCCCTCATAGTTGGTTCCATCAGGATGTTCTAGTTTTGACATATTGAGCTAGACATTCATTGAGCAATGAGCAGTAAAACCATTTAAAAAGAAAACACAGTAAAAAGGGAAACAAATTTGCTTAGAGATTGTTAGAAATATTGTTCAAAAAGTGGAAATGAATATTGTGTTATGGCACTAACCAAAGTAAATTCTAATAATAATAATAATAATAATTCATTTTATGAGATGATGTTACTCACAATCTTATATTTAATCCCTCCAACATTACAATTAAATGACATATATCAATTCAATTACTCATTTAAATAAATATTATTTTATTCTATTATTACTCATTTTATTTTGTTAGGATATTATTCAATTATTATTTTATTTCTGAAAATGACTATTTTATCATAACTACTCCACAGATATTACCTCTAACATTATTATTATTTCTATTTTAAAAGATATAAACTAAATTATTATTATTAATTCAGTGTAACTAATTAATTATTAAAAAAATAAATTATGTTGTCCTACGTATTCTAATTCATATATAATATTCTAATTCATTTTGATTAATAAATAAAAATATTTTTTATACTATCCTATACGTACCTAAAATATCATATATTTGATTTATTACCTCTAATATTATTATTATTTTCATTTTTAAAGATATAATATATATTATTATTATTTCAGTAAAACTAAATTTTTAACAAGTAAATTACCGAAAATCATATATAATTGATTAATAAAATATATATTTGATTGATTAATTCAATTAATAGAAAATTTATCTTACCTAAATTCTGTATAGTATATATTTATATAAAAGAAGATTTGATTTTATAAAATGATATCACATGACAATCCTATATTGATTCCGTTTTCTTTTTATTGCTAACAGTTCGTTATGTTATTTTATTATTATTGAATTGGGTTGATTTTGATTAGTTGATATTGCAAATTAAGGTAATTAGATTAATAAGGAATATTTGAACATTCAATAATTCCGATCGATTTTAAAATGTCTAACTACCATTATAAATATTTGACTGAGTGAGCATTAGACCATGTAAGAATTTCTTCTACCTTAACGTGTCTTCACATTTTGCTCCATTATACACATATTCAAGATTATTGATCTATATACTCACATAACAACTTTAGAGCTTTTATTCTTATTGATTTTAGTTGCTTAATCATTTTTTCAACTATTAATTTCTTTGTTATTGTATTATAGTTTTTTTTTTTATCTTCTTTGAGGTAAGTATTCTCCTTTTTCATCATTTTTTTTGGATTTTCTTAATTTTTTTAATACTTGATATTTAATATTTGCGTGCTTATTGTTGTTTGAGGTAAATATTCTCCCTTCTCATCATTTTTTTTGGACTTTTAGTTTCATATATTCTTTTATTTTCTGTTTTAGAGTTATTTAGCTTATTATTGTTTTATTTTTTAATTTCATCTTTTTTTTATCTTCTTTCTTTAAGGCAATCTTCTTCTTTTTTCTTTAAATACCTTTTAAAAAATTATAATATTTAGAATTTAAATTAATTTGTATGCTAACAACATTTTATAATTTTTACATTTTTAATATGGAGAAAAAAACCTAAACAAGGAGGTTTCACAAAGGAAAAGAAAAAAAAATAGGTATATAACAATTTCAACGGTAAAACAATAAAGAAATTGAATTTAAAGACATCACAATTGAGGACATCAACTTAAAACTAATTCATTTAAAGTGTAAAATAAAAATAATATTTTTACGTCATTCTAATTATATTATATTGTAAATGATGTATGTTCACAATTTTCTACACAATATATTCAAATCTATTCTAAAGTTTAATTTTGTTGAAAATACTACGATCAAATTATCATGCTTATAAAAATAATAATTAGTTATAAAATTAAAAACACAAATAAATCATAGATAAATAATTCATAATTAATTGTAAATTTAATCAAATTAAAGAAACTATACAGTCCTGTGTAGCTTTTGTTCTTTCTATTTCCAATGAAGTAAAAAACTATAATAATACATGTAAAAAGGACTATAGTAATGCATATAATGTGTTTTACAAAAAAAATGTATTAAATATAGTGATAATATTTTTTAAAATTAACAAAATTTAAAATTACATTAAAAATTACAATATTATAAAAATTGTAATTATAAATTTAAAGCAAGGGTTATTAAGTTTGTAAATTAGATAAATGAGTTTTACAAATATAATAACAAGAGTGAATACTAATAATCGTTACGATTTTTCTCAACAAAATTTTATATTAAAAAAAAACACCATTAAGAAGTGTAATTTTTAAAATTTTTCCACTTACCAAGAAAAAAAAAAAAAAAAAGAAGAAGAAGAAGAAAGAAAGAAAGATTATGACAAAGAAAGAAAAATCAACGTTCTCCCTTGCTCAGCAAGTCTACTCTCTAACCAGTCAAATACGTTGGTTTGGGATCACCGGGTCAGTCTGCCAGAAACCCCACTTCTTGATCCTTCTCCGGTTTTTCCCATTTGAAAAAAATTGCATTCATTCACAAACGTACACACTTCCAAAATCACCATTATAAATAACCAATACCACCACTTTCTGTTTGCGCCACCACCGTTTTCCCTTCCCTTACCCCCAAACAGAACCAAAAATAAATAAATCAGAATGCCCTTCTTTTCCTCCTCCGCGACGGAGTCCAACCTGGCCACCGCGAAGACGGTGCTCTCGGCGGCGGCCTCGGTGGCCGCCACCGCAATGGTGGTCCGCTCCGTGGTTAGCGATCTCCTCCCGTCGGAGCTCCGGTCCTACATCACCAACGGCATCTACAGCATGTTCTCGCGCTTCTCCTCGGACATAACCCTAATCATTGACGAGTTCGACGGCCTCGTGAACAACCAAATCTACGAGGCCGCGGAAACCTACCTTGGCGCCAAAATCTCTCCCAACACACACAGACTGAAGGTGAGCAAACCGGAGACGGACAAAGCCTTCGCCCTCACAATGGAGCCCAACGAATCCCTAACGGACGTTTTCAAAAGCGTGAAATTTATGTGGATCCTCGTGTGCCGTCAGGTGGAGTCCCGAAGCTTCCACAACCCGCGCGACCTGAACTCCACCTTGAAATCAGAGGTTCGCTCGCTGGAACTCACTTTTCACAAGAAGCACAAGGAGATGGTACTCAACACCTACCTTCCCTATATTCTTCAACAAGCTAAGTCAATGAAGCAGGAAACGAAGGCGCTTAAGATCTTCACTGTGGACTACCAGAGCATGTACGGCAACATCAACGACGCGTGGGTGGGGATGCATCTGGACCACCCAGCCACGTTCGACACGCTCGCGATGGAGCGCGGCGTGAAGGAGTTTGTCATGAAGGACTTGGAAAGGTTCGTGAGGAGGAAAGAGTATTACAGGAGAGTTGGCAAGGCTTGGAAGAGAGGGTATTTGTTGTATGGTCCCCCGGGCACTGGGAAATCGAGCCTCGTTGCCGCTATGGCGAATTACTTGAAGTTTGATGTCTATGACTTGGAGCTTACGGAGCTGCAGGTTAACTCCGAGCTCAGGAGGCTGCTCATTGCCATGGCGAATAGGTCTATTCTTGTCGTGGAGGACATTGATTGCACTGTTGAGTTTCATGATCGGAGAGCTGAGGCCAGAGCTGCTTCTGGACATAACAACGACCGACAGGTTTTTTTTTTTTTTTTGGACCTAATGTTTCTATCTGTTTGTGCTGTGGAAATTTTGTGTTGTTGGATTGGAAATTGTTGCTTTGGTTGACTTATTAAAACGTTGATCGTAAGTGGAGGGAGGAATGTGGCTGTACAGTTCTGTTGTCGGGAGTGGAGATTCACTGAAAAAAATGAGGATGAAGTTGTGCTGTCATACGTGTGTTATAGGATGGAAAATTGTTCCTGTTCACTTAGTGTTTTCTTTTTAATTATTACAGTAAAAATATTTATTAGAAATAGAAAAAGTTTGTTCTTTTTGTGATTGTTCTGTTCTGTCTTTTGTGAAAAGGTCAATTACTGTGTGATTTTGCTCTGCTGTGAAAACGGAAAACCTTGGCTGGATTTGCATACGAATTGCAACAAACATGAATTCAGTCACTTTTACCCTCTTGTATCTTTGCTGACCTTAATGATTATTCAGGGTAATTTCTAGTTAGACACTAATTTTTGTTAAATTCTATATACAATTAACTTTCATATTAATTAATATATGTGTTTTGTTATAAGTGTTAAGACTTATTCTCACACTGCAAAATTGATTCTTCCTGGTAGGTTCTGTTGTTGACGATGGCAAACTGTAGTTGGTGGGCGCCTAAATTTCTTTTGCAAATACATTATTTTCAGCCTAATAATTTCTGGTACTATTGCAGGTTACACTATCGGGGTTGCTGAATTTCATTGATGGGTTATGGTCAAGTTGTGGGGATGAGAGGATCATAGTATTCACAACAAACCACAAGGACAAGCTTGATCCTGCATTGCTGCGCCCTGGTCGAATGGATGTTCACATTCACATGTCCTATTGCACTCCCTGTGGTTTCAGGCAGCTAGCTTCCAACTACCTCGGAATCAAAGAGCATTCTCTCTTTGAACAGATCGAGGAAGAGATGCAGAAAACCCAGGTGACTCCTGCTGAGGTAGCAGAGCAGCTTCTGAAGAGCAGGGACATTGAAACTAGCCTCGAACAGCTTATAGATTTCATGAGAAAGAAGAAAGAAACTCAGGAAATGGAGGCTAAAAAGAAGGAACAGGAGCCTAAAGACAAAGAGGAAAAGCAGAGGAAGGAGATTGATGATGGTGGTAAAGAAGAAAAAATTGATAGTGATGATAACAATAACGAAAAGAGAAGCATTACTGAGTTAAACAACACTTGTTGAAGTTTTGGATTCTATAGGGTCAGATAAGATTAGTCGCTAACATAAAAGTTTACCTTTTTGCTTTGTTTGGACTATACACTTGTGCTGTATGGTTATCCATCGTTTTCAATCTTCCTGAGATTTTGAGGTATACTTATTTTTCTTTTACACTTTCTGTTTTGTTAAATCCAAAGAGAATACCGTTACCACTGTTGATGTTAAAAGGATTGTTACTGTTCCGGAGTGGGTGTCAATTGTCAAACCGTGTCCACCATATTTGCTAAGAAAAGCAATAACTGTTTATTATGTTATATTTGCAGGGAGAATACTTCTATATTTTGTATGTATACACTTATTTTTTTCTCTCTTTTTTACCTTTCACATCTTTTTTTATTTCATTTTTTTCTTTTCATCATATCATACACTAATAATGTGTTTTACTTCCTGTTGTTTTCTTTATAGTTCTAATTGGGTGTATACATTCCATGGTTGGTAAATGGTATTTGATATCCCAATCAGTTCCAATTAGCTAAAATACATGAATGCAGATAATCCCTGAATGGAAAGGATATGAATCCAATTAACAATAGCTGAACTATGAATATATATATCTTATTGGATGTTGATTGAGCAATTGTCGCCATTGGAAACTAACACTTCATTCACAAATACCTAATTTAAAATAGCTGAAACGTAAATATTTGTTCTCGGGTCATTGATTGAACAATCGTTTAAGGTGGAATTGCAATGTAACAACGACGGGGTGGGAGAACAGGGAACTTGAATAAGAAAAGTTAGTACTCAAGCTTTTTTAAGTTGAAAAAGAAGTACTTCTATTCCTCAAAAAACAATTAAAAGATGAAAAAATATTACAAAAACACTTTACATATGAATCTTAGTATTTTAAAATGAAGTTTAAAAATTTGATTTTGCATGAGAGACAATTTGTTCAAAGACAGTAACCATAATTTGTACAAATCCAATCTATTTCCATAGGATTCAAAATAACAATAGCCCTGTGATAAAGATTTATTACTCTAACGACAATCGAAAATGACATTTTCATACAATAAACATCATAGGCTAATATTTGAATTTGAAAATGTTTTCAATTAATTTTATTTGATAAATATGAAATTGTTCTCACGAGAATATTGATAGGTTCTCTCAAGGTAAAAGATCGATGCCTCTGGGTGAGTTGTTTTCCACCATGTATCTGTATGGTTCAAAGGAGGGGAGAGAGAGGAGTGGAGGTAACTGTTTTTTTATTAGTTCACGAGGAGAAGAGAAGGGTTTAAATCTCTTTTATTAATATTAATTTATTGTCTCTTTTATTTACTATAACTTCTTACATTCATTTAAAAAATATTTTATAAAAGCAAAACTAATATTTTTATGGGGAAAAATAAATATTATTATATATATCTAAAATAAATAAATGTGTGGGGGCAATTATCGCTACATCCAACAATGTGCATCCCCTATTGCCTAACAGTGGAGGGGAGTAAAGATTAGATAAGGAGTGATTTTGGTCCCTTCGTTCCCTACCGCCTCCTACGAAAAATTAAATCAAGTAACCAAAGTTAAAAATAATGTCTCTTCTTTCATCCCCTCTACTTCACACCAACCAATCACCATGTTAAGGCTCGTTGATAGCAATTCATGACAACCGATTACACACTATGTAGAATAGCAGTCGTTGTGGATTGACGGGTCATTATGACATCGTTACAACAAGGTTGTAATGGACAAAATATTGTTTAAGACTCATTATGAAGAGAATGCTAAATGTAGGTTGACCATTAATCCAATTAGTCAAATGTGATAAACCAATTTATGATCATACGAATTATAACCTCCAATTGTCGAGCCTTTAGGCAAAAGTTAATAGGTTCAAGTTTGATCATACAGATCAAAATCCCTTAAGCATTGAGCTTGGAAGGTGGAGATGTTGGAGATCCCAAATCTATAAAAGTAATGAGGCCAAAATAATGTATATTAGTGGAAGACAATTCTCATCTTATAAAACACTTTTATAAGATTGAGTTAGGTCTAAATTCATTTTCTAAGATGACACCAAAGTCTGTCATAACGATTTGATATTAGATGTATTGTACGCTTGAGATGTCTAGTCCTTACGTGAGGGTTATGTGTTAGAGCTTCAACATATACTAGTGATTATGCCAAAATAATGTATATAAGTGGAGAAATAAAAAAATAAAAAATTAATTTTATAAGATTGAGTTAGATTCAAACACACTTTTTTTTAAAAAAAATTATTATAAACTTAAACTTAATCATACATTATAACTCCTAGAATGTCCAGCATATGAGACAAAGATCATGTATATTATTAATCTTAGTTGACAAATAATTTTCCAAAACCAGCACAAGTTAGTTATGATACGAAATTGATACCTATCATAGTATATGTGATTATTTGATGTATTTAGAATAATCCTTGACTTGTGAACTATTAGTCTTTGTAGTATATCTTATAGCCTCGCGAATTAACTTTTGTGTATGATTGTTTATTTGTTACTGTATAGGCATAGTTGATTATCATTTGAGAAGTCGAATTTTTAAAATATCCTGATCTTTGTAAATAGTTTTTATTTCGACTTAACAACCTAGGTCGTCTTCTTCTTTCATTTTTTTTTGGGTGTAGCACATTTTAGGTGTTAATTTTCTCGGGCCTTTCACATCCGGTGCTTATATTTTGATGAGTTGCACATTCAGTTTATTTTATCATTTTTGGTCTAGGAATAGCTCGTCCAAGTTTCTAAGCAACTTTGTCTGAGAATAGTCGTCTAGGTGTGTGGGAAAGATCGTCCAAGTTTTTATACGATGGTTATCCACATGGGGTTGTCTAGGTATCAACAAAACATGAAAATTTAGCATACACGTACCTCGGACTAAATGTGGGCCATAACATGATTAAAATATGCTTAAACATGCGCTCGGAATTCATTTTAAATTTTTTTTTTAGTGAAGAGTTACTTTTAACGTTCAAATAAATATGTGAAAAGGTTGAACATAAATTAAAAAGGATGAGATAGAATATGATATTTATAGCGTGAGATACGAGTTTCAAATTCTTGATTATAGGAGTTGTTATAGTGGTGTAATAACATTTATATATAATTCCTAGCTTGTAGATAATGGGTCTGTTTGGATGTTAGCTTCTCTAGAAGTATTTCTAGAAGAGAAAAATAAGAAGAAAAAAATGAAATGAGCTTCTTCATAAGTTAAAATAAGTCTTCCATTAGCTAATTTATAGATGTCATCTCATCTTTTAGAGAAGTTATATTGGTGAACTTCTAAAAATTAACTAATGAAGAGCTTATTTTTACTTATGGAAAAGCTCATCTAATTTTTTTCTTCATATTTTCTTCTTCTAGAAGTGCTCCTAGAGAAGTTTATCCAAACAGGCCCATGCTAGTAGATAAATTGTAACTTATAGATAATTAAGTATCTGCAACTTGATAAAGGGGTTGTAACATTATCATTAATATTCAAATATTAAAGTATTTAGTGATAACTTGTCGGCCTAGTAGCTAGGCTACTAAGGACTGTGTGTCTGTGCTTCTGTGTCAGGACTGATATGGAGGGTTGACATGCGTATTGGAGCGCCATGTCATTTGCCACGTCCATTTTGTGGACCCTGGACAGTACATAAGCCCCCAAGCTCCGAGTCAGCTTGCTGGCGAAAGAGGTTGTC
Source organism: Glycine tomentella (assembly GCA_007407185.1). NCBI lineage: Eukaryota > Viridiplantae > Streptophyta > Magnoliopsida > Fabales > Fabaceae > Glycine > Glycine tomentella. The sequence goes on along the minus strand of PYAF01000094.1, from coordinate 495,425 downwards.
TGATGTCGAGGGTAGTAGTCTTGACAAGTATGACGATTGCGAGTTTGTCAAGCCCCCCTGCCTTGACAAGTGTTGTCCAGACTGCTTCTAAATCGTTCAGGGTGGACACGCTTTTTGATTTGCAAGCGAAGTCAGACGTCCCATGCAAAAGAATCCCTGTATTTGACACCCCTACCCTTTCTAACAGTTGGAAGGTGCATTAAAGATAAACGTTTCACTTTTCTTTTGTTACGGGCGAGCGCAGCGCCCACACATTACTTTTGCATACGTGTCACCCGGGGAAAGGGTATGTCCTGGAGACATGGTATGTGGGTAAGTGGGACTACATCGTGGTGTAAATTTTAAGGGTGTCATTTCAACTCGCTCTAATTACTGGAGGGTCGCGCCTTCATTTAAAGGAGGTGTACATTAGATTTTTTATCACCACCATTTTTGAATTATGCTTCATCTTCCTCTTTGTGATTCGTCTGTGTCCTATTTGCTGCATTCGTAACTCTTGGTTTTGCCTTCGATTTCCTTCTTTCTTTCAATCACCTTCCTTACTCCAAGGTATATTTCCCTTCCACCATGTCTTTCATTTCTGATTCTATTATGGTCGAAAGTGACTCCAAGGACTCTATTCAGCAACCCCTGGTGGAACAAGAGGTAGTTCCAATCGGCGATTCCTCGACAGAGGAAGCTCGCCATGAGGCTACTAGACCCGCGCCATATCGGTGAAGGCAATTCTCAGACCCATGAAAGGGTTCCACCCTCTACTGCTTCTTTGGAGGAGGAGCCCGTGCCTGTCACGACTATCCTTCCCTTCTCCCCTCCAACGGCTAAAGGAAAAGGTGAGGTGGTGCTATTAGGGTTTCGCCTAAGGTAGGCATAGCGGTAGTGCCAGGACGTCCTCACCTCCTCCCTTCGTTGCTGGTTACGAGTGGGTAAGGGACAATGTCTTGAAGTACCGATCCTCCATAACTTTCGCGGCGAGTGTTGTTGCCTTGGGGCGTCAACTGAAATTTTCTAGCCCAGAAGATTGCTGCAAAATAACAATATAGGCTTGCAGGAGTGATGATTTTCCCTTTATGAGGGCAGTATTGGGTTGTCGACCCTACTTTTTATGCATCATTGTCTCTTTGAAGTCCAGGGTTTGATTTTCCCCCTGAACTCCTTTCAATATGCCATGCTAAAGCATTTGAACGTGGCACCCTCCCAGCTTCATCCCAATAGTTGGGCGATGGTGAGGGCCTTCAAGGTCTTGTGCCCCTTTTTCAACATTCGTCCTAGCGTGTCTGTGTTTCTTTATTTCTTTTAGTTGACAGGGAAGATATATTGGGTGTCTCTCAACAATGTGTCCAAGAAGTTGTTCGAGTTTGACTCGAACATGTTTTGTCATTTTAAGGATCACTTCTTTAAAGTCCTAGTGACCGATGGTGTGGCTGATGGATTGCCACTGATGTTTAAGAACACTGCTTCCCTTTTTAATGGCAGTCAGACCCTACCAGATTCAAGTCTTTTGATGAGGATCTATTGACCCTGGTGGAGAGGTTTGACAAGGACATTATGGAGCAAATGTCGACTTCATTAGACGCTCGACCCATCTTGTCCCTTCCTTCGATAGACGATCCTCTCTTTGCCTTAGATGGTAAAATACTTTACCTTCTCTTTTTTGTGCGTGATGTGGTTTTCTCTTGAATTAACCTTTATTGCATTTTTGCTTTTGCATATATAATGGGCGATTTCGCATAGAGGCCCTTGGTGAAGCATGTCGGACCTGCTGGTGGAGATATGCCTCCTTCTGCTGTCGAGCCTCCTATAGGAAAAGAAGGTCAACCTGTTACTAGGTTTGACCATGATGATGATGAAGTTGTTAAGGTTACTCCCAACATGCCTCATTCTATCCTGACAAAAAGGAAGCATGATGAGGTTGGAGTGTTTGACTGTAAGAAGTCGAGGGCCCTTTTTAGTCTCTGAGCCCTCAAACAAGCGACAGGGTTGACGTCTAGGCTGACTCGTCCTTCTCATTCCAGCACGCAGGGTCCACCTTCCGTTTCCTTGGTTGTCCAGACTACTATTGCTGCTCGCGCGCCTCCGACACCATCTTCCTTGCCTGCTCAGGAGGTTTTTGTCTCTCCATCTATCGTGGCTGCTACGCAGGTCCCGTTGGCCGCTCCTATCATGGCTCCTCCTTCCATCATTGTTGTGCCTTTCCTCAGCGCTGGTGTAATGACCACGGGTACTTCCTAAATCCCGTCTCCTTGTTTTTAAGCTTCACCAGTTCCAACTTCAGTTGTCTTACTGTTCGGACTGCCTTCCTCCTCTTCTCGCCCTCATGTCTCCATAGATCACATTTATACTTCTCGTGATACTGATTTGATGTGGAGCATGGGATATGGACCAAAGCAAAGAACTCCAATTGACTTTGTGTCTTCTTTTGACAAAAATCTCATTCGGTTAGTTGGGTTCAAAATGCAAACGACTATAGGAAGGTTTTTCTTCAGAGGAGTCTGGCGATTCTTGATGAGAATGGACAAAGGCACCAGGAAGCTCTAAGTAAGGTTGCCTCTTTAGAGACTGAGGTCACAAAGTGGAGGGTTATTGCTCGGGCAGTGTGGAGAGTGGAGCATCCCAAGGTGGTTAATGCTACAGTCGCCCTAGCTGAGGCCAGTCAATCTAACCACCAGTTGTCATCTAGGGTCAACGATGCTCTTGCTAAGCTGCTACACACTAGACTGGACGATGATGAGATGTTTGGGTGCTGTAAGGACTTGCAAAGAAAGAAAAATGACTTGGCTGGCAAGGTGGAGAGCACTGCTGAAAAGAAGGAAGAGCTTGACAAGGTGATTGCTGAACATTCCACCGCCAACCCCAAAAGTGCAATTTTCTTAGTTAAGGCCCATGACATATTTGCGAATTTCTCCAAACACCTCTTCTAGGTCTGCTACGTGTTAGGCCACACTATGAGATTTCATGACCATATCATCCATGTAAACCTTGACATTCTGGCCTGTCTGTTGTTTGAAGATCCAGTCCATTAGTCTTTGGTATGTATCGCCTGCATTTTTCAGGCCAAAGGGCATGACCCTGTAACAAAAATTAGCATCCTCAGTTATGAATGTTGTTTTCTCTTCGTCTGGGGTGTGCATTCTGATATGATGTTATCCTAAATAGGCATCTAGGAAACTTAGTACTTGGAACCCAGCACGTCGTCGACTAGTTTGTCAATGTTGGGCAAATGATATGTGTCATTTGGACATGCTTTGTTGAGGTCAATGTAGTTAGTGCACATATGTCATTTGCCATTGGTTATTTTGACCATGACGACATTGGCTAGCCCAGTAGAATACCTGACTTCTCTGATAAACTGAGCCTTGAGTAGCTTGTCCACCTCTGACTACCTTTCTGACTGCCTTGCGCCACTCTTTTATCATTTTCCTTTTCTTTCGTGAAACTGGTTTAGCCTAAGGGCATATGGCCAGTTTGTGGCATATGATGCTAGGGTGGATACCTGACATGTTAGATGGTTGCTATACGATTATGTCTGCGTTCTTGTGTTGGACATCAGCTATGCATCTGAACTCGTGGCTGGTGAGGCCCCTACTGAGTGTGTATAGTGACTAGATTTTGGTCCAAGCTGCAACTTGACAAGTTCTTCAATAGGCTTTGGGCCTTTGTCAATAGTGTCATCGCGTGGATCCACATCGAATACGTCATATTGATCTTCCATAGTTTCTTCATAGACAATCAAGGTTTGGATTGGGGACCCTTTGTCCAGGCTCATGACTTGGCTGCTACCTTCAGATGTGGGATGAGGCTTACTTGGCTCCCAAATAGGAGGATAAGGTGCCACCTTTAAGCTTTCAGCATAGCACTGTCAGGCCTGCTTCTGGTTTGCCTTGACAGTTACGATCTCTCCCATCAAGGTTGAGAATTTCATCTTGAGATGCGGTGTGGAGACGATGGCTCCAAGTTCGTTCAGTGTTTTCCTGCCAATCAAAGCAAAGTATGAGATATTTGCGTCAACAATTAAATACCTGACAATAAAGCTCCTTGAGAGCTTGCCTTAATCAAAGGTGGTCATGAGGTCTAAATAGCCTCTGGTTTCTACTCTTTCTCCTGCAAAACCGAGGAGTGGTCCATGTTAACACTTTGGCAAGCATACCAATTTGTCCAAGTAATAAAGAAACGGTAAGATCGAATGTCGATTCCACAGGGACTTTGCTTGTACTCATAATTAATATTTGTTTCTTTTAAGTAATTAATGAATTGATTTAGTTTGTAGAGTAAATGACATATAATTAGATTTGACTTAATTAAAACTATAACGTGTAATATATACAGAGAAAGAGACATGAACACTCAGAGTGATGCGGTGATGGTTGAAATACGATGTGACGAATGTTGGATGCTCAACTAACCGAAACTAACTTTGATGCAATATCAAAGGTTTTTCGCTATTCAACATTATTTCTGCTCACCTTCATCTATTAATGTATTCTAACCTTGATTCCTCATGTGCAAGACCCTAAATCACTCAATTTCGCTCCTAATCCCTCAAGAGTTACATTAACCGATTTGCATTAAGATTAAAGATGATAACCTAGGCTAAACAAAACCACTCTATCCCTAGAAATGATATGTTTAGAAGCATTATTCAGTTCCAAGAAAATAATCATTTTCCAATGCATTAAATTCTATAACAAGCATGCAAATGGATGATCAAACCACTAACATGAATATAGCTCAGAAAAATAACAATAATGCGCAAATAACATTGAATAGATAGTTAGAATAATTACATCAAAGCGTTTGGTTTTTGAGCTCCCAACAATAGGGGTTTTAGCCTCTCAATTCATGAAAAGCTTGTACAAATGGAAGATTAGGGTAAGTAAAGGGATTGGGAATGAGGAACAAATGATGGAATGCAGCCCAAATTGGTGTGGAAGGATGTCCCCTTCATGATCTAGTTGTCGTGCTTTGTCTCCTTCAGAGTTGGTAAAAAAAGATCTCCTTCTTTTCCCTCATTTTTGCCTTAAAATGCAGCCCAATATCGTGGTTGGACGCTTAGCGCGAAATGTCGCGCTGAGCACGCCTTCAATGTCCAGCTGGATAAGTGACCACACACTAAGTTAGCTAGTCACATGAGCGGGTCTTCGCACTGAGCGAGTCTGTCGCGAGACTCGCTCAGTGCGAGTAGCTTCTGTCCCGTTGAGCGAACACCTCTAGACCTTGAATCCACCTTCCATGCCCTTGCAATGAATTTCTACAAAAACTGCAACCAACACCTCATAAATCAACTAGTTTTAGCATCTACTGGATAAAAGTTCAAAAGAAGCTAATTCCTATGTTTTAATCACAAAAAGAAGCATTAAAAAAGGAAAATATGAGATAATTGCTAAGTAATTTACATGTAACTTTACATATGCTTAGCAATTATCAGTCCATAGTGTGGTTGGATTGTATCAGCTGAGACTTCGAGCCTTTGGAATTTCTTCTAGTAAAGTATATCTGTGGAGCTACCTTGGTCAATAAGGACCTTGGACACCATGAAATTGGTGATGACTATGGAGACAACCATGGGGTCATCCTGGTTGATAGAATTTATATCTTTGAAGTTTCTATCGGTGAATGTTATAAGAAGGAGACTTCTTGGTGATTGTATGTCGACACAGTTTATGTCAATATCTCGGATGATGTGGAGATGACACTTTTGGGACTGACTAGACAACCCTTCATAGGAAAATCCATCCGCAATGGAGTTGATTACAACTCTAATTTGTTGGGCAGGCTCGTCTTCTTGCTCTTGCTAAGGTTGACATTCGCGTTTTTGCTAGTGATGCCTTTGTCTTCCTCTATCTTTTGCTCTGCCCCTCCTCCTATCGACACCATGATTACTATGCTAGTCATCTTGGTGTCCTCTAGGTCTTGCTACTGTTGGGTTGTTGTCAGGCCTCTTCATGAATTGGGCTAGGTATCCAGCCTATACGAGTTCTTCAATTTTATCTTTCAGAGTCCAATAGTCTTCTGTATTATGACCATAACTGCCATGGTATTTGTAGTGTTTGGTTTTGTCTATCCCTGGTCTGGGAGGAAGTATCCAAGGTAGCCTTATGGATATCTTCACATTAAAGACCTCTTCAAGAATAGTGGCTTGATTTGTGATCAGGGGTGTGTAATGCTCATTACCTGGATCCCCTTGGGAAATGCTGGCGCTTGTCCAACTTGTTCCTTTTGTCCGATTTGTGTGAGTAGGTCCTGGTGCCTCCCTCTCTTTTGTCACATTTTTTCGGTTTGTCGAACCTTGTTTCTAAACCTTGACATCTCTTGCATTTAAATGTATCATGTGGCTCGTTTGCATAACTCGTCCATGCTACCAGGAGGCTTCTTACACAGATTATCAGCAAACTTACCAAGTCGCATGGCGAACAACATGGAGCGTAATGCCACTCTGGATTCAAGTTTCTAATTTGGCAAAAATTCGATTGAACCTATTCATGAACTTATAGACTGATTTGTCATCTGCATGCCACAAACTGGCTAGAGCAACAGAAGTAAGGCAGTGTGACTGGTTGGTTGCATATTGAGAGTTGAATCAGTCGACAAGGGTGTCAAAGCTATCGATGGACCATGGAGGGAGTCCTCCGTACCATGTCAATGTTGTCCCTTTGGGGAATGTTAGGAAAAGTCGACACAAGATTGCGTCGTCATTGGTGTAGAGATTAGCTTGGGTGAGGAATGCGTCAAGGTGCTCGTCTGGATCGGTAGTTCCATCATAACGCTCTAGGTTGAGCAGTTTCCAACCTAAGGGTAGATCGGCCTCCATAATTTCATTGACAAAAGGATGTCAACGAGTCATTCGCCTTTCATGGCGGTGTATATATGAGAGGTTGAGATTGTCTTGGGTGTTGATGGTTTGTCGGGGGTGTGATTCCCCTTGAGTACATTTGTGAATCATATGTGTGAAATGCTCGTCGCCCTAGAGGCATCTCACACGAGCCTCCAGTTGGTCGTAGTTGGCCTTCAACTTTCTAAGTTCCTCCTCATAGTGTCGCTCCATCTCCGCAATGTGTGTTTGGAGTCGTTGGAGAGTGTCGTTGTCTGTCATGGTTGTTGGGGGAGGATAGTAGCTCTCTAGAGGTGTCTCACGACTTAGGTCAAACAACGTGCTAACCATTGGTGAAAAGAGGTTGTGGGGAAAGTTTTACTGAGGTCTCACGGTGGATGTCAAATGTACTTACTGAAATTTGCAGTTGACCGATGTCAAGGTTGACGTAGCCAAGATGGTCTCCACAATCTCACACGTCGAACTACAGATACCCTTCACTGGGAGAACAATAAAGGGCCTGCAAAACAAAAAACTCCGACATTCAAGTAAGCACATTAGAGAGTTGAGCATGAATTAAAAAGGATGAGATAGAACCTGACATTTATAGTGGGAGATATGAACTTCGGGTCCTTGATTGTATGAGCTGTTACAGTGGTTTAACAACATTTGTAGATAATTTCTAGCTTGTAAATAATAACTAATAGATAAATCGTGACTTATAAATAATTTATCTGTTATAGATAATTAAGTACTCGCAACTTGATAAAGGAGTTTTAATATTATCATTAATATTCAAGTATTGAAGTATTTAGTGTTAACTTGTCGATCCAGTAGTCTGATTGCTAAGGACGATATGTCTGTACTCCTATGTTAAGACTGACGTGCGTATTTGAGAGTTTCATCATTTTATGGATCCTAGGCAATACAGAAATAATATATATATATATATATATATATATATATATATATACCTTTTTTTATATAATTGTCTATGTTAGTAATTTTTGAGAAATTTGCATTGCTCAACCATGGGGTCCCGGGTCCACCTTTTGAATTCACGAAGGAAGAGAAGAAATGCATTTAAAGGCATAATTTCTCCATTCGGCAAGTAAAGAAATATATGACCAAATTGGTTTTCTTATCTTATGTTCCTTGTTGAAGAAGTTTACAATAATAGAGCTTGTGATGTTTCCATTGCAACGTGAGCATCCTGCTTGGATCGAGAAAAAAAAGACCTAACAAATTTTCCACAAGTTAAGATAAATATTTTCAAGTTGTCGGAAGGAAAACTAGCTGACAAAATTATGTGGTGTGAGGATGCAATGGTTATTATGAGTATCATGACTACTTCTTTTTTTTTATATATAAAAAAATCATGATTACTTTCAACGATAATATATGACGTTCAATAGAAAAATATATATGAGCATAAATATATGAACATTCTCATATTACACGTTCCAATCAAATACTTATTTAGCTATTCTCAGTAGTTGAAAAGTATTTGGATAAGTTATATCTTTGATGATTTGATACATGCTCATTGTGATGTATCTTATCATCAAATCCTGTTCTTATATACTCATTCTAAAAAATCATTAGTACATATTCTTAAAAATCATTAGTATCTTGAATTTAAAAAAACTTAGAAATTGTTTCTAAAAAAATTAGTATCATTTAAACTTTATCTCACGAGGAGCTTAGCCTCAACAATATTATAGCGTCAAAATTATAGAGCTCATAATGATAAGATCGAATCTAGTAGAAAAACAAATTTATAGAATACATAATTGTAATAATCTATGATAACTCAATAGGTTTCTAGAAGATAATAGCTAAATGTTAAAGTGAAATACAAAATTGTGTTACTAAATTTATAGGCGGTCCAACATAGTTCTCATCCTAGACTTGTTTGTTTGGTGTGGGTCCCTCCTCTGACATACATGATACCACCTATTTTCACTAAAGATAGCACATTGTGCTTCCTAAAATAGTAAAATGTAAAATTTTTCAACTAAAAATTTACAATGTTTTTAAAATGAGTTAGGTGATTCAACCGATGAAGGTAGTTATTTAATGATTCATCTGTGATCGAATTGGTTTTATATTTTTTAATATTATATAACATTTTAATTTAGAATAATATATAATTAAAAAATTAGGATTTAAAAATGATAAATTAATATAAATGAGTAAATTATATGTTTATTAGATAAAGAATAATAATAGTTAAGAAAATAATTGATATTTATATGAAATATTTAAGAATGTGTTTTTATTTATCTAAAAATATTTTAAATTAAATAAAAATAATTAAAAACATAAACAAAAATTAAGAAAGATCAATTCAACTTTGATTCTCCATATCGATTATGGTTGGTTTGACCAGTTTTGGACTGGTTTCCACTGGTTCTGGAATATTCCGAGTTTTTAGAGTTTTTAAACTAATCACTTAATTTCGATTCTCGATTCAATTGATTGATCCAATTGATTGAACACATCAATCCGATTTTAAAAATCATAAAAAATTGTGAAAAAGGTAAAAAAAAAATATGTTATTAGTATAACTTATACCGTAAACTAATTAATAATCATTTTACATATAAATTTTAAACTAATTATCAGGAAAATCAATAATTTTATTGTACGCGTTAATCCATTCTTAGATATAAAGAGTATTACACTATGAATCTTTCCCAATTAAATTCAAGAAATTAAATTAATGCAAACACATATATATAAATATTCTAATTTATATACTTAATCTCATATAAAAAGTAAGACTAAAGTGTGTTTGGAATATTAAAATAAATGAATTTTAGTATGTTTTCCTCTTTTTTTTACCCTACCCTAAAGAAAGTTTGGCAATGGCTTCAGTAACCATTCTTCAGGACACGGTTGACGAAGACCGGTTGAAATGGTGGGTAAGATAATGCCATTATAATATATATATTTTTCTATTTTGTGGTCAAATATGATTCTATAAATTATATATATGTTTCTTTTAATCATTTATGAAAATTTTAAGATAATTTTTTAAAGTGATTGATTATTTACCTTCATAATAAGAAAAAATATTTTTAAAAAATAAATATTATTTTTAAATTTTAATATATATATATATATATATATATATATTAAATAAGCCATTTTGATAGGCCTAACAATTTTTTTTTAAAACTTGAGCCTGGTCTTTTTATTTGAACAGATTTCTCAAAAAGTCTTAGCCTGACTTTGTAATAAACAAGCTAGACCAAGTCAGACTTTAAATTGGTCAGGGCAAAGGCTCCTGATAGACAGCCTGATCCATTTCCACCCCTATATAGGGATGAAAATAGGCTAGGCCAGATTTTGATAGGTCTGATACTGGTCCGCATCACTATCATTAAGCCTAAGCTTGATTTGTTACCTATTAAAAATAAGTTATTAAGGCCTGAGCCTGGCCTGCATAAAAGGCCTGATCTGGCCAGAAAACCTGTATACAAAGCCTGATTAAATAAATATAAATAATTAAAAATAAAAAATAACATAATATATATGTTTTTCTTATAAGTTATCAAATATGATCCTATAAGTTATAAATATGTTTCTATTAATCATTTATGAGATTTTCAAGGTGATTTTTTAAAGTGATTGATCATCCACCTTCATAATAAGAAAAAATATTTTTTAAAAAATAAATATATTATTTTTAAATTTTAATATATATATATATATATATATTAAATAGACCAGCCTAATAGGCCTAACATACTTTTTTTTAAAGTTTAAGTCTGAACTTTTTATTTAAACAAACTTTTAAAAAGTCTTAGTCTAACCTTTATAATAAATAAATTAGGTCAAGTCAAACTTTAAATAGATCAGGCTAAAATCACCTAATAGACATCTTGATCCATTTTCATCCCTATGTACAGCTAATTATTAATTACTTTTACTTAATCTAATATATTTCACAACTTATCATCACTAAAATTTAATGTTGACTAATTATTGATGCTTTTGTCCATTTTCCACACAAAAGAATTGGGTGGTACATGTTTCTAATACGAGACTTCCGGTTTTTCGCTGCTTTTCATAATGCTTCTCCTTTTTATAAAGAGAGATGATATAAAGCTGCCCATGAATTGACAACTATGTTAGAACTTTTTCCAATCCCAACCAATAGAACAAGGCACCAAGGTCTTAAATATTTTTTGTAAGACAAAAGAATGATTTGATTTTAGAACTTTATAGATTTTATTGCATTAGGTTTGAAAAAATAGAATAGATTTGATAGAAATTGATTTGATGAAAAATATGATATATGAGGATACCGTCCAGTATTTTTATACTCTCATTCAAATTATTTTACTTTTGTACGTTAAAAGAAATTATAACATTTTAAAAAAATAATATTAAATATCAAGTAATATACAAATTATTATTATATTAAAAATATTTGATGAATTATTTTATATTAATGTTTAATAAAAGTAAAAATAATAATTTTTAATTAAAATATGTTCAACAAAATTTAATAAAAAAATATTTTTTTTAAATAATATTACATATTAATTATATAAATAAATTAAAAAATCATCTAATCGAGTTAAATCAAACTGTATAAATTAATTAATTTGATTTAAATTTAATATTATATTTAAATCAAATCATATATTTATTTTAAGTTTTATCCAAATTATTTTAATTTAAAAATCGAACCGAACTAGGTTACAACACTTTTACATTCAATTACAAATTATCATATATGTTAAATTTATTAACTTTAATAATTTTTATTTTCTGACAATAAAAACAATTATGTTAAAATTCATGTCAAACCTTAACAAGATTGTTTTATGTACCAGGTTGACTGTGTACGTATCAGTACCAGGTTTGTAGACACATTCATGAACCTTATGACTTGCAATAAGATGATACAAAATTATTCCAACGATACAATAATTTAAGTGTAAGGTTCTAAATTACCATTGTACATCAAAAAGGATTATATATATATATATATATATATATACATATACATATATATATATATATATATATATTATATCTTGATCTTTTTCTCGGTGTTTAGTAACACTTAGATGGAAAAATTATTAAACATCATGATATCACCTTGTGTTTATTATCTCCCCAATCTTCATGTAATATGTATTTAAGTGTTTTAATTTATAAAAAAATTTAGTAAGGCCAATTACGTGTGATATGAAAAATTAACAGTCTCGAATCATGCCACATACATGTTCATGAATTACTAGTTAAAAACAACATTGGCAGCATCACTACTCACTACTCACTACTCACTACTCGCTAGCACTTGTTTCAATTTCCCTCTCGTGTCTCACCACCACCATGTTTTCCTCTAGAGACATGGCTATGGCTTCACCCTCCTCAATCTTCTCTGCTTATGCTTCCATGACAGCCTCCATCATGCTCCTGCGTTCAATAACCAACGACCTCATTCCTCAACCAATTCGTGGCTACCTCACCAACGCCTTCCGCTACTTCTTCAAGGCTCGCTGCAACACCCTCACCCTCATCATCGAAGAGTACTGCAGCGGCATAGCGCGCAACCATGTCTATGACGCTGCAGAGGTTTACTTATCTACCAAAATCACCCCTGAAAATGAGAGACTCAACATCAGCAAGAGTCCAAAGGAGAAAAAACTCACCATTAGGCTTGAAAAGGGTGAAGAGCTAGTTGATTGGTTTAATGGGATTAAGCTCAATTGGAAACTAGTCTGCTCAGAGTCTGAGAAGAGCAATAGTCCCAATGATCACAGGAGAAACAACCCAACAAGAACAGAAAAGAAGTACTTTGAGCTAAGCTTTGAGAAGAAGCACAAGGAGATGGTGTTGGGAAGTTACTTGCCTTTCATTCTTGAGAAAGACAAGGAGATGAAGGACGAGGAGAGGGTGTTGAAGATGCACACTCTCAATACTTCATACGGTTATGGAGGGTTCAGGTGGGATTCTATTAATTTAGACCACCCTTCAACGTTTGAGACAGTGGCTTTGGAGGCAGAGCAGAAGAGTGCCATCATGGAGGATTTGAACAGGTTTTTGAGGAGAAGGGAGTATTATAGGAAAGTTGGGAGGGCTTGGAAACGTGGGTACTTGTTGTACGGCCCTCCGGGGACAGGCAAATCGAGCTTGATCGCGGCCATGGCCAACTACTTGAAGTTTGATATCTATGATCTTCAGCTTGACAACTTAGTGACCGATTCTGACCTAAGAAAGTTGTTGCTTGCAACTGCAAACAGGTCTATTCTGGTGATTGAAGACATCGATTGCAGCGTCGATCTGCCAGGGCGTAGGCATGGAGATGGCCGTAAACAACCTGATGTGCAGGTTGGTGATCTTATGTATCTTCCTCTCCTATTTTATCCTATAAGTAGATATCTAATTGCTATAATATGTTATGTCTGTTGAATTGCAAAGTACTATGATTCCCGACTATTCTAATTTAGTTGCTAAAGGTTGGTAGGTAGGTAACTATTCTGTCCAAGAATTATTCTTGGCTTGAAATGGTTGTCCCATAGTTCCAATCCACTCACATGGTTTTGTTCTCATTGTAGTATACATACAAGTATTCACAAGTCTTCCTTGTCCTATACTTCTTTTTCTTTTCTTTTTTTAACTTCTCGTTCACTAGTTACTATTTCCTCAAGAACCAGTATTTCCCTGTTTACTATTTCCTTATGGGTATGTTTGGAACACTGGAAAGACAAAGGATGGAAGCTAGCTGGATGGACAGAAAGTCTATCCTATGTGTTCTGTCCATCATTTGGTTTCAGTTTTGCGGGAAGGAGGGATTAATTTTTTTCCCCTCTGAATATTGTGTTAAGTTTTCATGAGAAATGAATGTTCTCCATAATAGAATTAGAGTTCCTCTTAGTGACACATTTTTTTTTTTTTTTTTGTGTACAATAAAAATAGTGAAGTTTGAATTTAAGACCCCGTGCTCAAATTTCGATTTGAGTGGGTTAGATTCATTCTTCTTTACATCTCTCACTCTGATTAATATGTTTTCCTTTATATATCCATATATATTTTGGTACTATTCTAAAAATAGTAAATAGTAACCATCGTTTATTGAGCTAGAGTACTAATTATGTGTTCCAATGAAATCAAAATTAAACAATCAATATAATTTTGTGGGTGGATGCAGTTGAGTTTGTGTGGATTACTCAACTTCATAGATGGGCTTTGGTCGAGTTGTGGAGACGAGAGAATCATCATACTCACCACCAACCACAAGGAAAGGCTAGACCCGGCACTGTTGCGGCCAGGAAGAATGGACATGCACATTCACATGTCCTATTGCTCCTACCAAGGCTTCAAGGTTTTGGCCTCAAACTACCTAGACATTGCCCCGGATCACCACCTTGTCGGGGAGATTGAAGGGCTGATAGAGGACATGCAGATAACCCCAGCACAGGTGGCAGAGGAACTGATGAAGAGTGAAGATGCTGACACGGCACTGGAAGGGTTCCTTAAGCTGCTCAAGAGAAAGAAGATGGAAGGAGACATGTGTGAGAATGATGGTTCAGATAAAACAGAACTTCACCAATCTAAAAGGTCCAAAGTTGGTTGCAAGCAGAAAAGACCAGTTTGTATCAGCAATAGAAAAAATGGTGTGGGTACTCAAAGAAGGACAAGAGGACGTCCTTTGTAATCAGCTTAGCACCTTGGAACGATCTAAACTCTCAAGTGTGCCCCAAGTATAGTTGTAGTTACGACTTTGCCTTGCATGTAGCTACTCTAATCGTTTACATATAGTTTATGTTAAATAAAATCCGTTAACTTAACCTTGATTGATTTAGCTCATGTTTAAATAATACAACAAACAGATTTTTATATCCAACAATTGTCTTAGTTGGATCATGGTCAATAAAATATATTTTAAGTTTAAATATATTTAGTCCTATAATTTATTGTTTTTTGGTTTTTGTCTTTATAAAATTATTATATTTTTCAAAATGATCTTTGCAAAATTTCTTTTTTTAGTTTTGATCCTTGTAATATATTTTTTGTTTTTCTCCTTGTAATATGTAGATCATTTGCTTTTAATTCCTATCAAATTATTTTCAAAGGGAATAATTCAAAATAAACAAAATATTAGAGGAACTAAAATGAAAAAAGATATATTACAAGGAACAAAATAACAAGAACTAAAACCAAGAAAAGGAATTTTACAAGGACCATTTTGAAAAGAAAAATATACGGACAAAAACCAAAAGGGCAATATATTACGGGAAGCAAAAACATATTTAAACCTATATCTTATACCAAAATGCCAATTACTCAAAGAAACAAGCTAAATTTAACAGCTAGTTGATATAGTCATAAAGTTTAACTTCGATGTCATCTCCCATGCCAGGATATGGAGTCTAACTTCTAGGTGGTTGTTAGTTGTAAGTAACTAAGCTGTATACCAATAGCTTTTAAGATATTTCTCTCTCTAAGATCTAGCTATAGCTACACAGTTCAAAAGACAAAATTCAGTAACCTAATATAGTTATCTACAAACCATCACACCATTCCCCTCTTGCGTTTGAGAACTTTCCAATGATTCAACAGAAATTGTACTCCTTCTTTCAGAGATGCTCTCCTTCCCTCTTTATAGTTCCATGCTACTGAGGTTAAGTATCGCCCACTAGGATTATGTTCATTTATCTCTGACAAAGCTTGTACCACTGCTTTATATGCCCCTTCACCCAGGTCATTTTTCAACTCATTCAGCTTTTCATCATCATCTCTAACAATTTCCTGAAATGAAAAATGCATGAAACCAGATTACAAAACATTTATTGTCATTAAGAGAGAATATAGATAAATAACAGAGTGAACCAAGTTTGATTAAGTGTGACATGCAATGAAACATGTAGACTTCAAGATAATTTCAGGAGATCTATATGTTTAACAGGCACACCTTTTCTTTCCCTTCAACCATGATAACTTTGAATGGATGCCAATCTGGGTTCTTTAGATACTCTTCCCACAATGAGCACAGTTGTGAAGCTCTCTCTTCAGCCTCCTCTTCATTATATCTTTTCTTCATTGTGTCAAGGAATGGTATAGTGTCAATTTCTCCCATTCTCTTCAAACGAATATTTGCATGAGATGATAGCTCTTTCATACCCTGCAAGTGAGAGAAAAGATTACTATCAAGTCTTGAATAAGATATATTTGACAGTAAAAAGTTCAAGAAAGCTTTAAGAATTGCAAAATATTTTCAGAAAATAACATAAGCAGAGAATATCCACACAATCACAGTTAGCTCTCGTCTGCATAATCAAATGAACTAATGAGCCATTAAAACATCGAGTATTACGAGTGTATTAGATGAAATAGAACTGATGAGGTTTAATTTTTTACTCAAGTCACTTTGCTACCTTGCTATGATCATAGAAGTTAACAACAGACTTAACCAAATATAAAAAAGTGGAATTCTCTAAAAGAATGTAAATTTATAATTTATAAACCATATGTGTCTCAATTCATACAACACTCAAAATGGGCAAGTAAAATCACCAATAAAAACATTACCATCCCATGAGCCAAGTGAAAGAATAGTGACACTGGAATGGATCTCATTGAGATGCTCTTACAAATTAATTTGAAGAATCAGTAGGAAGAAATATTTGAAAAAACACACTTACATCAACCAATGCTTTTCGAGCTTCCTGCAGCTCATCATTACTCTCACGCTCTTTAACGATTAGTGCTTGGTTCAATGCATCTAAGTCTTCAAGTGACTGTTCCTTGTCTCTTAAATCCTTTTGTAAAGTATCTACCTTCTTCAGAACTTCTGCATCTTCATCATCTTCCATGTGCTTCAACACATTTAATGATCCTTTTAATTGCTGAATCTCCAACTCCAGCTCTTGTTTCATATCAAGTTGTTTTTGAAGCTGAATGATTTTAGCATGGAGTTGCTCTTTTTGCCTCTGTATAAATAGGTATTCTAATATCATTAATACTATGTCATTCTGGTGTTGACAAGGACACTTTTGGTTATTAACATAGCTAAAAGATAGATAATACACACCTGTTGATCTTCAGCCAGTTTCATAACATTTTCATCAGCTTTCTTTTGCTCCAGAGCAGCCATCTGAAGAGAGCTATTTTTTGTTGCATTCTGCAAATCCAATAAAAATGCCAGCCGTGTTAAACAAAGCCTTCCACAAGCCTTTTAAGCACATTATTTTGAATGATTTTTAAGAGGCACATTGACAAGGTTCGACCAGAAATTAGAGAGAGAAGAACAACAATTGAATGTAAAGAGACTGTTTATTGAGAATCCCTTCCGGATCAATGCGACCCAGGGGTACAAAAGATACAATAGGGGTAATTCGAGAGTCCACAAACACTCCCAAATCTGATTTACATCAATGACACCCCCCCTATTTATTACAGCTGTACAGTTAGTTATAAATGCCATCTTCCTCAATTGTTAGTTACATTTCCCTCTATAGTTTTCCCCCTATTCCTCCTAACATAGACCTTTTTAACTATAAGGCTGCTATCACACAGCAAAAATAGGTTATGTAAAAATGATTTACATAGGAAAAAAAAAAAAACTACGTACGCTATTGCTCAGAGGCTCCTCGCTATGCAAAGATAAGAGGGAGGGATATTGTATGCAGCCTTACCCTTGATCAAAATCTTTAATGGGAGTAAACATAATAATGGAAAAACAGAAAACCCATGGCATGAAATTCTTAGGCATACAACTATATATTGATCACTCTTGTCCCCTCTCACTTCCCCAAATTACATTTCATTAAATACATGGTCTTTGCCATATGACCACTCAATAGATCTCATAATTTTAATTTTTACTGCTAGATATCATTGCCATCTAATCTACATTGTCTCTTGTGAATCTGTGACATAAGAAGGGACATGATCACCGCCTAGATCAAAATCAAAGACACAAACACACAAATTACAAACTGCCACCAAGGATTGAACCATTAAATAGTGTACCTTAAAAGAAAATGACCAGCAATCCAGATATTAACATGTTTTTAGATTTAGGGCCTTCAACAGCATACATGTTAGGAAGGTGACACTAGGGCTACCATGCAAGAAGCTAACACAAAAAAGAAAAAGAAACTAAATATTAATTGTCATAATTTTCCATGTCCCTTACAAATGAGAATTGTGCACTAAATAGACAGAAGATAACAGTCCTAATATCTTGTCCATACACATGGCAAGATCTACTAGCATAAAAGATATTTATTCAAGATCTACTAGCATAAAAGATTGATCTAAACATCAACCACAATAATCAATCAATGTAAAACAATAGTATACAACAGGAGATGCAGCAAAATAAAAAATAAATAAAAAACACAATACCTCCTCAATTTCTTCTGCCAACTTTTTCCTTTCACTTTCATTATGTGCCTCACGCTTTTCCAAATCAATTTTCCGCAGCGCAAGCTCGTTTTTCTGAGATTCCAGTTGAAATTTACGCTTTTCGTGATCAGTAAAAATTCTTTTGAGGTGATCACTGGCACTTGACTGCATTTTCTTCATCTCTGAAGACAATGAATCATAGCATAAAACAATGTTGTTAGAACTTACAACGGATCGGCAGAATTTTAAAATAATAATCAACTGTTAAAATATAATTTAATTCCCGCACAATATTCTTAGGAAATTAATTTAGCAATAGTAAATCCTATGGTGCCAACCAGTCAACCACTACAATGATTCAAGCAGTATATGTCTATTTGATCCTAAGGCTCAATAAAACAGATACCTGCATTATAAGTTTGAATGAGTTTATCTTTTTCATTCATAGCAAGGTTCATTTTGTTCGTAGTCTCATGGCATCTCACTTCAATCTCTTTTAAGTGCCGGTTCTTGACTTGGATAATGTTAGTCAAATTGGAGACAAGTATATCCTGCTTTCTAGCTTCTTCTTCCATACGCTCAGGTATGGTTTTGAGATCGCCCATCTTTTGTAGTTGTTCTCCATAGATATTGTTCACTTTGTAGTCATCTGCTCGGGCAACCCACGCATAAAGGCCAGACTTCTGCTCAGAATTAGCAAACCAGTCCTTTTTCCCATGATGATCTAATTCATATGTTTTTTCAAATGCCAACGCATTGTCTAAGCCTGGCCAGTCTTTCTTGAATTCCACAAGAGCAATTCCAGAGTGACCCCGGAAATTCCACAGAGGAGTGACTCGAACTGGATTGAAACCCCTGCTTCTGTACTCATCCCTCAGCTTGGTACCAGACTCACCAACATAGCGTCCATCTATCCACCTAGTTGGAATATTAACTACAATTCCAATCCAAGGCCACACAAACTGCTCATCAGAATTAACAGAAGGCTCATTTTCATCCGCCGGCTTTGAATCTTTTGATGGAACATCTACAGTCATTAGATTTTTTTCCAAATACTTCACTAGAGCCAAATGATTAGGCTTGTCTCTTGCTTTTCTAATCTGTGAACTACTCTGACCCACCCCAGAAGCATGTTGAAGGATCTCATTGTACAAATAATCCCGTTTTCTCTTTTTAGGGCAGTATGGACAAGTAAAAGTCTCATCCGAGGTTTCCACGTTCTGATTTCCATTTTTCAGTTCTTCATAGGACTTATCGTCATACTCACTAATTTCAGATTCACTAATATCAGTATCCTCATCAGAGCTTCCGTGAGCCATTACAGTTCCTCCTATACTAAACCACCTGGAAAAAAAAAGTGTTAGAACTGATTGTTGTTCCATTGCTCCACAGACAAATTCCATTAATTATCACATTCAGAGCCAGGGAAAAGCACTAAACTCGAATAAATTTTTTTCTTACAATTACTTCATCGACTCAAACCCTCCATTACTTGAAAAATAAGAACTTAGAAGGTTCCATGAAATGTGAAACAGGAACTTAGCATAGCACCGGACAAAGAGACCAAGCACGACACCCACAATGTAATGGGGAAAAACGCAAAAAAGTATAACAAGCAGAACCATTGAAATTAATAACTTTTCCACACTAAAAAAGGGCATTAAATATACATATTAACCCTCAGACCAAGCATTAATCTCATAACGGACCTAAAGAACCGAAGCTTGTGAAGATACTTAGGTCCCACCGAGAAGCCAAATGCCCTCACGGTGCTTAACCCAAAATAAAATATACATATTAAGCAGCATTGGAGCATTGAAGCATACATTATAGACAGTCCCAATATGCATGCAAGTTGATACAAAATAGGAACAAGAGCACATGCATCGTGCATGAGAGTATTGAGGAATTGGATGAAAAATGCAGAGAGAAAATTGACCTAGGAAATGAAAAATCGGAAGCTGCTGCTTGAAAGTGAGAGTTGAGGAATGAGAAAATGGTAAGTGATAAGACTATATATTTGGGGGGTTTTGTATTGCGTGCGGCTCACGGTTCACTAGGGCTTCGTGCTGCTCATGGTGTGTGGAGCGTTTGGTATACCAAGTGACGTGGAGATTTTTCATTGGAGCGTGGAACGCGTGGCCCCAAGTGCGAGTGCGTGGAAACAGTGTACAGAAAATGCGTTCTTCGTTGCCGTTCGGCCAGCACCAGCAGAACGTGACGAGCCTAATTTTCTTAATTAACATGACGCTAATCATCTATACTATTTGTTAGAGAAATGCAAATATTACATTCTTGTAATAATTTGGTGAAAACTCTTGTAGACTTTATGGTGATCTTGATATTGCAAAACATGGCTGAGCATTAGGAAGCTCACTAAAAACAATGTTTTAAATTAGATTTAAGAATGAAAACAGTTAAGAACATTTTAATTTGCAAAAAAGGTAAAAATGATCGATCAATTGTGGGGAGTAGTGTAAATAAGTTTAAAATCGAATTCAATACTTAATAACAACTTTAATCAATCCTTATGTGAATTAAAATTAGTTAATTTAAGAATATTATTAAAGTTTAATGATGATATATTGATAATATAAATACACTTTTATTTCATTTAATTATAAATTATCGTGGATATGAATTTTAATATAATTTAATTAAAGACAAAAAAAAACTTATTATAAATGATAAATTTTATTTGAATAATAATATAAAATTTATATTTTTTCTTATACTATTATAGCAATGAATTTTATTTTTATTGCAATTTGCACGTGTTTTCATTTTGTGTGAATAAAATTGAACAAAATTGAACTACGGGTGCCGCTACCATGGAATTGAATTATGAAATGGAAGTGCACGATTCAAAACCCTTTAACTTATAATATTGCTCGTTTTTCTCTGTGAACCCCTTCCTTTAATTATCATTTTCTTATGTTCTTATCAAATGTTCTTAATATAGCGCTATGTTTAAGAAGCTTACCATAGATGGTGATGATAGATAATGACTCTATCAACAGTGACAGCTAGGTCTAAAACTAAGGCTACACTAAATAGCTATGACTATATTCTATGAAATAATTCCATCATATTATTAAAGCAGCCCTTGCAATGGGTATATATGGATAAAAGGCACTACAACATCACCATACACGTGTCTCAATCATAAGGAAACAACTCAAACAATAGCCAAAAGAGAGAAAACAAAAGTTAACGTTGGAAATCCTTTGAGTGAGTTCATATCTACACATTGGCTTTCCTTCTTCATTCTTCATTTTCTATGACGACGAAGACATGAACGTTTGGATTGAATCATTCTTGGGATGCAAATTTCAAGATTCCATTGATAGTTGTTTAGAACTTAAAAACAAAAGATTAAGAAGATGGTAATGAATGACACCACAATCCGTAGTGGAGCGATAAGTCGGAGGAGGATTTGATACAAAGGAAAACTTCCTTGATAAGAATCGATTTTGATTCAACCAAGAACCAAAAAGAGGCTAAGCTCTCAATTCAAGCAAATACTTAATTTCATTAATCAAAAGTTGTGCCAAAAATATCAATATCTGAGTACTTATAGAGCTAAGTCGTTAATAAAATCTAAAAACGCATAATTTAAGCTTATTTTAGTCCACATTGAGGCTCATTACACAAATAAACAAGAAATACGAAAATCATTGCAGATGTTGCGCACTAAGCGAGTCATGCGTGCTAAGCCCAAAAAACTCTCTTTCAATGAAATGCGCTTAGTGCGACATGCGCACTAAGCTGGGCAAGGCAATGCGCTAAGCGAGCCACGCGCACTAAGCCTAAAAAAGTCTATGTCAAGAATTGCGCTAAGCGCGACATGTGCGCTAAACGAGCTGCTCAACAATCTTCAATATGCTCCAATTCAACTCTTTATGGCATTTTTCATCCTTGCCTTTGATAATTAGTCCAGTCTGTATTCTCTTGGTCATCTCTTCTTGTAGAATCTTGGCTTTGGACCTTGTCATTGGACCCTTCAATTCATAGAGTGCTTCTAGAACTTCATGTTCTTTGGATAGTCCTCTATCAATTTGGCTTCTACTAAACTATGGGCCTATCAATACTCTCCCTCTCAAAAGTGATTTTGTCCTCAAAGGCAGCTGAAGTGGTGGTAAAGAAGCTCAATGCTGACTATTGAAGGAAAATTCAGTGAATGGACACCATTGGTTGGCATGACAGTGAAAGATGGAGATGCTGACTCTCCCATTTTGAGATGAAGCAATGAAGGAATGGTTGTCTCTTGAAGTTGGGGTAAGGTTTCACATTGGTCCTCTGGTAACAACAATGAAGGAAATTTTGAAGAAGTTAGTGGAAATGGTCCTTTGTAAGGGAATGAAACAGATGTTGATAAACTTTGTAAATGTTTTCCAACTTGTATATAGGGTCAACAAAGTCATCGCATTCTAAATCGCAAGAGGCACATGTAGCAATTGCATGCGAGCAAGGAATTCAAAGTGCCTAAAATTCCCCACAATCACACCACCATTGTGATTGAATTCAATAGTGCATGTCATTGCTCATCGTCCAAGTCGGGTATTTGCAATCTCTTGAACCTCAAGCTCCCTTACCTCTAGAATGTACATATGACCATAATGCACGCTAGCGATGCGTCGATTTTCTTGCATCATAACATATACCTCCTCGGAGTACCTATGTCTTGCTTTTATCATAATCATGATTTTCATTCCATTAGTAACAAGCGAGTCATTAATTTTATTAAATGTTTCCTTGACTAAGGCAGTAATAGGCAATGCTCGGACTTCTTTCAAAATATAATTCATACACTCAACAAGATCGGTAGTCATATGCGTATACTATTTTCCTTCATCATAGGCATGAGTCCATTTACTCTTGGGAATTTGATCCAACCAATTTGTTGCTCATCAAAACTCTAATCACATTGCGAGCTACTTTGTCTCAAATCGTGGTTTCCTCATCTCATATTCTATAACAAAAGAAAAAACATAATGAGTAATAAATATGTCGAATATGTACTAAATATGTCGAATATGTAATAAATAAATTATTTAAGGCATGAAGTACTTAGAAGTTTTCCATATTGATAACTTGTTTTTTTAAGTCAACATTTTAAAACTTTTTATTAAAATTTGATGCAATGTGGCCAATACAGTACATAGAAGTTACATCCGGCCTAGTCCACCCACCTAGTTCTGATTGCAAAGTTGTTAGCAAACTTGTTCCCTTATTGATATAATGCACAAATTTGGTTGAGGTGTGACATATCTCCTCAAATAATGCAAGAACTACGTCCAAGCTTCTTTTCTCTTGCTCTCAACAATTGCAAAAGCGAGTGAAAAAATGTTTTGATTACCATCTTGTGCAAAGGAAATCAATAAAGTACCACGATATTTTCTTGTTAAAAAAATGTGTCATCTACTTGCACAATCGACTTGCAATATTGAAAGTTTTTGATGCATGGCTTAAAAGCCCATAACACACGATTAAGAATCACCTTAGAAGAGTCATTCTCACCATCCTCCATTGAATTGGATGTTTTGTATCTAACAATTGTTGCTAGTACAAAGTGTTGGACAACTCTCATCCATATAGGTAGATAATTGTATGATTCTTCCCAACCTCCAAATACAATTTCATGTTCTTTTTGTTTAATTGTTCATGCCTTTTTGCATGTCATAGCATAACCAAAGCGTTGTAACATGTCTATAATCAAGGTTTTGATTGGATACTAGGATTTTCCTTCACTATGTCAACAATATTATGAGCAACTAAAGAAAAGTCTAACCTAACATGATCTTGATATATAATTTAAGTTGTGCAAGGGTGAATACCATTTATTTTCGTTATCTCCCACCTCCTGCATATTTTTCTAAAGGATGCTCTCACCCTCCAGTGACATCTATTACCATATTGTATACACTTAAGAACATACTTGTCACTCTTATTATTTTCTACATCATAATTAAATGAATGTACAAAATCAAATTGCTTAATGGCATTGACAGTTTCTTGTTTTGATTCAAACAATGTCTTCATAAAGATCATAGGAAACATTAAACTTTCATTCCTTTCATTCTGATAAGGATTTGAGAATTGTATAGCTTCTAAGAGTTGGTTATTAATGGTTTTAAAATATGAAGATGATTTGAATTGACTTTCATTGCTTGGTTCTCCACTTTCATGAACCTCAAGGTCCTGATACTTGCCACTAGAGTCACTAACATTATCCCTTATCATGGGTTCTTCATTAGACATATGTGAACAAATAAAAGTGTAATTTAGTAGACATCTATGAACAAATAAAAGTATAATTTAGCCATAAAATATGAATAATTTATAGGCATCTAATGTTAAATAAAGAACCCTTGATGAATCTATAGATATCAGATTTGGATATTCTACACTTGATGAGTCTTCCTCCGTTCAATGGTGAAGTTTGTGAACAACTTACCATGTTAAACTTACAACCTTGAAGAACCTTAAACCTACACGTTCAAAAACGACCAAACCTACATGTTCAAATTACCATGTGGCACGAGATTATTTCTCTAAAGCCCAATCAAGTACAACACTAAAGGCATGAGATTCTTTCTTACGTGAACACAAAGGCATGAGATTTCCTCTCATGAAATAACAAATGCATGAGATATTTGCCTTTATGTGAATGAATCATTTCACTACGAAAGGCTACTTCTTTCACGTTGGACCTTCATTCTCACATCCCACCTCTTTCATCCTTCTTTTGTTGTGGAGCTTGTTTCTCTTTCCCAAATTTCACCTCTTTCATCCTTCTTACAATCTCTTGTGTTTTATTTGTGAAGCAATGACACATGCATAACCTAGACTTATTGATGGCTCGTTGTTGCGCTTACAACACAATCATATTTCCAATAAAGTGTGGAAAGGCGAAGAGAGAATGATTCATCCAATGTGTAATTTTGTCTGGGCTTTTACACATTTGGACTAGATACATAATTGCATGAAAAACTTAATAAATGAAGTTGGTTTTGGTTGTGTTATAACTATTTGGCAAATTGATATTAACCAACATTGGTCAGTGTATTGGTTGAATGTTAGAGGCCCGAAACACACACATATCATTTTTCACATGGGGAGATGACTATAACTTTAGAAGATTTGGCCTTACAGCTAGGCCTCAAGATTGACAGACTGTTTGTAACTGGTGGCAGTATTGGTGATGTACGTCTTGCTTATCAGGCCTTATTATGAGACATTCCACCTGATAAGTATATCAAAGGAAAAATGATTTATTTAACGTGGTTGCGGCAAAATTTTCAAGAACTTCCTGTTGATGCTCATGATGTTGTGATTGCACATGTTAGATCTCATATCATGATGCTCATAGGCATATGTTTGATGTCAGATACATTAAGAGCAAGAGTTCATTTTATGTATTTCCTTTTGTTAGCAAATTTTAAAGAGGCAAGAGTATTAGCTTCTTTTTTAGCTCTAGATCAGGCCGTAAAGCCTTTACAAATTGATATCGAAAGATGTTTGTTGCTACTGCAATCATGGGCGTGAGACCGCATTAAATGCTTTGCCTCATGCATATATGACCTATCTAACGAAGAAGTGCAACAAGGACTTGGATTTCCTTTTGCATGAAAGTGGCCTCGATCGATGAGCCAAACAAACATTTCCACCTATGTAGTTAGAATTGTACGCATTATATTTGATAGATTACATATGAATGAGGTTCATTTTTTATTATTTTTATTAAGCATTTCTTGTTCATTAATAAACATGTCACAATAATAATATATATCTTGCAATTCTTGTGGACACCTTATGAAGCACATCAGATAAGGTGATTAATTAATAATGTAGAGGTATCTATGATTTTTCGTGTAAAAGTACATCTCATATGTTTTGTAATTATGGAATGACATGTAGTAGATAGGGACATGAGACAATTTGAACTACTGCAAAATATTCCAGATACCCCCCTCCCAAACCTAGATGAACTCCACAACATAGATATTAGAAAGAGGACAAATATTTTTTGGCCTTACCATTATCATCACTGGATTGACAAATGGAATCATTGGAATGATTATATTGTTCATAGTGAAGTTCACCATGGTGTTTTGCATGAATACTTAGAATACATGTAATGATATATACGTCGAACTAGACGATATATCGTGTGAAAGGACACTATTTATTAAGGTTGTAAGTTTACCTAAGAATTTCATAAATTATTATTATTATTATTATTATTATTTCTAACTTGATAATTCTTAATTTTCAATATTATTCTGTCTATTACCACCATCAACCACATGTTAAACCTAGTGTACCTCCAGTGCATGTTTCTGGATATATGCCCCAACATCATCAATCACATGCATAATCTATTGATCAATCAATGAACTTCTCTAGATATATGCATCAAGGCTGTGAACAAAGTTTTCAAACATTGGAAGTCTCATTATAAATGTTTCAATACTCATTTCAAGTTTCTTATACCTTGAATGTTGTTGAAGGACACTCATAAATATTTGCTACCACTTTCAACACTCTATTCCTAAACCAAGAACAAAAAATTGTGAGTACGACTATCATATTTCATTGGTACATCAAAATATATGATTACACAATTTTAAATGAAGTGTCAATATGTAAAAGATCTTCTCACGGTAAATTTTAACATGATATTGTTATGTGAAAATTGTGTATATTTCTCTCTTAATAGATATTTAAAAGGTGGGATTTTATATTATATCTTTTTCTTCACAAGTATTAAATAGGATTTATAATGAGTATGCTTGACAAAAATAATTTGTAAGCTAGTTGAGAAGTTAGTTAAATTTGGAAAAAAATGTTTTAGTTGAAAATTGCAAAATTAATATACTAAATTTAATTAGTTAGTAAAATTAGTTGTTGAATTAGCTAATAAATATAATATAATATAAGATGATACACATTATTTTTATGTAATTAATTTAATTTTTTAAATCTTGTATTTTTTTTATTAAAATTCAAATGTTTTATTGAAAGTAAATGTAGTGTAATAAATAAATAAATAATGTAATATTAAAGGAAACAATAAATGAGAAATGAAGAACTAAAGAATATAGTTAAAAATGTCACTTTAGGAAACATTTGAAAAAGCAAAGAAAAAAGTTATCTACTAACAATATAATTTTACATTATCATTGATCATAAATCGTCATTGGTTAATTTTAGACTAAAATACATATTTGATCCTTTAGGTTTTAAAATTTTTATTTTAGTCTTTAATATTTTCAAATAGCTTCAAATTAGTTCTTATTGTTAATTGTTAAACGTGACTTAACGAAAACAAATACAAATTGTGAACACAATTACATACGTGAAATTAAACTTTTCTAAAAAATATTAAGAACAAAAATGATCCCTTTTAAAATCATCAAGAAAAATTTTGTCTACAACTTTCTTGAAGACAACAAAATCCAATTCATGTATATGTAGGATTGAATAATTCATGGACAATAGTAAACATGTTTTACTTTATCATTCAGCTAGAATTTGTAATTAGGCTAATTAACATCTACTCACGGTTCGATATTTCAGGATAAGGCTTTAGATGACCTTAGGGAGACTTATTTAAACATCTTTTTTAGGACCATAGAAAGACAACACTGCGACATTGCCTAGTCTCTTTGATTTTATTTTCATTTATTTCCACTTTTGATGATTTTGTGTGAAGCCTCCATGAAAGGCTAAACGCTTTGAATTGATTTATTGGTTTAAGGTTTCTTTTCCACTTTTGATGATTTTGTGTGAAGCCTTCATGAAAGGCTGAAAGTTTTGAATTGATTTATTGGTTTAAGGTTTCTTTAATGGATGTTGATATTTGTTTTAAATTGTTCTTTTCATTCTTGGTTTGCTTTTTTTTTTTTTCTCTCTCTCTCTCCATTTTCTCTTCTTGAATATATTTTTTTGAGTTGGTGCATAATTTGAATATACATTATTGATAAATTTAAAATTTTTGACATATTTTAATTATACACTTAACTGTTTAAATTTTATAAATGAAAAAAAAATGTAATGAGAAAAAAGAGCCTGTAAATTAAATTTTAATTTGGATTAGTGTGTAAAATCAACATTAGAGGTACTTAAATTAATATTTATTATTTATTTATTGTATTTAGAAGTTAAAGTCTAAACATTTATTGTTAAAACAATCAATAAGAATTTGGCAAGTGGAGGGGGAGGGGCAAAACGGGAAGATACATCATGGGAAAGAGATGGATGCAATCTGTAACATGAATGGAACAGCCTCACGTTTCGCCAAACCCCTTTCTCTTTGATATCTATCTCTTGTCCAATTAGAGAACCGTGACTTGGTCAATGCCCCATCGTGAAACCCTCACTGTCTCTGAAACAAGAAAACCTATTTTCAGGGTTATCCCTCTCTTATAACTTCTCTCTCTCTTCCCTTTCTCCTCGTCCCCTTCGCTTTCACGAGGTGATCATATTCTATTTTACCCTTTTCTTTATTTCTTCCTCTTTTTTTTTTTTTTTTTTTTTTACAAAAACCCATTTGATACTCGTACACCTCTTTAGAGTTTCAATTCTCGATCTCTCGGTGTTCAGTTCCGTTTCTTTTTTTCTTTTTTCTTTACTTTAAAATCTCGTGTGTTTGCATGCATGCCATGCACGTTGGTGTTGTTATTAATTTCATTATATTGTGTTTAATGGAATATTGTTACTGATTGGTTATTTGTTTGCATGCATGCAGGGCATCTGGTAGTGCTATGTTTTTTTTCTGCTTTCGTATGACAAGTGTATAATTCTCCTGAATACCCAGCAGAAGCTATCAACAAAAGCCACACCATGTCTGGACCCCTGTCTCCAAAGACATGTCAGTTTCCATCTCTATTTTTTTTTTCTCTTTCTTTCCAGAATTAATCTTAAATTGCTGGTTACATGTTTGGTTGAGATTATTTTCGGATAGAAAACAACTTACATTTTAAAAAGTACAAAACTTAAGTGCAATTTCTTATTTACTTTTAGTGTTGTTCTCTGATTAGAATTGGAGATTCTACTCATTATTCGTGTAATAAAGGTTTAACATATGTTACTAAATTGAAATTCCAAATCTGATTAGAAAATAGCGTATGTTTCTCTTATTAAAATCACAGAAAGTTACTACTAGGATCTGCTTACTAGTGGAGAGTTTGAGTACTATGTTTGAGGTTGTAGGTTCTAATCTCAGTGTGACCATTGGTAAAAAAACCGCAGAAATTTGGTAAGAAAAACTGAACCAATTGTCGTTGATGGTTGCAGCTCTTGAAAAGAGTGACCGTGTTGGTTCGTTGAAGACAATGCTGAGGAATTCTCTGACAAGGAGTAAGAGGCGAAGCAGCAGCAAGGTCATGTCGGTTGAAATCGAGGATATCCGCGATGCTGAAGAGTCCAAAGCTGTTGATGAGTTCCGTCAAGCTCTTGTCTTGGACGAGCTACTCCCTGAGAAGCACGATGACTATCACATGTTGCTCAGGTTAGCACCTTAATTATCTTGCTTAACTCCTACTAATGAGGCACAGAATTTTGATATAATTTAGTATTTCACCTAAATTAAAGATTGAGCAAGGTTGGTCATCTATTTATCAGATTGGCATGGTGTAGACTATTCATCTTTGTAAGAGTGAATAACAATGCCATCCTAATTTTAAAATCTGCATTAACGAGTCCATTCTAATTATCTATTGTTTTTCCATTCAAATTTGCATTCATGGGTTATTCCTACAAATAATTGTTATAGCTAGAATAAAATATAATTTGGACCCCAATTATGTTACTTGTCATTTTGATCCTTGAAAGTTTTTGTCTTTACAAGTTGGTGCCTGGAGGGATGAATTTGTTAGCTCCTTGATAAATTTAGAAATCAATTCGTATAGGCAGAGATTTTTAGAGAGGAAAGCAATAGAAAAAACATTTTAAGGGACCAAATATTATATTGATTCAATTGGTTATGAGTAGGAACTTGACACATTTTGTGCATTATTTGCATTTTGTTGAACAGATTCTTGAAGGCCAGGAAATTTGACCTTGAGAAATCTAAGCAAATGTGGTCTGACATGCTTCAGTGGAGGAAGGAATTTAGTGCTGACACCATCACTGAGGTATTTTTGTTTTATAACAATGATATTTGTGAGAATTCAGGGGATTTATTACTAGTTTTATCATATACTCGACTCTTTTCCCCACTTGTTTATAGTATTGCTCCTCCTTCTGTTTACTAATTTTGTGCCTTTTATACTAGGATTTTGAATTCAAGGAACTCGATGAAGTCCTGCAATATTATCCCCATGGACATCATGGCGTTGATAAAGATGGACGACCAATTTACATTGAGAGATTGGGCCAAGTAGATGCCACCAAGTTGATGCAAGTCACAACCATGGATCGCTATATCAAATACCATGTCAAGGAGTTTGAGAGGACATTTGATGTGAAATTCGCGGCTTGCTCCATTGCTGCAAAGAAACACATCGATCAAAGCACAACCATCCTTGATGTGCAAGGAGTGGTACGTAACAGAAATAGTTTATCTATTAGCAATTCTAATATTGAAGGTAAAAAAACAGTATGACAAATTGAACTTACTATCTTTATTCAATTCACACTTCAAAATGAACCTTGATATCTATGAGAAAGAAAAAGAAATGTGTAAAATATGAAAAATATGACGAAAACTTGCTATGTTTTATGTCACAGGGCCTTAAGAACTTTAACAAGCATGCCAGGGAGCTCATCACCCGACTTCAGAAGATTGACGGTGACAACTACCCTGAAGTATGTTTTTTCTTGTATTTTGCTTAAGGTTTACATAAAAGTTTTTTTGCAAATAAATATTGTGGATTGCTGAGTTGTAATATCATAAAATTGGTGGCTTCACTGCAGACCTTGAACCGCATGTTCATCATCAATGCAGGTTCTGGATTCAGAATGTTGTGGAACACCATTAAATCCTTCCTTGACCCAAAGACCACATCAAAAATCCATGTGAGAACAAAGACCTTACCCTAAATATCTACATCTTTTTGTCAAGAAAATAGGATTTTATCTAATTGAGCTTATAATTCATCAGGTTCTTGGCAACAAGTATCAAAGCAAATTGCTTGAGATCATTGATGAGAGGTGAGTTCATGATAACAAATATTGTAACATTGCAGTACCTGATTTTCCTTGTGTCACAAGTAATTTCAATCCTGTTTCTTCCTCATAGTTGTCATTCTAGTATTCAAAAGTTTTATCAACATTCATTGATTTAAGGTTTTGTTGACAATCTTCTTATCTATTGGTTTTGCTTTGCCAGTGAGTTGCCAGAGTTTTTGGGAGGTGCTTGCACCTGTGCTGATCAAGGAGGCTGCATGCGGTCTGATAAGGGCCCTTGGAAGGATGCAGATATAATGAAGGTGGAGTTGCAATCCCTTTTTGTTTTCCTCTTGTTATGTTTTCAGCTAATTAACAGTTCTGTTATGGATTTGCAATTTTATGTACTTAATATATATCTATATGGACTAACAGATGGTTCAAAATGGCGAGCACAAATGTTCAAGGAAATGTGAGGTTCCTGTCATGGAAGAGAAGACAACTTCTGAGGTGAGATAATCTATTGAATGTCTTTGTTGAACTTAGATAACTCGAAAAACAGCTTTCATTTGGCATTTCCGTTTTATATAGTACATAAGTTTTCTTCTATTCAAAACCCTTTGTTGTTTTTTTTATTTTTCCCCTTGATTTCTTCTATTCTTGATTAACATGCAAACTAATCGATAAGCATGTTTAGGAACACGAGACTCCCAAGTTGGAGGCAAATCTCACCGCACAATTGTCTTCTGTCTTTGCCGAGGTATGTTATTAGTATATTTCACATTATCCATGCTTGATATGGTTAACAACAGAAACCTTTCATATTAGTGTTACTTCTTTATCACAGCATATAGTTATAGCTGCAATCTTTCATATCACAAAATATAGATAGTGAGGATACTATAGAAGGAAATATTAAACATGCTAGACTAGATAATTCATCTATGATGTAGTGAAGTACATTTTGTTAGTTTCAGTAGACATTGTTTTATACAGAAGATTGCATATTTTGGAAGTCTCATGTGACCTTTATTTTGTTATTAAAAGAATTAAATAAATAGTGCCCCCATTAGCTTTAAGTACTAAACCTTGAAAAAATATAACAGGTTCCTGCTTCTAAGGCTTTCAACTACGAGGACTTTGTCCCCGAGGCTGATAAGACTGCTTGGAATAAAAAGATGGAAGAAAATGAGAAATTTGCAGTATCCAAAGGTAGAATGGTATTTCTTTGTTTAACCCTTTTATAATGCATATTCTTACCATTAAGCATGTAGATCAAATGACGTGAGATTGTTTCAGCTTAACTAGGGGTCTTGGATTTGAGTCCAAACTGAAAAAAATAATGCATATTCCTAAATGACTAAAACTTTATAAAGTCACCTTGTGTGGTGTCTATAACAAATTAAAACACAGAAATGTCACTCCCCGTGTCTAAATCCTTTACTCATGACTACTTGTGAAATGAATGATGTGTTTTTGTGCAAATCATTTCAGCTGGAGCAGTCGACGCATACGCCATGGTTGATTCGTTCAAGATTCATGAAAAAGTGAACTCTCAAATCTTCACTGGTGTGATGGCCTTTGTGATGGGCATAGTGACAATGGTGAGGATGACTAAGAACATGCCAAAAAAGCTCACAGACGCCAACTTCTACTCCAACTTTGGTGGCGAATATAAAGGACAGACTCCTAATTCAGAGGAAATGACTACTATGCCTAACATCTCTGCTCAAGAGTTCATGACTGTGATGAAACGCATGGCTGAGTTGGAAGACAAAATGGTCAACATGAACAACCAGACCACCTGCATGCCACCTGAGAAGGAGGAAATGCTCAATGCTGCTATCTCCAGAGCAGATGCTTTGGAGCAAGAACTCTTGGCAACCAAGAAGGTAAGAAAATAAAGCTATGTTTGATTTTCTGTTGAGGAGCTCCAAACTGAGTTTGGAGCATAAACTCATTTTGGTTACATGTTTAATACTTTGATTAATTATACCCCAAAAGTACGTTTGTACTTTGCACATGAAAATTTTGCTTTTACAAACTCAATTGTCAAACTACACCAACTTGAATTTGCAAACTTTAATCTAAACATGCACTAGATTTGATTTTAACTTAATTTATACACGAGATATAAGATAGATTGGATGATTAAAAAAAAAAATTATGAGTTGAATTCTCTCTACTAACAAAAATTAACAATATGACAAACTAACATTTCTTTCAATAAAAAAGAAACTTAATTTATAGTTGTGAGTTTAAAACATTTTTAGACAGAAAATAATATTTGACTATTTTACAATGTCGTCTTATTTATCTACTATAGTAAATTAGATAGAATCTCCCAGATTTGATGAGATTACACAATTTTTCTGGTTAGTAAAAAATTACACAAGTTTAAAGTTTTGTAGAAATAAACCATGTGCATAATCTTAATTAGGGATATGATTTTGCATTCTTTTTTTCTCACCATTTTTTATTGCTGCACAAATTTTTATAAAAAGTTTACACCAAAAAAATAATGGCTCGGCCTTTGTTAGGCTTTGGAGGATTCCCTTTCCAAGCAAGAGGAGCTTTCTGCTTACATTGAGAAGAAGAAAAAGAAGAAGAAGTTGGTAAGTACACTATGGCCAAACATATATATATATATATATATATATATATATATATATATATAATAGAACTTTTTTTTCTTGTGTTTAATATCTTGTTTTTATAATGCAGTTCGCTTGGTAAGCTCTCAATTTATCTGGGGTATAATTCTTCATTCGGCTTTCCGAAGACTTCCCAAATGCATCTTATTACATTAAATGTTCACAATGTGAACTCTAATATACCACAAATATCATCTTATAGCACTATAGGATTGGACTTGCTCTCCATGTATATAAAAAATGTATGCAAAAGCCAGTCCTATTTTGGACGTATAGTGCCGGAATGAATATATTGAGGGGATTTCTAAATATATATGAAAATCGAACACTCACAAAATAACACTAAACAAAATTATTATGCTTGAAATAACATTTTCTTTACAACTAAATTAATAAAAAAAAGTATTTTCAAAGAATTGTCAACATATTGCTTGCGGGTAACGAAGAATAAAACGGAATTGATTTATTTTTCAAAATATATATAGTGAGGTGAAAATCATTCTTTTTTAGTCATCATTTTCACTCCTCTATACATTTTACATTACAACATTGTCATTGCTCGCAAACTAAAACCAAGCACACCATAAAACTTTTCGATTCAATTTTTGGGTTATCTCAGGTATCTGTTACCAATAACAATATAAGAAAATGTCTAAACACAACGATGAATGAATGATGCGTAAGAAAGGGGCACAAGACACAAGCCTCTGCTTCTAAGGTCGGCCTTGAATTCTCTTCTATCTACCTTATTTGAATCCTGCATGTAGCAAGAAACAAAAAGTAATTTATATCACGTATTGAATATATATATATATATATATGTGTGTGTGTGTGTGTGTGTGTGTGTGTGTGTGTGAAGAGTTTCTAATTAATTAGCTAGTTTTTCGATGTCATAATCATTTTTTATTTATTTCTTTCTACTTATTTTTTCCTTTTCTTTTTACTGCTGTCCGTTTAAACTTCGCATGACTGAATGTATACTAGAGCAAAAATAGTCTCATATGCATGAATCCAGAAGATAAAAAGAAGAGTAAGAGAAATACTCATGACGAGAAATTATTAAGTACAATCTCAACTATTATAATGATACACAAATAATCTTTTATTTTAAATTAAACACCATCATCAATATTTTTTTATTTTTTAATCTTTTTTTCTATCATATCATAAATCTTATTATATTTATATTTTTTTTCTTTTTTTTCTCTCTTTAGGTGTTGGATGGTGTTTGTACTTTCTTGTCTATCAAACATTTTCCATCTCTTATCAAATATACTATAACTAAACTTTTTTTTTTAAATCTTTGATGGACACCGAAAAATCTATTCAACATCTATAGAGAGAAGAAAAAATATAGGTATAATAAGATGGTTTGATAGAAAGAGAGATAAAAAAAATGAAAGATATTGATGCAATGTTTAAAATAAATCATGATTCATGTATTATTATTCATATTTTTTAAAGTATTTTTTTAGGTAATTTTAAAGTATATCTTGTCCACTTCAAAAAAGCTAAATTCTCTAATTAACGACTACACATCTACAGTATAATCTAAAACTGTGCATTAATGACTACGCATCTAATTAATGAGTCCACTAGCTAGTAGTCAAATTCTGCACAGAAATATAGTTCATGCATTTCTTACCAGCTGCACCATTCTAGAGGGCTTGCTTTGCGCGGATTTCAGGTAAGGAATGCTCAAAGTCTGCAATGAACAACGAGAATGAATTTTTTTTTTTTTTTATCCGGAAAAATTGAAGGCAGGTATCTAAATATTTATTTCAACGTAATTTTTGTGAATTTATTTCTTTTCATATTTCTATATAGTTTAAGGGCATTTAGTTAACTAGCCCTAGGTTTGTACGTACACTTAAAATTTTGCAGCTTAATTACCAACTACTTCATATTAAGAACGATTGATCTAATAATGTCTAAATATCCACCTGGATTTGTTGGTGAAGGAAATGGATGTAGCTAATGGCTTCACTCAAGACAGAGGC
The DNA here is from genome assembly GCA_007407185.1 of Glycine tomentella. Taxonomy (NCBI): domain Eukaryota; kingdom Viridiplantae; phylum Streptophyta; class Magnoliopsida; order Fabales; family Fabaceae; genus Glycine; species Glycine tomentella. The sequence goes on along the minus strand of PYAF01000094.1, from coordinate 459,477 downwards.
GGTGCTGGTCTGCGAATTAAAGAACATAATTTAAAGTGACAAATTAATTAGTAAAAGCAAAAAACAAAAAAATAATGATAATAATAGGAAATCATTTATATAATATGACCGAAAACTATTGACATTATTTATTTTGAATATATATTGCCACCATTCCACTTTAAATATGACACTTTAGAAGAAGAAAAAATATTCTAAATTAATTATAATTTTACAAAACCAATAGTTCATTAAATATTTAATTCAAAATTATTCTCAATCGATACTCTATGTATTAAAATTATTCTTTCAATATTTATTAGGAGTAAATGAATAATTAAAGAACATATGTTAAAAAGTTACATAATATTTTCTATGGATTGAAATTCAAAATATTAATTACAATTTTTTTAATACTCATGTCAAAATCTTAAACTTTATATATATATATATATATATATATATATATATATATAAAGTGAAACAAACAAAATATATAGACACACAAATTAATAAGTGGCCTGTAACCAGAGATCAGATATGATGTACCTTTCCGAAAGGTGCCACTAGTCTCTGAAGAGTTTGGATCCTATCCCCTAATTTCTCCTTTCTTACCTGCTTTAAACTTAGTCCACATCGGTCAGCCATTTTTGTTTAAACATGAAAGTGACCCAAAACTTAAATTTAAACGACTTTTTATCATAAAATATTACCTTCAGGGGCGGGCATGATGGCCTTAACTTCTTAGCTTTTGCTTCAGATTCTTTTGGTGGAGAGCAATTGCTTGGCCTTTTCGTCGTTGCAACTTCACTTACAAATGATGAAATCTATAATTTACTAGAAAAGGTTAATTAACCCAATCAAATTGGATCACCAAAGAGACTTAATTATTTTCTTTATAAGAATGTAAAAACGAAATTTTTGTTTCAAATATTACTAAAATTTAATTACTATGTAACTAGTTTTAGGTCTTGTTAAGCTTACAAAAATATCAGGCTCAATGATAAAGGAAGAAGGAAAATAAGAAGAAGTTGTGAGTTTGAATTTTCTCACTATAAAAACTAACACATGTTAATAATTAATATTTATGGATAAAAAAAATAATTACATAAGACATCCTGATTTAGACTGTATGAAATACATACACAGATCAATTATTACAATGAATGCATAAATATGTAAAAAAAAATCTTCACAAAGATAATAACATGAGCTAAAAACATTGCCTAAATTAAAATTAACATATAAAAACGTCAGATGATAGTTTAAGAAAAAAATTATGTATATATATAAATTGATTTTAAAGTCATAAGAAAATTTAATTCATTTTATTTTATGCATATGTATCTATTGCAAATGAAAAGATGTAGAGAAAAATATAGTACTCACTTTACTTGAGCTGTTTGATGGACTGTTTTCGTGGCCATGCTTATAGCTGTGACTCAAAGATATGCTCTCGTTAATACCAAAAGTATCATAGCAAGGTTGGATTCCACAACTCCAACCATAACTTGTGTGCAGATCAAACATTTTAGGGTTTAATCCCAAAGAACATGAAACTAAGGAAGAGGCCATATCTAGGGTTGGTAAATTTGAAATTAAGGCAACATCGCCAAAGCTATTGTTATATCTCTTGCTTGGGGTCCCTCCATCTACAGGCTTGTCATTAGGAAAAAATTCTTCAGCATCAGTTACACCCATACTAGATAAGAAACTGGGAGAAGAATATCGTGGTTCATGATGAATTGTGACTAGTGATGATTCCTCCATAGCCTTCATGGAGGCATTGTTGATCATTTCACCTTTGAATATTCTTGCAGGAAAGAGATTATCATTATCACTAACTGGATGCTGAGTTATGAGGCTTTTTCCATTGTTAAAACCAAAGGCTTGCCTTGTTGAAATTCTAAGTGAATCAGTCATGGCGTGCTTGTGTTGTAGTTCTCTTGAATTTGTGAAGCTCTGATCAGTTAGAAACCCACTGTTATAACCATTGCTGCAAACAAACTCACGCACGTGTAAGCTATATGGCTACTATCACTGTTTCAAAGATGAAACAACTAGAAAGCAATCAAAGTAAAGCATAGTAGAATCATGAAATGGTCAAATGTGAAATCAAGATAAATATTATTATTTGAAGACATACTACTACAGCTATCAGACTTTAATAATTAAAAGATTTGTAGTGGAGAGTTCTTGCAAACTGATGTACACTCTTTTTTCTTCTATATATGTCCATATCTTGATATTCACAAAAGAAAATGTCCATATATTTTCCATAAGTATTTATTTTTTGTTGAATAACATTCACAAGGAACCCCACAAACCCGAGAAAATAGAGATATAAGAAGCTAGCCTCTTTAATATTTAATTAAGGGGGGTTTAAATAATTCAAATATCATAACACCTGGTTCAAAGAATTCATTAGTTTCAGCTGAGACACAGCTGATTGGTTAGAATTCTAAGAGGATCGTATTGTGGTATATGTGTTATAAATCAAGATTCAGGAGTTAAGTTCTGCTTAAAGGGGTGAAGTGAAGGCACTTACTATATGTTGCTTGGGATCCATGATTGATTAGTGATAGTAGTGGAAGGTTTAGAGTCAGGTGGTGGGGTTGTTGAAATTATACTACACTGAGCAGATTCTTCTTGGAGCTGATGCTGCTGAAGATGGAAACTGGCAAACTCCATAAGTTTTCCAACTTGAAGATCCCAAAACAAAAAGTAATCGATCTAATTAGCTAGTTACCCTATATATCAACCTTGAGAGACCCTTTCACTTTTTACAATTAATGTAATAAGATGGGATATATATCCTTGATATTTGATACCATATGCACGTACAAGTTGCAGCCCTTTTTCTCCTTGTTGCTTGATCTCTTCCCTCGTTAATAAGTCTTTTTGAGTTCACTATGCTCACTCCAAAAGAACTCTAGTAATTATACAGTGAAATTCCCAAAGCAAAACTGCATAGAGCTTTGAAAAAGGGTCCTGAAAGAAGGGTTATGGTGCTAGACAGCAAGGTTATTATATATACTGGTCCTCTCGGATCAAGAAGTTTATCACTGTGTTTATGCTTTTAGGATAGACATAGATATGACACCTTCGGGGAATATGCATGAATATAAGTAAATTCTTCCTAAAGCTGTGCTAGTGGCATGGACCTTTTTCCTCGGTAAAAGGTTAGTGGACCTTTTGTTTTGCCTACAATAATATTATATTTCAAAACAATAGACTACTCTTTGTGAGTCATGCGGCAAAGTGTGATTGAGTTAATTATTTGAGTCATCTCTTAATTTGTTGGGGAAATTGTATTTGTATTGTCAAACCAGTTTTTTTATTTTTTAGCCACCATCATTATTTAAAGGGAGTGGTGATTGTGTTTAATTAGAGCCATCTATTAGTTAGGGAAATTGTAGCTGTATTAATTGCCAGACGTTTTTTCAGCCACCATCATCATTGATTGTTATTTTTGTGATGCTAGGGTTTAGGGTTGTATACGGATTACGTGTGCACGGGTTAAGGTTGAGAGAAAAAAATTATTCAATTATGGGTTGAGTTAGGTTAATTTCAGTAATATTTTTAATTAACATAATAACTCATAGAAATATTTTTATGAAAATAAAAAATATTAGTTTTTAAAATTTTAAAATAGTGAATTTTTCATGTCAAACTATTAGTTATTTAAATATTCTTTATTTTGAAAATACTTCTTTTATCCTTATAGGAACTTTTGAGAGATTTGTTTGATCCATTTTATGAGACTCTCTGTAAATTGTTTCTTGCATTGTGAGAATTAGAAAAAATGAATAACCACAAATTAATAAGATAAAATGCATAATTATTATTCTCTTCCTCTATATTAATCAATTAAGTGAAAAAAGAGAATGATGAGTTCCAATACTTTCAAGTGTAATTTTAGAAAATAATACAAATAAAAATTGTTAATAAATATAATGTCACTAATTAAATTAATCAATTTTCTTAATTATTGTAATTAGTTAAAAGAGTATTATATATATTGAATGAATATATATAGTGTATTGATTAAAATTAAAATAAAATAATGAGAAAAATTAGAGTAGGTTTAATCCGTTTTAAAATATGCAAATCGATCAAATATTTGACCCGTTGAAAGTTTCTTCGATTAAAGATCTAGTTATGTCTGTTTTTTTTCAAATATAAATATAAACTTATTTAAGTATATATAAATAATATATTATGTTGTTTTGGTAATTATTATATATATTATAAATTATCTTAACGTAGCAAATTTATTAGGTTATTTAAAGACTTAGACTTACTATATATATAATAATATCTTAAGGAATTAATGTATTACATATCTATCGATCTATTGGTATGTTATAAAAAGTTGCTGATAAAGTGTTTGAATATAATTTTAGTAGGTTTATTGTATCTAGTTTTCAAAAATATCTTATATCAAATAAGTGAGTAAAATTGAATCTTTAATTATTATTTTTTTTGTTAAAAAAATAAAAGCTGAGGCCAAACAAAGGAAAGGACACTACTAAATTAACAAAGGAAAGGATCGGAGTTGGTGGAAAAAGGATCAATGAATTGGATATTAAAGATGAAGAATGAGGATCGGAGGAAGAGGAAATAGAAAGGAGAAGGATTTTCTAGGATTTTGGAGGGGAAAAAATTGAGGATCAAGTTGCTCATAGAGGAGATGGCAATACCAAGCTTTTTCATCCCATGCATGGTTAAATAGAGAAGAAAGCTTAGTGCAGTGAAGGGGTTAGACATAGGAAGTTCTTGGGAGGAAGATCCCACCTATACCTTGAAGTCAAAAACTTATACCACAAGCCCTCTTGATTTGTTTGTAACTCTTCATTTTCCAAGGAAAACATAATTGAAAACTCTTGCTATTTTTTTATGCCAGCCCACCCTAGCTTGTCCTTTGGCATGCACACATCCTCGCATTAATTTAACCCATGCAACCTTTTCCTTCTCCTCATCATCTTCCCATAAGAAATTTCTTTTGAATTCAAATAATCTTCTTCACCACACAAAGAGGAATCTTATAAAAAGGATGAAAAAAATAACGGTAAAGAAACTAAGACAAAATTAATAAGTGTAACCTTCCCACCAAAAGAGAGTTTTTTGTTTTCGCATAGTTAACTTTCCCTTCAATTTACACATAACCAGATCCTATGTGATTTTCTTCCTTGGATTTGCACCGATCCAAATGCCTAAATAAACAAAAAGAATGTCCATCACCTTACAATTAAGTATCAAAGCATACCTAAAAAGAGAAGATTCATCTACCCGGATACCAATCAACTTGTTAGAGGATGCCTTAGCAAAGAAAAGTATATCATTCGCAAATTTTAAAAAGTTTGGAAACTTTCACTTGATCTTTCCCCCACCACATAACCCTTATAGCTAAGAGTAGTGGTCTTCCCCACATGCCTCATCAAATCAGATAAATCTTTTGACACCAAGAGAAACAAGAAAGGTGCAATGGGGTCACCTTGTATTAGCCGTCTTCGTAGTCTAAACTCTTCCATTGGACTACTGTGTTAACCAAAACCAAGACCAATTAAGAGACTAGCCCACCTTTTCCTCAACTAATCCATTTTTTTACAAACTTTCATCATCATATTCATATAAAAGAGAAATTCACAACATAAAGCTTTTCAAAATCAACTTTAAAAATCAAACAATTCTTCCTCCTTATGTTTGTCCCATCCACCACTTCATTAGCAACAAGTAAACCATCCAACACACACCTTCCCAAGAAGGCACATTGTCTCTCATCAATAATTTTATACAAAGAGGAGTGCTAGTAATACACTCTTTAACACAATCATTCATACTCACTCTCTCTTATTAGTTAAAATGTATTGAAAACTACAAAATTAAGAGAGACGTTCATTAAATAAAATGTGAGACCATTAAATTTTGTGATTCCTAATAAATTTCAACCAATAAAAGATAATATGTTTAAAAGAATGTTTTAGAGGAGTATGATCCTAACATTTCTTTTATCCAAAACACCCATAAACCTTTTTGTCAAGACTTTAGCAATGACTTTATATAAGTATACAATGAGTAAAATAGATCTATAATCCGCCAACCCTTGGGGGTTATAAATCATTCTTAGAAATCAAGATCAAGATGAAAAGAGAAGGGTTTTCAGCCCTCGAAATGGATCCATTTTTTAAAAGCTCTCTCATCATGCATAAAAACTCACTACTCGTAAATTCCCAACACTTCTTAATAAAATGGAAATTCAAGTCATCAGGCACGGAACTTTTATCCCCACTCCTCATCCCATACCTGTCTCCTGAACCTCCTCTCACTAAATGTTGCACATTAGGTCCAATATACATGAGTCATATATACATGTATTTATTACAATAATTTTCATAATACATATTAAGATGGATTTAGCTTGTTCGAAACTAGTATGATAATTTTGTTAAATGTTTTTTTAGCTTGGACCTGCCTGATTTTGAACCAATCAACGTTGACTTCTTTAAAATGAACAACATTTATAAAGTTAGACTTTAATGTATAGAGGTCATAGTAGTTAATACTTTTATAAAGTAGAAAATTAAAATTAAAGACTGTTGTGCAATAAAATTTTCGAAACAAATTATATCAATACAAAAACAATATTCTTATGTTTGCATTAGCAATAGTTTAGATGTCTTATAATTTATTAGTTAATAATCTTTAATTAATATATTTATGAATTATGCGCCATTGAGTTAACGAGGCAAATGCAACCACTTTATATATAATTTCTAGAATCCATAATTTAGCAAAATTAACTCCAAGTCAGAACAAATGAAAAGGAGATAGTCTTAAACACCTTTTATCTTTCCATTGTTTGACTCATAAACAGACTTTACTATCTTTTAGTATAACCCAAACCATAATTTATGCAACAGTACCTCACGTGTGTTTTGACTTGGCTTTATGATTGGCCATTTAATCGAAAGCAAGCAATTAAGTAGCTTCAACGCACTTGATACATTGCTTATATATGTATACTTGCTGATCTTTCTCTCGTGTTAAGTTGTCATAAAGGTTACTCTCATTTTCCAGAAATTTTATTGTTGGGAAAAGGCTGTTATATTCCCTTGTTACAGTCACATTCTATGTATTTGCACCAAGAACCGAATATTGCTGCCAATAAGACAAAAATGGTCGGTCATAGGATCAAAATTATAATAGTTTTTTGGTAGAGTGCTGATATTTAATTAATATTAAGGCCAGGGCAATATTTATAACACAGCAGTATGGAAAAAAGGGGCCTATATATATGTTATATATTTCCAAATTAATATGAGGACTGGTGCTGTAGATTTAAAATAATTTTTTGTATAGTGCAAACTGATTCCATAGAATATTGCTGGTTCGATATGAAGATGCCATTATTACCATGTTGTACGGTCACATTTAGGTATATTTTTTAATCCTAGGAGTCCCTAATCTCTGTCTATGCCAATTCATTTGTCGGCATCAAATGGAAATCCACACTGGATGCTTAATAGATTAATACCAATGAAAATTATAAATAAATTAACTAGTAGTTATTATCCAGATTAATGTGTGGTTTTCTTTAAGTGTTAATGGTATATAATTATAATTTAAAGATTTAACGGTTTTTATTTATATAATATAATTCTTGTAGGCAACTGGTTAATATATTTTTGTACAATTTGGACTTGAAAAAAGATGGTCATAGTCTTTAATAGTCAAATAAATAACTATTAAGACATGAAACTTTTAATTAAATAATTAAAAAAAAACATATTAGATTTCTCTCTTGTTAGCGTAATGAAACAATAAAGAATCATAAAATAAAAATTCTTCATAGCGTGAATTAATGATATATATATAGTACATGTATATATATTATTTAATTTGATGATCCTTGTTGTCTTTAATTTCCCGTCAAATCGAATTAATCACAATAACAGAGGAGCAAGTATTACATGCTTCTACTTGATGCAGCTCAATAGTTGAATAATGCATACTAGACACATGATAAGCAAGGGTGTACTCAATTTAATTATATTCTTTTTTGGGTTGAATTTTGTTTAATGCATTCAATTATAATTGGATTTCAAACTTTTTCAAGTTCAACTTAAAAGAAAGAAGGTTACTCAAACAATCATATGATTTAACGAGATATTTATAAGAAAAATATAATTAGAGAGAAATTATATTCTTAATAACTTAATATATAATACTTTTGTAAAAAAAAAAAAGAACTTGATAATACTTTTTTCACCTTGTTTTCTTAACACTTGACAAAATTTTACATAATTTTATTATTAAAACTGATATTTGATTAGCCAATAAGCAAGAAATATATAGCTAAATAAAAAAAATTGAGAGGAAATTTGGTTAGGTAAATTAACAAACATTTGATTAAGTAAATAAATATGAAAAAAA
>PYAF01000094.1:425313-442364 GCA_007407185.1 Glycine tomentella | reverse complement strand
GAGTACACTTATGAAAAAGGGTGTGCAGTTAGCAAGTTTTAATTTGGAAATATTGAAGTGCATTTATTAAAAAGGAGGTGCAATTAGCATTTTAATGTTCAATTACCCTTTTATCCCTATTTTTGCCAAGTGTCAATCAACTGAAAAGGACAAAAACGGAATTACATATGCCTATTGCTTTCATATATGTATAGTAGATACTCCAAAAAGAAAATAAGGAACATGGGGAACCGAAACCTAAACCCATGTACAATTAAATCTATAACAAGCCAAATCATATTAATTCTTAAAAAACTCTTTCCGAATAAAAGAAGGAAGATAATCACATCAAATCAAATTATTGATGTGTGAGACAAGTTTATCTATAATTTTTTTTTCTCACGAAAAATATGAGAAAAAAAAAAACAGAATCATTAAAAGAAAAACAAATGATTGATTTATTTCATACTAAAAAAAATCATAAAAAATCTTTTGATAATAGATATTTTTATTTCTCAATAATATCTCACGATAAACAATTTTCTAAATCTCATAAAATTATTTCATCGAAGTTTATTAATATATGCATTTTCTATAAGACAAATTGACTTCCATTCTTGAATAATATATATTAATTTTTTTATTGTAACAAAAGAATCCTTTTTATATGAAAAAATATGTATAAAAAATTATGAGTTTAAGAATGGACAATTTCTCAATACCTTTTTTTGCAACAAAATCTTTTCTTTTTGGTTCTATTTCATTTAAGGGTTGGTTTAGGGAAAAAGGCAATAGAAAATAAGTGAAAGAAAAAATAAAGTTAAATTTATTTAGTTTATTTAGTAGCAGAGAGAAAAAAAATAGTTTATTTTCTCTTGTTTGATTATGTAAAATAACAAAAATAACCTAAATATTAAATAAGAAGTGATATAAATATAAGAGTACTTTTTGACTTTGTATAAAAAATAATTCCTTTCCTTCCTATCTAATTTGGACATAACATGGAACACTCTTCCTTCCGCTATCTATTTGAACCATTATTATTAGAACTTAGATTAGATTTGTTATAAAATACATTAATGATTCAGATTAAAATTAAATAATTTTTTAACAAATAAAAAGAAAAACAAAATGACAACTTTGTCCATATCTTCTTCACCTCCATTCCACCCACCCCAACATTCAGTGAATCTTCAATCTTCCACTTGAATCTGGGAAGTCTCTAAAAACTCAGTTCATACATGAAAAATCTGTCCACCAAAGATATGTTCTTATGTGTATGTCCTGTAAATCATTTTCATCACGTGAAGAACAAAACAATCTTCAATCTTCCATCACCTGATCACCATATACGAATTTGGGGATGAAGAGAAGTGTGCATTCAATACAGCAACAACCGTTAGTCAGCAGCGAAGATGACCACCACCGCACCTCTATTGCCGCCCATGGGCTCCCACCACAACAACCACCATTTAGGGTCTAAGTTTACGGTGTATCACAACCGTACATCGATGGTGCATTCGGTGGGGAAGGTGTTTTTTCGCCATTTCATATTGTGCTCCTAGAATTGAACTGATCATTAGTAAGGGGTGGCGGGGGAGCTAATAAGAATAACGTGGTAGCTTGGTTACTATGAAAGGTGAGGATAAAATGGACTTTTGACATAAAAAAAATAATAATAACTAGTGGTTCACATGTGAACAACCCTATTTGATAGTCCACCATCTCCTAGAAAAATATATATTTGACAGTACATCCTTGACTTTGCCTCACAATCTATCCTTCCACTATGGCACTATACACCAATCCAAATGAACCAGGACTAATGTTAAAAATATTTCCTTCACTCTTAAATTTAGGTGGCCTTACAATCAATGGCTGAGCCAACAAATTTTTTAGCTCATGCCAATTTTTAACTAATATCAAATTTTATTTTTTTTAGGTAATATCAAATTTTATTTTTAATTATAATTAATTATATAAGTATAATATAATTATTAAAAAAAATTTCTTCGCCACTCAATAATTGCAAATTTTATTTTTTAAATAGTGTCTAGATCATCACTTAAGGAGTGGTTCCGTCACTGCTCACAACTTAACGCATGTAACTCTACAATCAATAAAAGTAATTAATAACTTATTTTTTACCTGATTTAGATTAATTTATTACTAATGATTCTTTTAACATATTGTTCAAAAAATCATTCTTTCAAAATACTGACTATCTTTTCATTATTTAGATCAATAGATTTACTTCCAAAATAATAAATTTCTCTTTCTTGTTTATTAAATAAGTTCGTTTCTCTAATGTTTTTCCTTAAAAGATATCTTTTTATTAAATAAATTTAATTCTTGTAATATCTCTTCCTCTAAAAAATTACATAATAATAACTATGTCTTGAAACTATTTACTATCTTTAAAAAAAAAATTATAAAAACATCTCTGTTTGGAAAGTACTTAGCTTTGAGAATTTAAAAAAGTATAGTATATTGATTGGTCATCAAATTCTAATATGACTTCCCTAGTATAGTGAGATTAAAAACATGGTGTCTGAAACCTATACCTCCAAATTTCTTCTTCATACCAAGCTTGTCCCAACTTAATCAATTGATGTCTTTTCTCATCTGTCTATTTGATCCCCACCAAAGAGAGTTCATCATTTTTTGTAATTCATCTTCAAGGGAGAATCGAAGGAGGAAAACACTCATGTAGTAAGTAGGAATGGATTGAGTTACTGACTTAATAAAGATTTCCTTACCCACCTTGGAGAGATTCTTGGTGGACCAATGATTGATTCTATTCCAGAGTCTATCTTTGAGGAATCCAAAGATGGCCATTTCCTTCTTCAAATGATAGATGGAAGCCCTAGGTACTTTTTAGTGCCAATTGTTGTTGTGACTCCAAGAGAAGATGAAATGCTTTCTCTCAAACTAGTGGATGTGTTAGAGCTAAAAAATGTCTTTGACTTTTGGTAATTGATCATTTGACAAGAAGCTTGACCATAAGAATCAAGGATGTCTTTAAGAACGGTGGTCTCTATATTATCTACCTTGCAAAATAGAAAACAATTGTCAACAAATAAAAGGTGTGTGAGGATAGGTGCCCCTTTACACACCTTCACTCTATGAATGTCACATCTCATTTCATGATATTTTAAAAGTAAAGAAAAATCTTCAGTGCATAAATGAAAAGGCAGGGTGACACTGGGTCACCCTACTTAAGCTGCTCTCTCCCTAGAGAAATTTTTTCAATTGAGTCTCCATTAATAATCACATGATATGGGACACTCTGAAGACACAAATTAATCCAACTAAGCCATTTTTCATGAAAGCCCATTTTTTTATTGCTACCAAGAGATAGTCCTAATGAACTCTTACAAACGCTTTGCTAATGTCAATTTTTAAAGTAACTTCCCCAATTTTTCCTTTTTATTTACACCTCATGTGATGGATAATTTCATAAGCTAAAAGAACATTGTCAAGAATGGACCGATTGATCCTCTACAAAAGATGATTGTTCTTCAGAATTATGCAATTTGGAAGGATAGGTTCAAGACTATTGCCTAAAACTTTGGAGATGATTTTGTAGAGGACATTGTATAGAGAGATTGACCAAAATCTTTTATACAAATGGGTTTTTTTTTTTTTTTATTTTGGAGATAAGAACAATGGCTGTAGCATTTACCTTGGGAGGGAAAAAACCAATTTCAAGCCATGTAATGTCAGAGTGAAAAGCTTCAGGGTCACAAAGATGTAATTTTTTTTAAAAAGATGGATTGAGTCCATCAAGACCTGGTGATTTATCTAAGTTCATGTGAAAGAGAACAATTCTAACTTTTTCCGTGGTAAATACAGTTTATCAATAATGTGAAATGATATCAATAAATTAAAAAACTAAAATATTAAAACTATATATAATTAACTTTAGATTTTGTGGCATACATTTTTGATTTATCACAATTCTCAATTATTGATTTTTTAATTAATAATTATGAATACACTTTATTTTATGAGAAAATACACTTTGTATTCACAGTGTAAAATTGTTTTGCCATATATGACCATTAAAATCTTATTTTATACATAAGAAGAATACACTTTACAAAAATGTTGGTATGAAAAATAAAGATTAATTACATTTTTCTTTTTTCTTTTTAATGTTTTTGTATTTTTGTAAAATTGTGAGTTTCAATCCGAGAATAGAGGAATTCTAATGCAGGCTTCATATCTTGCATGAGATTAATTGTTAAGTTCTCAAATGATTTATTGATTATATGCCTAAAAAAGAATTGGTTAGTTCATCTCTTTTATTTTCAACCGATCAAATATGCAAAGGCCGCAAAAAGCCCAAAGGCCAAGCTGAAGACTCAATAGATTAGCCTGATTATTTTTTGGTTAATTTATTTCTTTTTAGGCCTTTGCCATATCTAATCCCCTTTTTTGCCAAGTATACTCCCATTTATATTTTTGTTCTTCTAATTTTTATTATCATATATACCCTTTATACCTAGTATACCATAACGTTAATACATAACTACTATTCTGGAATGTACTTCAAGAAACAATGTTTTGTTTCTAACATTCCAAAAAGTACTTTCGGGAACATAATTTTATTTTTAACATTCTGAAAAGTATTTTTTAGAATATTGTTTTTGTGTTTTAGAAATTATTTTCTGAAATGTTAAAAAACAAAACTATGTTCTAGAAATTATTTTCAGAAATATTGTTTTGTGTTCTGAAAAATACTTTCTAAAATGTTAAAAAAAACATTTGAAAAAATTCAGGCAAAACACTTGGACCATTAAAAATCCTATAAAAAGGAAAAATTGTACAATAGTGAAGCAATTGGAGTGGAGAAATCATATAATTGATATCTTTCTTTTAATTTGAATAACTCTAAGAGGTGTTTCGCTACAACAACTTTAACAAATTTAAGATATAGTCATATGTCATCGTATGTATAAAATGAGACACATTCATGGTATTGTGTGAGTGGACAAAAATAAAACAATGAAGAAAAGTAGTTAGGAACATAAAAATCCTACATTGAAATTCGGAGGATGAAAAATCCTAGTGTTAAATCAAGAGATAGAGCAAAAGATGAATAAAGGAAGGCAGAGCAAGAGATCAAAAGGGACAAAGGGAATGAAAGAGAGAAGGGAGTGTAGTGCAAGAGAGGTGAAATATGTTGTTACTATGAAAGAGGGAATGTGCAAGATGTAACATTCTTGATTGTTGACTTCTCGGCGAATCACACACTACAAAACTTTATGTGGTGACACTTCAAAAACATCCTTGTTGGTAAGAACCCTCCGTAAGTAGCCCTTTTTGAGACCTCGACAATTAGTTCTGGTTGCTTCTATGATCAATAATTGTCCCAACAAACCACACGAAAATTTTTAACGTAACCTCGAAAATTAGTTATGGTTGCTTATAGGATCAATGGTTGTTCCCACAAACCAACATGAAATATTTTAGCGTGCTTTGTCCTCACTCACACGTGGTTTGGAAAACTTACTAGAAGGTCACTCATCCCAAAATTGCTCCAAGCTAAGCATGTTTAACTATGTAGTTCTTAAGTAATGAGCTACCGAAAAGTAGATGTATCTTGTTGGTATAGATAATATCAACTAATTCCTTTAAGTCATCCTGAATTTTACAATCCAACACTTGCACAACCTCTGGATCCCTCTCATTTTGGTGTATTTCGTCTGGGGTGTTACACGAGGGAGAGAAGAAAGTTTGAAAAGAAAATGTTATTTAAGGAACTTAATTTTAAAAAAGGGAACGAAAGTGTACTTAGCAAAAAAGGCAATGGATATAGTAATAGGATTTTTTTATCCCTTCATAGTGTCATACTGTCATATGCTTGTCTTTTGGGCTAATGGAATATTTTGGTAGGAAGTGTTAGGGCCAACTATTCCCACTAACTTTTTGCTACTTTCAACCCAAGTTTTATTTGTTTTTTTTCTTCAAAATATTCCTAAAAGAAATGCATTTTTGTTATGCAATATATAAAACAATGAGTTGTTTTTGTTGTGTTAGGGTGTGTATCCTCCATACAAAATAGAAACACATTTACATTATTAATATATTATGCAATGAAAACACATTCTCATTATATTTGGAGGGTGCACAACCTAACACAATAGAAACACACTTTCGTTGTGCAATATACAATGAAAATGTGTTTCGTTATATATTTTGAAATCAATTGTTTATATTTTTAGAAGTTTTTTTAACACACAACTTTTAATGATTCGCTTTTAATATTGATTGTTACTTTTTTTGCACACAAGACCATGCTTTTAATTATCGAGGTTGCGGCGATTACCGAGGTCATGGTAGGGGCTGAGGAGTCACCGTGGAGTCCAAGGATAGCAATCCCACGACGACATGCGAGAGCAAGCCAACGCCAAGCCTGATCAAGTCAGCACCTCGACAGCAGACTAAGGAGGAAGATGTGGAGTCATCAACACCATTGCTAGTGGCTTCGTTGGCAGGGGCAACACCAACTCATCTCGAAAGAGGCACCTACGCCCCATCAAAAGTGTAAACTACATTTACATAACAAGATTGAGGAACTCACTCCGACCAATAACATTCACCGACACCGACTTCATTAGAGTCGATCTGGAGCAAGACAACCCAATGGTGATCACATTTGGCATTGCCAATTGGGACGTCAGGAAAGTCCTAATATATGGAGGCAGCTCGACCGACATACTCTTTTGGTCAACTTTGCAAATGTTAGACGTCTCGCATAAACTTATAAAACTTCATCCCGAACCCTTGATCAGTTTTGCAGGGGGGCAAGTCCACGCCCACAATGCAGTACAACTAGTGACCACCTTAGGCAGAGGAGATTTGTAGAGAACGTTACTCGTCAAGTACGTTCTCATTGACGCCTACGCCAACACCTCCTACAACATTTTGGTCGACAGAACGATGTTGAACAACCTAGGCGCAATCGCCTTGATGCCCCATCTTGCAATGAAGTTCCCCAACCAAAGTGAGACATAGTCACTGTCAAAGCAGACCAACTTGAAGACCATGAGTGTTACGCCAAATGCCTACTCATCGAGCCCTACACACTCGACTCCACGAAGCACACCGATGCAGCAAATGTCAATCACGCGGATGGTGTTGTAAAGAGTTGGGCCGATCTTGTTCTGAGAAGAGATGAGGAGGACAGGAGGCCAACACCGATCGAGGATTTGTGTAGTTTCCAACTAGGCAAGGAGTCTCATAAATGCACCAAGATGGAGGAAAGACTCGACAAGCAGCTTCAGAAAAGGATTGAGGATGTGCTGACACAGAATGCCAACCTCTTCACTTGGAGCGCCGCAAATATGGCTGACATAGATCCCAACTTCATATGCCACAAACTATTTGTCTTTCTCAAAGCCAAGCTCCGCGAGGAGAGGCAGCGAGTTGTGAAGGAAGAATCCAAGAAGTTAATCAAAGCTGGTTTCATCAGAGAAGTCGCATACTCAACATTGTTGTTAAACATGGTGATGGTCAAGAAATCAAACGATAAATAGAGAATTACATCGGTTATACTAGTCTCAACAAAGCTTGCCTGAAAGACGCTACCACTCCCTGACATTGATCGACTTGTCGATAGTGTTTGTGGATACAAAACTCTAAGCTTCCTCGATGCATACTCGGGATACAATCAGATCAATATGTACCCACCAGACGAAGGTGTTAGGACTTTCGGCAAGCGTACCGATTTGTCGTTGTAAGTTACAAAAATTTATAAGATCGTCTCCATAAGGACCTGAGCTTACTCAGTTAATGCAAATATAACTTAATAGTTCAATAGTTATGTACAAGTAGGTTGAGCGGAATTTCATTTTGTTGTGAAAAGTAACATAAAATTACTAAACTTAGTAAATGAAATATATCTATGAGAAAGTGGGATTGAGTTTCATCATTCTTATCATTTTATATCCAATTAATATTACCATGCATAAATCATCATTTATCTTTATTGATGCACACAATATTTCATCCCGAATCAATCCCTCGCATTCGAGAATCCTAAGGATATTTACTAAATATCGATCCCTCGCATATTGAATAAATATCCCAACATTAAAATCATAATTGCGTGCTTAATGCAATCAAAACGGTATGCCCTATTCCTAGCAACATAACGTAATGAGTAAAATCATTCGGTTCAAACCCTAAGATTACTTTCCAGTCTCACTTAGAGTTAAATTCATGAAACTAGTGATCAAGTAGAATCAAGCATTACGGACAGAATGAAATTACCAATAAGGAATAGAAACAATTCATGCAATAATAAATATTAAAAGAGAGACATTTGGATAAGAAAAGTACGTCCAATCCTTAGAGAAACTAAGGCGACCATGGAGAGAATCTCCTCAAGAGAAGAATCGATGAAGGAAATCATCACCGCTTCTTTCCAGCAGAGTCTCCACACTAAATCTCACTTCTCTCACTTTCCTAACCTACCTAATACTAATATTTGAGCTCCTAAGCTTAGGAACAAGCCAAGAAGCAAAGGAAATGAAAAACTGCATGATTTTTCCTCCAATTTCGTGGCCTATTTATAGGTTTCCATCTCTTGCCTGCTTCACTCACCCAGGCGAGTGATTTTGCCTGTGTTTGCTTGCCTGGGGGAGTTAATGTCTATCTCCTTGGAACTTGCAGCTCGCTTGGGTGAGCCAAATGAACTAGAGGAGCTCACCTGGGCGAGTTAGAATTTTAATGCTGAAGAAAGCTTTGGGCCTGGATGAGTTTTTGGGCCATTTTGCTTGCAGTACCTCCCAAGTTTGCTCTTTAAGCCCTTCCTTGCTTGCTTTGCTTGTTCGAAAGCTTCAAAATTCCTTGAACCTATCAAAATGCAAAATATGATTGGACAAATCTTCCCAAAATATGAAAACAACATTCATACAAGTAATAAATACTATGTAATTAGGTTTTAGGGCAAGTTTATAAACAAAATTACTAAAATCAAAAGATAAGTGTCATCCGTAAAACATGATTTTAACTAAAATATGGCATCTATCAGAAGGCAAGACGATGTTCATCACTGAAGATGCAAACTTCTGCTACTGAGGCATTCCCTTCGATTTGAAGAATGTCGGTGTCACGTACCAGAGACTCATGGACAAGATCTTCAGAGACCTACTTGGAAAAAATATTGAGGTATACGTTGATGATATGGTTGTGAAGTTATCCAACCTCGACAATCATTCAAAGGACTTGGTGGAAATATTCGTCGAGCTCCAAAGACACAACATGCTGCTAAACATAGAGAAATGCATCTTCGGAGTTGGAGGAGGTAAATTCCTGGGTTTCATGATCACTTGCAGGGGGATTAAGGCTAACCCAGAAAAATGCAAAGCAGTCATCGCCATGTGCACCCCACAATAACTAATGGAAGTACAAAATTTGACCGACAGACTGTCAACTCTGTCTCAATTTTTTTACCAAAAATGGCTGAAAAGGTGAAACTAGTGTTCAGACTGTTGAAGCAGCCAACAGATTGTCGATGGGACCAACAGTGCAAAACCATATTTACCAAGTTTAAGAACTTTCTTCTCACTCCGCCCATCCTTACTCGGCCCACGCGTGGATCCGAGTTGTTGCTGTATTTGTCCATTTTTTATTCAACAATAAGCTTGTCTCCCCTAGAGGAAGAGGGCAGAAAACAAATGCCAATCTACTACACTGGCCGAATGCTCCAGGGAGCGGAGAAGTGCTACCTGACAATCGAGAAACTTTCCTTGGTACTGATCCATTCTACTAGACAATTATGGCAATAGTTCAGAGTCACCAGGTTATCATGAAAATCGACTATCCCCACAAGCAAGTCCTCAAAAAGTCAGACTTCACCTAACAAATTGTAGTGTGGTCACTCGAGCTCTTCGAGTTTGGCTTACGGTTCAAACCTCGAGGTCCCATCATAGGGCAGTGCCTGTCTAACTTCTTGGTCGAATTCCTTCCTACCGAGGATAGAGGCAAAGGCTTGTGAACGTTGTATATAGATGGAACCTTTAATAGTAAGGGCAGCAGCGCAGGCGTAACCTTTGAAGGACCGCCATCTCCATCGAGCAGTCGGTAAAGTTCAACTGGAAGGTTTCAAACAACCAACCAGAATACGAAGCTCTCATCACATGACTGGAGCTAGCGAATGAGGTTGGCATAAGAAGTTGTGATGCAGGAGCGACTCTAAGCTAGTCACTGAGCAGGTCAACGAGGTCTTCCAAGCCAGAGAGACACAAATGCAGAAGTACTACCACCTGGTCAAATAAATCTTAGAGCATTTTGAGCAAAAGGAACTAGTTCATGTCGATAGGGGACAGAATAATCGAGCTCATGCTTTAGCTCGCTTGGCAAGTACTAAGAGACCAAGTCAGCACCAAACGTTTATCCAAGAGACCTTCACCTCCCCACCTTCGACATTATCGAGGTCTGCTTAAGTCGAATTGCTCCCAACGGATGGATCTCTCCTATATGGACCTACTTGGCCACTGACCCCTGCCCCAAAACGCAATAGAAGTTATAAAGGTAAGACACCAAGCTTCTTACTATGTTACATTAACAATGAAAATGTTCAGGAGTGCTATCTCGAGGCCATTATTAAAGTGCATCGACGAAGACCACACATAGTACATCTTGGATGAGGTGCACGGAATTTGCTGGATGCACACTAGAGGGCGGACCATGGCAGACAATCATTTGCGTCGGTTACTATTGGCCAACTTTGAAGACGAATTGTGCCGAGTATATTAAAACTTGCAAGGAATGCCAAGAATTCAACAATGTCCACCATGTGTCGCTCGAAGCACTGCATAACATCAAGTTCCCTTGGCCTTTTCCATGTGGGGAATGGACATCATCGGACCATTTCCCACGGCCAGGGGATAGGTCAAATTCCTTCTCATCACGGTGGAATACTTTACTAAGTGGATCGAGGAAGAGCCCCTCGCAATGATCACAACTCATAAGGTCCAGAAGTTCACATGGAAGAACATCATCTGTAGGTACCGCTTACCTCAAGCCATTGTGACGGACAATAGAAGATAGTTCATTGAAAAGGGCTACAAAGAGTTCCTCAAGCAGCTCGACATCAAGCACCTCACATCCTCGGTCGAGCGTCCTCACTCCAATGGGTAAGTAGAAGTGGTAAACAAGGTAATCCTTGTCGAATTGCACAAAAGACTGTCGAAAGTCCCCAAGGGACTGTGGGTGGATGAGCTCCTAAGCGTGCTTTGGGGGTATCACTACACTCCCCAATCTACCACACAAGAAACACTGTTCAAATTGACCTAAGGCGTCGACGCTATGATACCCGTGGAGATCAACAAACCTTTACTCCACATAAGCATGTTCAACACGACTAACAACTTAGAATCATTGGCAGTAGAGTTGGACCTAGCCGAAGAAGTCAGAAATGAAGCATGAGTTGGAGAAGAAGCCTGTAAACATAGAATAACTTTTGAAGCTCAAGAAACATAGCTTCAAGCCCAACGACTTGGTTTGAAGGCTATGAGGAGATGCTGGGAAGGACAAAATCAGAAGGAAATCTCGCACCGAACTTGGAAGGACCATTCCACATCACTTAATCCTTTCAAAATGTCACGTATAGGCTTAAGGACATCGCAGGAAAGGTCATCTGCAGGACCTAGAATGCAACTCATTTAAGACTGTACTACAGCAACCGGGTAGTGTACTATTTTTCCTACTTCAGTATTTTCTCCCACTTAAAAAAATAAGGGTTTTTGCTTAAGAGATTTTAACGAGGCACACCCGAGTACTCATGTAAAAGGACAATCCCTTATGAACCATACTATCAATACATTCCTTTTACTCCTTATACTTTTTTCATTATTTCTTTATCTACATTTATCTTTTAACTCACTTAGTAAATTTCTAAGTAAACGAGGTCGAGTCCAAACCTCAGCTTTTTCAAGCAACTCTCAGGAGGTCGAATCTGAAACTCAACTTTTACAACATATCTTAGAGTTCGAGTTCAAACCTTGGCTTTTTCAAACGAACTTGGAGGTCAAATTCGAACCTTGACTTTTTCAAGCAATCTTAGAGGTCGAATCTGAACCTTGGCCTTTTGGTTTTGCATACAAGGCTTTTACAAACTTAGCTTTTAAGAAATTATTTTCAAAATTAGCTTTTACGAAATTATTCTCAAACACTTGCATAATATAGAACAAGCAAACATGACTTCATGTTAATCATTCAAACTTCATTTTTACAAAACATTAAAACACCAACAAGCACTACACTCATCAAAATACATTAGTCATTTCGACTCGACCTCTTTCTCTTCTTCTCCCTCGGACTCAGAGGAAAGTTGGGACTCCCTAACAATATCGTCATCCACAACTTCACAATTCACATCGAGTTGTGTAGAATCAAAGGAAGGGAGCAACCCTTTGACTTGACGTTAAGCCTTTTTGAAGCCTTCTCGATGGTTAAGGACGATCAACCTTTTGGCCTCGTCCAACTCGAACATTAGTGTAGACTCCGCTCTCGCTTTCTTATGAAACTCGCTCTTTAGATATGCAACTTTGTTCTCCAAATCTACAACTTTGTCCTCTGTAGTTTCCATATTCTCCTCCACCATCTTCTTCTCTAAGGTCAGCTCCTTTACCCTGGCAATGATATCTTTCGCTTGTTTCTCCAAGAGAGTGACTCGGACGCTCAAGGCCTTATTCTGCTTCGCCCTGCTTGACAAATACCTAGTGTGCTTGTTAAGGTCCTTCTACAGCTTCCTCACCTATACCCTACTCTTAGCCAACTCCACATCAATTTGTTTGGTTTTCCTACCTCAACCTTCATGGCCTTCAGTTGTGCAGCCATCACCTTAGTCTTCTCATCTGCTTTCGCAACTGTCTCTTTCCAATGATGCACAACGGCGAGAGACTAACCAAGGAAGATCTCAGTGGCATTGAAACTCTCCATCGGCCCTAGATAGTCTATCATATCACGATCTGTTTGACTTACAAAAGCAGTTGATTGGACAAACTGTGGGCTGGTCAAGTCATAATTCCATAGAGAAACGATGTTGGACACGATAGACACATGATCCAATTGATGCAGCTTGCCTTCATGATAACGGAGGACAACTTTGTTCACTTACGACACTCCGATACTCGGATTATCTCTCGATGCCATCGACGTCGATTTATGAGCCTCACCCCCCTTCTCATCTTGATCGACTTCACAACCTCGACCCTCTTCTCCTTCTCGATCGCGATAGACCTTAGAACCCCCTTGCCCTACATCTCTTTCGCCTTGTCAATCACACCGGCAAACCCCTTGTCAACATTATTCCATCCTGTTCCCTTGTCCACCACATATGGACCATCCAAATGGACGATTTTCACGTCGGCCTCGGCCCTTTCTTCCACTACCTTCGCAAATTTCTTTGTTTGGTTGGATTTCAAAGATTCCTTCACATGCTTCCTCTTTTTTGTCTTCCTAACATCTACTTGGTCATCGACCACCAAGCTCTTCAAATTCTAGTAGTCATAGCCCTTCATGATTTCTGCAGAAAACCCAAGATAAGGTCGATCAGTACTCTTACATTTTTATTGAAAAAAGATGGCAACATAAAAATACTCACTACTTAGAAAATGATCGGAAAATGTGAGTTCAAAATAGCCATAATGAATTTACACGACATTTATAGTGGCCATTCCCTTATAATGTCAATGTCTTTGACTTCTTGGGCCGATAATAGTTGGTGAGGAAGGGATTTGGATTTGAAAGGAAAATGTTATTAATAAGAAGGAAACTTGGGAGTCTTCCCATCTTCCTTGAAGAACCACTCTTTTAAGTCTTCATAAGAAGGATTGGGACGAAGTCGGAAAAAGCCCGACTTGAACTTTTTCCAAAATTGGGTATACAATTGAAACAATTTTCCAAATTTTAAAACATTCAAGGAGGCCCAACTGACCTTACCACCCATCTTTAACTGATAAATGTACATGAACTTGTTAACAATGGACTCGATTTTCAAACTCTTACACAAATTTTGAAAGGCATGCAAAAAGGCCCAACTTTTGGGATGCAGTTGCACAGGGGCAACATTCATTAGACTCAACATCTCGCATTCAAAATCCAGAAGGGAAATTGAACGTCCAACTCCTTAAAGACATCTTCATACATGTACATAAAGTCGATGTCGCCCTCATGAGCACGCGCTTCTCGGCGCTACAAGGTTCAACGATCAACAACTCAACATCATCTAGGGCCGTCATGTCGACCTTCCTTTTTAAGTTCTTTATGGACTCGAGGGTTTGGAACCAAGTAGGGTATGTGTTGACTTCTGCAGAAACCCACTCGTACCTAGAAATAGCAATAGGGGTAAACTTACTATCCCTACTCTTCTTAACCCCTTACAACCCATACAATGTCATCCCCCTCTGTCTCCGTCATCTCCTTAGACACCCCAACCCCTTTGCTCACCAAGTAATACTCCACTTTATCCGAATCAGAGATAGATGAAGGGGTTGACGAAGAAAACTCGTTCTCATTCCTATATTCCCTTATACCTCTCACTTCCCTAACCACAAGGGACCTACCCCGAATGGGAGACCCATCCTCCGCAGAAAAGGAAGAGATCTAAGAGGATGCTAAGAATAAAGGATTAAAGAAGGAAAGGACCGGGCATGCATAACTGGAAGCACAAGAGACAACAAGCAGGGAACAATGGAGAGCACTCTAAATATTAGAAAGCAATCACAAGGGAAGCAGAAGCAGTAGCGTAAAAAAAGCATAGGAACAAGAGAAAAAAAGTGACTTTTGGTTTCCACACCACCCTTTTTTTTATAATGGCTTCACAACCCTTAGCTCAAAACCAACCGCATGCCTCTTCGCTCTCGTACCCCTAACAACACATCATTAAACCCTCGAACCAAATGCCCCAACTGTGGCTTTTGGGTTATGACCAATGATGAAGCAGCACGGGAACCGAAGCGTCACGAGAAATGAAGCAGTAAAACCCCTCACTGAAGTGACATGTCATTACACTTACCTCGTTCCGCCTTCCAAAAAGACAAGTCACCCAAGGGTCAACTCCACAGATCTAGATACATGTAATCTAGCTTTTGAAAAATTTTTGTTGTCTAAACGCGGACACACGTGGTGATGGCGCCACTTCATAATAATTTGGGTTTAACTCACGTAACTAAATCCGACCTCCTTATGCGTCTCAATCCAGCCGCTCGCGCAAGCCTGGGGGGCTTATTACGACCCACAAACTTGGCATGAGCTCACAAAACACAGATATCCGGGGACCACATGGAACTCTATCATACATCATGAATTCAGAGCTTGGGGGACTTACGTATCGTACGACCCATAAACTTGATTCGTACTTGGCATGTGATGTTTCCTATAACCTAACGTACTGTGTGACCCACGAAGCTGACACGTACTTGGCACATAATGGACCCCCAACAGTCTCCTACAAACTCGGCACGACACATAGAGGGGCTAGTTGGCCAACGTGACTTTGAGGGTAGCACAACCTCCTCAACTTCGAACGTGTATATATAGACCCAGAGGAGATACCTCCAGGTACGTTTTTACTCATCCCAGTGATAGACACTTAAACGTCCCAGAGCACCACTGACTTGCTCGATGGAGTCCCTTTTGCAAGTACGTCCCCCCACTTCAACACCGAAGATCAAAGATTCCACTGAGAAGGAGAGGACTAGATAGCTCGGTCGGACCTCATCAGAACTCAGTAGTAACAAGGGGTATAATAGGAATTATATTAATAAGTTGTTTCTTTTTTTTTCTCTCTCAATCAACTTTTATTCAAATTGTTCGTTGCTTTTACATTATCTTTTCTCTCAATCAAACAATCAAACTTTACACTCTCTTTTATCCATTTTCATTCCTTTTCACTCCTTATGTTTTCATCCCTTTTTATCTCCTTTTATCCCTTTCTACCAAACACAGCCTACATCATGAAAACAATTATATTATTTCATTGAAGCTAGACTTTAAGCAATTTTATAAATATGTGCCACGTTGAGGTCTTTTGGTTTTTAATAATACCAACAACATTCATTTATTTTTTTAAAAAGGTTTGCATATGTTCTTTTAAATTAATGGTGTCACTTTTTATAGGTAATTATTTGAAAATATAAGGTGGATTGATTGGTTAAGGGAGAAGAAAAGAGGAGAAAAGTTGGAGTTCGATCCTATTTGCTCACAAAACTAATATCCACGAATAGAAGATCTCATTTTTCTACCATCTTATTTTCTTATAAGAACACAATGAATCAAGAACTGCCAGACAGGGAGCCGAGATGCCTAAAACAAATAAATAAATGTTTTTCAAATTTATTTGAGTTATTAATCGAACACATGTCAAAGTGAAGTGCTTGCATAGGGGTACTTCCAATAAGGACAAAATCGGACGGACAAATTCCAATAAGAGACGCCAGAATTTGCAAACCTACCCAACCAATTGAAGACCAATCAATTAAGTTTTTCGCTTTTCAAACAATAGCCACGAGAAGTAGTCTGCGTGTTGGATTTATAATTAAAAATTTGAATAAAATGTGTGATATATGTTTAAATAACTAGTAAATTTGTATAAATTATCTGGGCCTATGTGAATTGAAAACTATTATGATATGTAGGTTAATAAAAAAATACTCTAATTAAGATAGAATGAAAACAATTCTATTTGAGATTGATTGAAAACTACCCTGATTCATAGATGTTAACAAAAAATGACTATAATCAAAATCATTTAAAAATAATTTTGGTTGAAGTCGACCAAAAATTAATTTATTGATTAACATTAGATTTAAAACCAAATTGGTTTTAAACCATAAATTGGATTTTAAATCCGACTTTAAGAAAAAGTCAAACCATGTTTATCTAATTAAATATATATGAATTTAAAATTTAATTGGATTTGAATTGAATATGAATTAAATTTTTAAAAGTTCAATCTATGATCACACCTAATTGGTGTTCATTAACTTCTATATAAGATAAATGAATTTAGGTTTTTTAATTAAAAAAAATAATAACCCTTAGCTGTATTATTA
>PYAF01000094.1:404729-417115 GCA_007407185.1 Glycine tomentella | reverse complement strand
TTTTCTCCACTCCGTCCTAAGACATACCGTCCGCCAATCTAAATCCCACTCCATTAGGTCTTGTTTAACTACCTTTCCCCAGGTAAGTTTTGGTCGACCTCTACCTCTCTTTGTATCTAGCTCTTGGTAACATACTCTTGTTCTAACAGGAGCATCTAATGGTCGTCTCATAACATGCCCAAACCATCTCAATCTATGTCTATATCTACAGATTGATGAAATTTGGAGTAAATAGCATCACTGGAAATAAATCCATGCAAGAATTATACATGTCTTAATCCAGTTACTACACTACCAGGGATTGGTAATCTTAATATAAAAATTGAGTAACAAACTGAATGTAAGATTACCTGGTGGTGGATGATAACGTTACCTGTTTAAACTTTGGGAAGAATCACATGAATAACCAGCTGCTTGTTAGAACAATGCGTGTGAGAGAAACCAGCTTCTTTACTTCAAATATATTTTGTGTATGGTTTATAAGAATCAACCACAGTATATATAGGTGGAGGGTAAGGTCGTCTTGTGTCTTTTGATAGTGGCCCAGTACAATAACCCACACAAAACAGGAAAGTGCATATGAAGCCACGTGAAACAACTTATAACTATTGGGATAAACTGATATAATCCATGGTTTTTGACATCTAACTAATCAGAGTTTTACACGCAAATAAAACGATTATTCTAGTCAACAAATAGTAATCTATCAATCTGTGCAAGCCCATCACAAAATACATGGTTGATCCCACACTCACTATTGGCTATATGTATTGAGGATCGAGATCCTTGGAAGTGCAAGGTACGCTTTCAACAGTAAAAAGTAGTGTTGATAAATGGGTTACAGATGGATAACAAACTAGGGGTTTGTTATAACTTTTTCATGAAAATCTTGTCAATGGTTACCACTTGCATTTCAAACTGCACCCTCTGCACTTTAGAGGATCAAAACATAATGTCTTGAACATTATTTTTGATCCATTATTTCCAAAATTTTATATCAGTAGATTCTATAATGTTCTCAAATTTGGTAGGTACTAACCACAAACAAAAACAGTCATATTAGCAATGTAGCGTACAGCACACTGCCAGGAAAAATACAAACATGTTAAACCTTAATGAATAGAAATTGACTTGTACTCTTTGACTGTATTTGTAATAGCCTGCTCCACTGGAAGTCTTTCCATACTTGAAGCCCCATAAAACCCATGAACTCCTTTGGTTCTCTTCAATATAAATTCTGCCTCTTTTGGACCAGATATTGGACCTGCATATTCCAGTACATTATTCCAAACTGGGACTAAATGTTGGTAAACACAAACCACCGTTTCATGAAGGAAAGTGAACAGTGTATGTAGAGAGGTTCAATAACTATATCAAGACTCACCCTTTTCTAGTTGCCAAAATTTACTAACAAAAATTCCCCCCACAAACTACAAATTTAGCTCACAAGGTAAACAACAAACACAATTTAACTAGCTAAGATGATATGGCTCACACCCCCTACCACAAAATTTACCATCAACAATCAACAAATACACATTCACTAATCTCAATGAATCTCACACCAAAAACTAACACTCAAGTAACAACTCTCACTAAAAAATATCCAAGAACATTGCATAAAGGTTTTCCATTGGATGTTGAATTCTTTACTGAAACATTATTGTGCAGAGCACCACAAAACTTTGAAAACACATCATAACCTTAGAGTCCAATCTTTCTCCTCTGTTTAGTGTTTACAGATCAAAGCCTTTCTCATTCCTTTGTACTGAAACCCTCCCTCATTTTTTCTTTTCTTTTTTGGGTTTATTTTTCTCACTCTTTTGGTTGGCCATACACAATTTAAGCCAAACAAGTTTTTCAATATGGACGGAAAACATAAAATGATTCAATACATTGCTCTAACATAAGACATAGGAAGGTGCTTTTCAGTTATCAATTAATAATAAGCACTCTGCACTTTGTCACTAGACCAACCAAATAATAATATTTGTTTTGATAAGCTCCAAAATGATAATAATTGACTAGTGAACACTTAATTTACTATTTAATCTTCAAATAAACAAACATAAAGGCTTCAAGGTGACTTGCATACCTCCATGGCACAACACGATGACACCAGGATTGATCCTATGCGATGCATCTGCAATAGCTTGTACACGAACTACACTTTCTTCAAGTGAAACAGCTGTTTTCGCACCTATGGAGCCTGTTGTAGTTAGACCCATATGGGCCACTATAATATCAGCGCCAACTTTAGCCATTTCAATAGCTTCATATTGATTGAAAGCATATGGGGTTGTAAAGAGACCCATTTTATGGGCTTTCTGGATCATCTCAACTTCCAAGCTGATAATTTAATAGGAAAATGAAATAAAACTGTAAGAGGTGTAATAGTCCAACTAATATGATATATTGAGAAATTCTTTTCCAAATACCCACCTATATCCCATTCCCGTTTCTTCAAGATTTTGTCTAAAATTACCATCAAATAATCCAACTGTAGGAAAATTTTGTACCCCAGAGAACCCAGTAGACTCCACCTGTTTAAGGAAGTAATCCATTCTACGGAAGGGATCAGTTGCACATACACCAGCAAGAACTGGAACCTTCTTTACTACCTGAAAAAAAATATATCAATATGCTAGACATAATGTAAAAGAAACAGATTCAATGCTAGTCTGGCAAGGGGGTTTCATAATTACAAAAATTACTTAATACCTAGCTGACCTGACCTCGAGAATTAGTATTTCCACTTTCTTAACTGTCATGAACCAACTATTTAAAAAGCTTAAGCTATTAGGTATGACCTTTCTAACACAATACCTCATACAAGAGCCCTTTAGGTTTTGAAGCATGGACAAGCATGGGTGCACCTACCTTGTTTTAAAATTTAACTTTTTAGTGGAAGAACGAGGGTGGATGGATCAAATTCTAGATCACTTTGTCATAGACTCATAGGGCCTCTGATACTATGTTATGAAGAACTCTTCAAAAGGATATCCTATTAGGTCAAGTCACATGAATGGTCTTTTAAATTACATTTTTA
The DNA here is from genome assembly GCA_007407185.1 of Glycine tomentella. Classification (NCBI taxonomy): domain Eukaryota; kingdom Viridiplantae; phylum Streptophyta; class Magnoliopsida; order Fabales; family Fabaceae; genus Glycine; species Glycine tomentella. The sequence goes on along the minus strand of PYAF01000094.1, from coordinate 414,066 downwards.
TTCTAACATTAACCTGCAGATCAATTAATGAAATATTTAGTACCAATAATATTCTATTGGACCTTTAACCTGAATATCCTACTGTTCCCTTCACCTCTTCAACACTCCCCTAGTGATGTACATTGTTTTGAAACAAAAGGTTTCTTCCTTAAAGACTACCAATCAAATTTGGTGACATTTCATTGTTTAGTTTGAGGGCGAGCCCTGGCACAGAGGTAAAGTTGTGCCTTGGTGACTTGTTGGTCATAGGTTTAAATCCGGAAATAGCCTCTTTGCATATGCAAAGGTAAGGCTGCATACTATCCCTCCCCCTTACCTTCGCATGGCGAGGAGTCTCTGGACAATGGGGCACGTAGTTTTTTTTTCATTGTTTAGTTTCTCTACTTATCACTACCTATTTGAAATTTGTGTATGTTCAAATTAAGAAGCATATGAAAAATCAGGCATTTGTAGTGAAAAGTACTTGAATAAAAGTTAGTAGCTGGACAATAGTAATACTTCTAAAGTGTCATGGAACAAGTAAAAAAATAAAGACATACTGGCAAAACTTCATTGGCCATGTCGAGAACGACAGCATTAGCATCGGCAAAAGGTAATAATCCAGCTAATGAACCTCTTCCAGCCATTCGGAAGCGCCCTGAATTGTACAATACTATTAGATCAACTCCTCCAGCTTCTTCAAACTTAGCAGATATACCAGTCCCAGCACCAGCTCCTATTATAGGAATTCCTTTATGTATCTGATGTTTTAGTTGCTGTAATATAAGCTGTGTTTTCTCCAAAGTTTCTGCTTGCAGAAATGAAAAACATTATTTGCACAGTTAGACATAAAGGAAATATTTTCTACCAAAAGTAATTCTGAGGACCTTACTTCAGTCAAATTGAACAGTAGTTTAACACAAAAAGAAACTATTGGCTTTTAATAAATATTTTCATGCCAACACAAATTAAGTTTTACAAGAGCAGAAAACACATAATGTGGAAAAATTTGAAAAATGAATTCTTTATGGCAAAATACTCAAGAACATAATGCAAATTCAAATGAAATGAGAACCTCTTCTTGCTTCTGGGAATTCACTAGGTGTATAGACAATGGTTGCAACGCTTGACGCATTTGAAACACTATCCTCGTGAAATTGTTCAACAGATTCATGACTAGCTACTTGTTGCTGAGTAGAATCTTTACTAGTTTTCTCATTAATCTCTAAAAATGCATCAACCAATGCATTTGCAAATTCAAGGTCATTAATATGATGAGGATACACCTTTACCTGAAAAATACACAACTCTTAACTTCACCCAAAATCCTCATAGCAATAAATTAAATAAAATTGAAGAAAATTGAAGCTTATAGCTATGGTAAATAATACTATTGAGCAACCATCGTACCTGTCGATCATCATTAGTTGGAATAAGGTTTTGTAATTCACGAAGAAGAGTACCCGTTGCCTCTGGATCATAAAAAGGCTTCCCAGGTGCATCTAAAGCAGATACACCCTTTTCTGGAAGGCAAACACAAATCTTAGATGATGAATTCTTCAATTTATTTGCTATGAAATCAGCAAATTTTCTGTTCTCATCTACTGTTGTTCGCATAAGTGAAACCTAGAAAGAGAAATAATTGATTTATTATGTTAGCATAAATAACAACTTCATCCATTTTAACACATGGTGAACATCTTCAGTTACAGTGAATGATAAAATGGATTGTGAATAGTCCAGCAGAAGATCACTTATAAACATTGCTTTGGTAGTATTCACAGGATATGCAGCTAATTCCAAGCAGAAAATGACGGAAAAAATCTTCCGTTGGATCTTAAAGTAATCACAGCAAATATGACTAGTTTTCAAGCAGATACCAAAACTTAACAGTTAATACCTTAATCATAAAGAGTAGTCACCTGTTTATTGTGCTCATATATATTTCTCTGCTGAAACTTCAGTGGTATGGTATCTTTTGCTCCAAAGTTCACCATGTCTAATGCTCCCACACTCAAGACTAAGGGGACTTTATTCTCTATGATGGCATCAAAACGAGAACTTTCACAAGCCATTACACCTCCAACTATGTAGTCTGCTACCTCTGTTGTTGTGATGTCAAAAACACCCTACGCAAAACAAAAGAAAGGAATATGTATAACCAACACAAAAAGAGGCAGGAATACACAAAGAAGTATCTGAAATGAAACAAACAGAATACTAGTGAATTTGAAAAGAGGTTATCCCAATTCATCTGATGGATCACACAACTATAAGCTATGTTAAAAGTTGCTTTCCCAAAAGAGAAAATGTATCATATATCTAAAATAAATTGAATGTGGTATGATATTAATAAATAATCCATGGTCTTTGGTTAGGGTCGGAAAATGTGGAGGAGAAAATGAAATTTATCTCCAGGAACATTCAATATTCTTAAGAGTCAGGCTCAGTGGTTTAGCCTTGACAGTTATACTGTTAGGTCAAGTACCTGTCCTCTTAATGTATATAAAACAAGTCCAATCAATTGGAAGCTGCAATCACAAAGGATCACAACTTAAACCAAAATCTCACATGCCACATCCGTAAGGTGCATTCATACAAATAGAAAGGAAATTGTAACATGAAATCCACTCAAACAAGAATCTCCATGCAACGCACAAAAGTCAGATAAGTCTTCACAGAAAATATAGTACTAAGTGGCAGCATTCTAACATAAAAGATCAAAGCAAAATTGTCCAGATACAGAAATTCTTATACTAAGCTTTCAAATAAGACTTAGCTGTCTCACATACCTGTATAAACCCCTCTCTAACCAAATTCTCCATTGCCCTGCCACCAACCCCAGTTGCATGGAAAACCAGGGTCTCATAGCCTTCTTCATGCAACCTATTGCTGACAGCATTAACACAAGGAGTAGTAACTCCAAACATTGTTATCCCAACCGTAGGCTTATCTTCAGCGTGAGAAGAATCCTGTAAGCTATGAACCCTTCCAACAACCATCCCAGCAAAAGCAGCTGCGGCATTGGACAGGATGAGCTTGCTAACCCTATTGATCCCAGCAACGTCCACGACAGATGGAAACAACACCAAATCCGAGGTTCCAACATACGGTTCAGTTTGGCCACTGGCAACAGTCGACACTATGACCTTGGGGATCCCAATTGGGAGAGAGGTGAAGGGAGACGACAAGAGTGACGTCCCTCCACTCCCCCCAACACCGATAACACCACCAAGACACTGATCCTCATGAGACTTCTTCAAGAACTGCTCCAATGCTTGGCTCATCACACCCACGGCCTTGCCTCTGTCCTCCGGGAGAGACAAGGCCTCGCCTGATCCACTGCTGTAGGAAGACACAACATCATTCCTGGAAACAAACGCGAAATCCTGCAAATTCTCTGGCGCGTTTGTACCAGCAGAGACATCAACCACCACCACCTCTACCTGTCACTCACTCCCATCAAAATATAACCAATGAAACTACAAATATGTTTTAGAGTTTGTAATATATAATGATGTGCTCCTACATTGACAATTTACATTACTTTGACATCATAAAAATTAAACTAATTTGCTATCAAGTTAGTCTAACAATTAATTAGCTTAAAAAAAAGTTTCATTTTGAAGAAGTAATTTCTATATTCAGATCAAAACATCACAAATTACCAATTTCAGATCAAATACAATAATGGTGGTTGTTGTTGCGTGAATTGAGCAATTGTGAGTAGTACCTTGGAGGAGGAGAAGCGATTGAGATTGGAACGAAGTGATTCGGAGAGGAATAGGAGCTCGTGGAGCTTGGTGTCGAGGGTTCCGACGCAGAAAACACGAAGAGTTGTGGAGTTGTTGTTGCGATGTGCCATAATTTGGAGTGTGAACGAAATGGAGGTAGGAATCGAACTTTTCCTTACATCACTGACTCCTCTCTAGCGTGGGGTGGGACATCACATCACGTCGTGATATAATAGCCTTGCCCTGTGGTATTAACTATTAACTGGGATTTCACGCCATGGAGGATACGCTGTCTTCCCAAAATTATTACACTTGGCTTCAGTTGACTCTCCAATTTTAACGTTAAATTTCTGTTGCCATTTGGATTTTTTCTTATGGGTTAATTATGTTTTTTTAAAATTTAATTTTTTAGTCCGTAAATAGGAGTTTTAGAGTAAGGGAGCATTAGGTAGGGAAAAAAATTGTTAGGAACGAGTAAGTTTGATTAACATATGATACATGTAATAAATCTTTAAAAAATAAAAAAGTTACACAATATTTTTATTAGTTATTTTAATTATTTATTACATTAATAAAAATAATATCATTTTTTATTATAATAAAAAATTAAATTTAAGAAAGTAAGATTTTCACATTTTTTTAAAAACAATTTGTGCAAAACTTGTTAAAAAAATTCTTAACAAGAATTTTATATTTTTAAAATAAATACTAAACAAGAAACTAAGATTCTTAATTCAAGATTCTCAAAAAATTTAAAATTTTCTTTTATCAAGGGTAATTACATTTACTTTGTGTAACACCCCGTATAGATCTGGTGTATTAATAATTACTTAATCAGATTTACGCGGTAACTAATTTAATTAAAATCCATGAAAGCGATTCCAAAATTATATTTCTTGATTCATTATGTATGGTACGTAACCTCAATTAAATATACGAATTCCAAACACTATAACCAGCCTCATCGATCCAAAAACATAAAGAACAGAAAATACATCAATAATATCTATACAAATATATCAAGAGAATAAACCACATGTATTTATATATACATCATCAAAGACTCTCACTGTGTTTATACCAAAGAATAAGCACCAAGTACCACAATTTCACAGATCACTTCCTCAAGTGAGGGTACAAAATACAGAAAATCAGAACATCATAATCCATACAGGACTCAAAATATATGCACACGCATATCTTCCCTCGCAGGGGTATAAAATAATATCATATACAAAAAGTAATGAGCCATAATGCTTTCAAAATACTGGTCAAGCAACTATACAGTGACTGTCCCTACTGGGGCCTCCCGTCCTGGGAACTATCATCTCTACCAGAAACATCACCTGTAAAACAACATCCCCAACAAGGGTGAGATACAATCTCAGTAAGCTCAGGGCTTTGGAGGCTTCTCCTTCCCCCTGACTCACTTCCATGATACACAACATCAAAGGCATCACAATCACCAGGCCTCATGGCCCTCACAAAAATACATAGCCATCCTCTAACTCTAATGTATATCCGCGGAACTACGCTCGCCAAAGATGCATTATCATCAGCATCTAAGACTCGTAGTCCCCAGTGTGAGGTTGGAACTCACACCCGTGCCATCCCATCATGAGCTACCCCTTTACACATGGGTGCATGTATATGACACCTCCGAGAATAGGCTTAACCGCGCAGGACCACTTATCTCTTGGTTTTAAGGGATCATCCTCACCCTTTACGTGAGCAAATCAAACTAGGAGTTGCGCTCTACTCCTAGGGAGGTCCATATCTATCTAACTGGCTAGAAGATCTATCCGAAAGGCAACCATACACAAAAAGCATAGAGCCATGCATACATATTATCATGAGGAAAGTTGTAACAACCAATTCAATGCACATGCATCATGTATGCAACCATCACTTCCTCGGAGTATGGTGGAACATAGACAGTGGAAAACACTCCCCAAGAGCAAAAAACTTACCTGGCAACTCAATGCTCTACTGTCCAATCCCAGAACTGTGGTCTACGCCACTGACACCCTCGGTGTCACGCCCTATACAAAGGCACACAAGCAAAATAATAACCAACCTAACTTTACAAGGCATAAAGTACATAATAATGTTTCTTAACCGTTAAAAAACAAGAAACGCTATGCTATATCGTTAAAACCCCTTATTACATTATCTCCTAGTTATAAGGACTAGTCACCTAACTTGTGGCTAACAGACCCTCAACAGGATCTATCTCGACCTAACCAAGGCACTAGAGTCTCCCCATGACTCTGTATAAGACAATTCAAAGAGTTCAACTATTCAGGCCAAAATTCAAAGATTAACAATATGGCTAAAACGGTTACTTCAACACAATTTCATCGTTTATATAGTCTCCTGAGCACATATTGTACAAGCATCAAGGCTCATGCATGTCATACAATCACCAATTTAACCAACATTCTTCCTACACATACATTTCTCAAAGCCAAATTCCATAGTTCATAAAAATCATATATCAAAGCTAATCCTTCATCACAACAACCTCCTAAGCATGTTTTTTCAAAGGACCCAAGCCTAATTCCAGGTCTAACTCAAATGGGTCACTATTCACCTCAAGAATAAATTCTCAAATAATCGGTAGAATTTGTGTTTCTTACCTCTAAATAGACAAGGAAGGCTAGAGGACAATTTCTCCAAGCTTGGGTGTCCGTGAATTGCCTCCTTTTCTCGCCAAACTCAAGTTTTGTGAAGTTCCCTAGAGAAAATGATCTCTCTGTTTGATGGTTTTTAAAGAAAAGTGATGAAGGATTCTTGCTCATAGGATAATTCCCTTCAAGTTTCATGTTGGGTGTGAAGTGTTTTGGTCAAAGGTTGAGTGGTATGGAGCTTCCCAAGCTCTTTAATGGAGGAAAACGGAGGAAGGAAGGAGAAGATGGGTTTTGGCCCCCAAAAACGCGTGACATGGCCTTATATAGTGGTCCAGATCGTGCCCTGGCGCCACTCTAACTCTAACCGCGCCAGATTCCAAAGAAAACATGATTTCTGGAGCACTTTTGGCGCTATCCGCGCCAAAATCCAGAGAAAACATGTTTTTTTGGAGCACTTCTGGTGCTATCCGCTCCAGGACCATTTCCGTCATTAATTTTGTAACACCCCATAGGCCTCTAGAGTATTATCATCAATAATATCAGAATCACGCTAATAGCGTCATGTAAAAGTAGTGCGGAAGCGATATAATCGAATTTCTTGATTTCATTATGCATGGAACATAAAACACACCACATAACATCATAAACAAGCCCCTGTTGATCCAGTTAACTCAAACATAAAACATAGGCAGATACAAAACCAAACACAGATAAACAGGAGGAAACATCCCATCATAACAACATAATGTTTTGTACATATACATTTCAGAATCTAGACCACATCTGTGGTAATACAACATAATATGTACAACACCATGGGTGTACACACACACCCTTTCCCTACACAGGGAGTACAAGACAGAACACATAACTCTTCTGATATTCTATCTGCAGCCCTCCTCTATGTCAACCACTCTACTAGGGCCTCCTGCCCCGTGACTGCTCCTCTCCTCTAGAAGAAGCACCTGAAAACCACAATCCCACACGGGGTGAGATAAACATCTCAGTAAACTCAGGGTTCTGGGAGATCCTCCCTTACCCTGGTTCACCTCCAAGCATACACATATACAAAACCAGAAATAAGGCCTAGGACACCATCCTGGCTCTCAGAACCCGGTTACTGGGTAACATCAAACAAGTGTCATCACTGGACACTATCAATCTCAGAGGTGCAACACCTCACACTGGCTCTCACAGCCGTCTCACAACCGTCTCACAGAGATACCATCACAGAGTGTCAACTATTGGACACTATCATACCAGAGAGGCACCGCCTCATGAACTATACAAAGCATGGCCTGAGTCAACCACTCAGGACTTAACTCATCCAGATATGGCTCATCCAAGAGGCTCTAGGCTCTCATCCCCTCGGGAGGCCCTCTCTTAGAGATACAACATATCAGTCTACCGCCTGGCCTGGAATGAACGTCCATACAGGGCAATCACCTCCAGGGCTTTCATATACACTGGCCTGGGAAAGAACATCCACACAGGGCAATCACGTCTAGGACTTTCACAAACACATGCCTGAGAGAGACTATCCTCATAGGGAGCTCTCATCCCTCAGGACTTCTGCTCAATCACTTGCCTGAAAGAGATCATCTCACACAGGAGGCACTCATCCTTCAGGGCTTCCAAATCCACTGCCTGAGAGAGATCATCCACACAGGGAGCACTCAATCCCTCAGGACTTCCAATCCCGGTCTGAGGAAGATCATCCACACAGGGAGCACTCAATCCCTCAGACTATCAGTCCATTACCTGAGAGAGATCATCCACACAGGGAGCACTCAATCCCTCAGGATACACAACCACTGCCTGAGAGAGATCATCCACACAGGGAGCACTCAATCCCTCAGGGCTTCCATTCACATGCCTGAGAGAGATCATCCCACACAGGAGGCACTCTATCCCTCAGGACTTCCAATCCAATGCCTGAGAGAGATTATCTCACACAGGAGGCACTCAATCCCTCAGGGCTTCCACAGAACCTGTTCTACTGGCCAGAGAATCTCATATCGAACGATACTATTCCAGTATCATCTTATTCTTAATCACAGGCCACCACCATGGTCTTTGTCTCGTAGAGAATTCACAGAACACCCACACAATGTTCATCCATCAAAAGGCCCAAGGCCAATCACACCTATACCAACAGGTGTATCATCCCTCTCACACTCTCTCAGTGTCTATCCTGGGGTTTAGTCTCATACAAATGTATTCTAACACCATCCTGGTGTGTGTGGCTAATCATAAACAACAATAAGCCACCAGGGCTTTCCTTTCAGAGATCCATATATATATATATATATATATATATATATCATAACATCAATAGGCCACATTAGCCTTTTCATGCAACATATAATCAATTGCATAAAGTAATAAACCATCACCCCACTTGGGTGGCAAACTAGAGAAAGGGATTCAATCCCAGAACGATGAGCTTACCTGGCAAGCCGTGCCTGCAGCTCCAATCCTGAATGATGGCTTGCGTCCCTGACACCCACAGGGTCGAGCCCTACCAAGGCACACACAACGCAGATTACAGACCATACAAGCATATAAACAAACATAAGCTCATCAAGCAGTCATCAACTACCACTAAGAAAGGAACCTCAGTCCTTTCTATCAACCCAAGTCATCTACCTTTAGGTTCATCAGGCTCCTTCATCACAAGTCTTTCCATAGACCCTCAGTGGTCTATCTCATATCCATCACGGCCTCAGAGCCCCCACAGACTCAACATCAGCCATCCACAATGAGCTTATAGCTCTCACAACCCAACAACTCAAGGTTTCCATAGGGCTTGAACGGTCTAAACCACAAGACACCGTTCTCCTAGCCTCTCAGGCACCACAAGCCCATCAACATGGCTCTTGCATGTCTCAATATCAAGTGACTCAATCCAAGTCACACATGCACAACCTAGAGCCAAAACCAACATTCACCAAATCACAAACTGAAAGCTAATCCTTCCTCCTCTCATCATCC
>PYAF01000094.1:375637-404629 GCA_007407185.1 Glycine tomentella | reverse complement strand
TTAGCCCTGGTGCAGCTGAATCACTGCCGTTCCTCGCCCAAACTCGAGTTCTCTTCAGCCTCTCTCAGAGAAGGAGCTTTTTTGGGGTTTCAAAGGATATGGAGGAAGGATTCAAGCTCTCTCAAGGTTTCTAGGAGGTTAAAAGGGTTTAGGAAGTGATAAGGGTGAAGAAACAAGGTCAAGGGAGCTTGGGAAGCTCTCCCATGGCTACAGGAGACTCAAAGGAAGAAGAAGAAGGTTTTCTTCTACCAAAAACGCGACCTGGCCTTATATACTGGATCTGCCAGAGGTCCCGCGCGGATCGCGCCACCTCTGGCGCTACCCGCGCCAGCTCCACCGACCTTGCAGCGCTAACCGCGCCGCACCCGCGCCATCAGCACCAACATCCCGAACCTGTGGCGCTACCCGCGCCACACCTGGTGCTACCCGCGCCACACCTGGTGCTACCCGCGCCACACCTGGCGCTATCCGCCCTGGCTGCAAACTCTGGCGCCTCTCGAGCCACCATGGCGCCCCTGGCGCCAACCTTCAGAGACCATGGCGCTCTTCGCGCCAGCCTGGCGCCCTTGGTGCCACCTTCCAGTGAGTCCGGTGCTGACCGCGCCAACTCTAGCGCTGATCGCGCCACACCTCCAACATGGTTTTCTCAGCAGAACTTCTGGCGCCATCCGCGCGGCACCCAACGCCATCCACGCCAGAAGTCTGGGTCTTACATTTCACCCTTCCTTTTTAGGAATTTTGTCCGCAAAATTCCAAATCCATGTCTCACTCTGGATTAGACCTGCTCCGTCCAAGCACAAACTTCACAGGTCGTGTAGGACTTATCAAATCCTTTCTAATCTGATCAAAGTCGGGCTTTTATCACATGTGATGATTCCATCACATTCTACTCAACTGGGACACATGGCAACCCTCATGTAGTCCTGATGTCTGGGAGACAGCCTCCTCATACTAAGCCCGTCCTACACCTGTGCCCGGAGTCAATCTCAGACACATCTGATCACCCTCATTCACTATAAGGGTTCTGTGTCTAGGACCACACATGTCCTTTCTAACGACTCTGAGCTTTTACAACATAAATCTGATCCTCCAGATCCGCCCAAGAGTCTCTTGAACCAATCTCAAGTCCATGAAGCTGTTTCTGCCTCCTACATTTGCCTAACAACTGGAGTCCTGCACCATCGGCTCCCACAAAGCCTCAGAAGGTGCCATGTCACAACTCACATGTAACTCAACATCATAAAGAGACTCCATCATAGGCAAGCATCCAACCCAGCTAGTGCCTTGCCTTAAGGCATACACTCACAGCACATCCTCCAGGATCTGGATGGCTCGTTCCATCTGATCATCTAACCGACGATGGTAAGCTACATTAAGCCTCAGCTGGGTTCCAAACCTTCCAAGGAGCACCTCACACCTTGAGGTAGCTGCAGATCACTGTCATTAACCAAGTGACAAGCCAGACACTAGCTATATCCACAACCATGTCTCTCCTCATCCCTGGCCACCAGAAATCCTCTCAGGATGCTGGCACATCACCATGGCCTTGGATGACTATCAACCCAGTCCTTATGAACCTCAATAAGGACGGCGTCCACCAGCTCACTCTTAGGCACCACAACATGACTTTAACTCATCATAAGTTATGAGCCTTCTAAGAGATATCCTGCTGGTCTAACATAGCCCTCACAGCCTCATCCTGCGGTTGGGCTTCTCAGATTCTCCGAATCTGTTCGTCATCAAACTTGGTCCCTCACAACTCGAGACCAATACCCTTTGTCATCGACAAGTACACATTTCTGAGCTGATCACTTAACTCATAGTCAGAGACTGCCATTACGCATGGAACACCCTCATGCTATCATGCTCAAGATCTCAGTACATGTCCAAGCCTCTGCTGGGACGCATCTCGAGCATACTGGCCACCTGGCCTGGCCTCCCAGCCCTTAAAACATCGTGAGCAAGGCATCTTGCTCTGCACATGGCGGATCTCATCAACGCCTAACCTCAGTGTGAGATCAGAACTCACACCCGTGCCATCCCATCGGGCGCTACCCTTAGCATGGACACACGTATATGGTACCTCCAAGAATAGAAGGATGTTCTTGACCCCTCCTAAGAATTCTTTAGGTGTGACTGGACATGCCCAACTTGGGCGCGATTAACCCCTATATAAGGTAGACACTCGGACACAACATACCTCGCCCCGCAAAATTGATTTTGCATACGATGGCATTCTTAGGAGAAACCAGCAGTCAAAACAATGGTAACTCCAAATTAGCATTCATTTTTCCAAATGGATCAACGAAGCACAATGAAACAGGTGTTTGTTTTCAATGTGCTACTCCAATACCAATGCGAGTTCCTAATGACTGTTTACTTCAGACGCTGAAGAGCAGGATGCACCACACCCTTCTATTAACCGATGACTATTTTGTTGATAACATCTACTATCGACAACCATCCCTACACGTAGGTCAACACTATTTTTTTCATTCTATCGCACTCACAAATGATGATGATGCTTACAGAATGTTAAGGTGCAACGACCAAATGTCGAGTGCTGGCCCTATAGAAATATTATGCACCATAAACAGAACACCCGATGGTATAATCAACCTACTTCAGTCCACCATCGTCCCCACACATGATGCAATGCTATATTACAACGAAAGGTGGAACATACCACGAAGAGTCAGTTTTGTGGGTTATTCCTTTACTGGAACAAACCCGATACGATTTGAAATTCCTTCTCGATGCACTATTGAAACACTAAAGGCCGTCATCAAGCAAGTTGCGCTTGTTGGGGTTCCCCCTAATGGAATTCACATGTCACAGGTGGTAAGAAAATTGTTTTTTCGTCATCTAGCAAATGCACAATATTCAGACACCACAATCGAGTATGACATAAAAGAGTTGATAACCGATGAAGATGTGTTAAAGATGTTAGGGGAATCCAACTACTGGAAACGTCTTTGTCCAATTGAGATTTTAGCTACTTTTAACAAACCAGAAATCCAGATGGAATAAGACATGTACGCGGAAGATGTTGTTTTTAATTATCCTTCTAATTAAAAATGTGTTTTCCCCTTCATTTTTTTATTTAAGTTGTGTCTGTTATGAATTCGTGTTGTTGACGACGTATGTAATTGTTAGTGTTTGCGAGGTTAACGTCGTTAAATAGTAGTTAGACCGAGCATGGTTAACATAAATGTTACAAACAAGTGTAAGTTATGAAATACAATAGATTACAAAACAACATAAAAAAAAACACTAACAGCGACTAAAACTAAGACGGTGGTGGCCACAACAAATGACGCGCTTGATGATCAGGTTGCCTTCGTCTTCGGGGTCGCTGAGAACTGCCTGGCCTGGACGGGGCTGGTTGAGAAGGGCCTAGCTAATAAGGGTCCGGCTGAGACGGGCCTGGCTGGGACGTGCCTGCATCAGAAGGGCTTGCCTCATACGGATGGACATAAAGAGATGGACATGGAGTGCCCTGGTCTGCATATATCAGCATAGGATGCTGACCAACTTCGGTGACAAATGGTAAATGTGGTGGCCAAACCCCACAGCCTGATGAAGTACAATTTATCTCTGAGAGCATGTCATCGATGTTTGAATTAGTCTAATTGGCATTAACATCGAGTCCAGCACCGAACCCAACATCTACGCATGTCATTGCAGTAGTAACATATGCGGCATGGGTCTGGGAGTGGGCCGGTGGAGGCATTTGGGCTTCAGTACTGAATTCAGCGTAGTCCATGGCCCCTACCCCCCGGCTCAGTAGCCTTGTAATATACGGGTTGTGTCCCATATGTGGATGCAATAACAGGAGGCCTATAGTAACCCTAGGTGCACGGCCTGGGATGAACAATGGGCTCAGGAACCTACTACATCGGTCTCTGTCAACGCTCTAGTTCACGACCCTCTTTTCTTCGACAACCAACTGCAATAGACAGTTGTGGGTCCTGCTGAAGCTGGGATTCGGGAGCATGTGGTCCTGCCTCCTCCACGCGACAACTCTCGGCGAAGACAGACATTAAGCGACCAACCTCCTCATTCGCCCAATCAAAGTCGAAGGCCTCCGTATTGGGGCTAGTTGTCGCGAAGTACAACGCCTCTAGCCCATCAACCTACAATTTAAAATATATAAACATAAGTGTCAAGTATGTCATCTATCATAATTAATTTAAATAGACAAATAATGATGTGAACAAAACTTACACCACGACCCGTCTTCGCACCCTACTTCGTGATGAACCGCTTCCCGTTTTCCCTGTACCAAACCATGTACTCATGGTGTGGTGACAGCAACCCCTGAAGCAAGGGGGAAGGTCAATGTGTTGGTCCCTAACCTCCCAACGCATAATAAACAGTCTGAGCTTACGAATGCAGTTGTCTTCTCATTTACCGCGCAGCGAAAGGTCATGCACACCCTTCAGCTTCCTGGGAACACCTGGGATTGGCTGATCCCTCCCGAATTGGTGCATGCATCTATCCGGATGGGAATATTCAACTGTGTGGAAGCATATAATAGGAGTAGTTGCCATCCACAACAGTCGCTGATGCTCAGATGCACGAAGAAAGTCGTAGTCTTCATATGGTTGCCATACGACCTGCACAGAACAAAATAACACATCATTATGTAACAACATGTTCCACAAATGCAAACGTACAATTATTAAAAAACTACTATATGTACCTCGTGTCGAGTGAGGGAATCCAATGCCATCCTATACAAGACCAGCTCGTGCGGTTTAAACCGGCCTAAAGCGTTATACCTAATTTCAAAATAACTAATATTAGTATACTATAAGACTTAATTGTAAAAACTGTTAGCAAAAACAAAATACAGTCACACATATTAGTGTATGAAATGCCACTCCGCCTGAGTAGGCAGCGAAATAGTTGGAGCAATGGGTGGGAATCTCAGCCACGCCCATACCTGAAGCAGCATATGACATCCACCAATGTTTCTCCTGCCTGGATCTGTACACTCGCATATTTGTCTAAACAAATGTGCAAGGACAACTGAGCCCCAACTGTATCCACCAATGTCCATGAAATCCCCAGCAAGCAACGAGATATATCGTGCTGGGATCATGCTACCTCCAGATCGGTCGCTCAGCAGCCATGTTCCAATAAGCCATGCAATGTGGGCCTTCGTAAACCGCGTCACGTGAACCAATTCGGGAACCACCTCACCCCAATGCGCAAAATGTCTATCAAAGAAAGACAGGCCCAAATATCCACCTCTCAACTCGGTGTCCTCCTCAGGTTCGTGACCAAAAACATCCTCAAATGACGGTCGCCCAATTGGCTATCGTCACTCCAGTAACGACATTGCCCTCCATGGACAATCCCAAAATACCAGCCACGTCTTCCAACGTGATGTCATCTCTCCTTATGGCATGTGGAAGGTGTGAGTCTCTGGCCTCCATCGTTCAACCAGAGCACTAATAAGCCTAGCATCCATCTAAAAAAATTATTAATTAATTAACAAGTACATTTATGAAATTAACAAGTCTTTACTCATTTCATAGTTGCATACCTGAATATGTCGCATGCGTGCGACATGAAGAAACCCAGCATTGCACAACATATCACAAACGATATCAGGTATATCATCGGGATCTGGTCCCCCCGTCACCTTACCACGTCGAGTCTTCAATACTTGAGATGTGCCCTCGTTCCACACAACTTGTGAAATGTGGGTGCGCTGAGTACGTCTACGCAAAGCGCCCCACTTGTATGGGGTAGGGACAACATAGGTTGTTGGATCCATGGGCTCACCCTCATGATCGGATGTAGATCGCGACGAACCAGTCGAAGATGAATCAGCCATCTAATCAGTATCTTAATATACAAAATTTTAAAACCATGTTAAACAAAATATGTACGATTCACAAATCATTCATACAAAATTTTCTTATATATCATAAGCGTTAAACCATAAACCCTAACACAAACACCCTGTACCCATGCCCACCAAAACTTAAACCCTACACCGTAAACCCGAAATGCATTGCTGCGATGTTTTTCTTTCGGGTTTCCATCAATACGTCAATAGGCTCCCGATCCTCCGCAAATGAATTTTTATGTCCGCACTTGCGATCATGGGCCCCATCGTGGTAATGAACGCGCTATTCCACCGAGTGAAGATCCAGTTGTCATACCTGACAGGCAGGAATTGTCCTACTCGTGCATTGTTTCCACTTGTGCATTAACCTCAACCCCCCCAAACCCTAAAAGCATGAACCTCGACATACATTGTTTCCACTTGTGCCAAGTCCATCATCATATACACAGAGAACAAGCAAAACATAACAAGAAAGAAACCGTGTCATCATGTCTTTCTCCCATTCACCTTCTTCATCAGCTCATGCTCATAGTCCTCAGAGTAACCCTTTAATCCCCGCAAACTGCTCTCAACAACTTGGCAAACGAATGCAGCAAAGCACTTGTTACAACTGTGATCAGTAAGGACGTTGGTCTTAGTGCTGTCCTTCCAAATCCCCCAAAACCAAACCTTTCTCACCTAGAAAAGATTCCATTATTCCCTCCAACAGGAACATACAGTGCCCTTGTGGCCATGACTCTTGCGGAATCAAATCACGCTATGACAAGGACTACTATGCCTGCCCCATCAACCTAACCAACATCAACAGTAAATCGTTAACCATAAACCCTAAGACCCTGTACCCATGCCCACCGAAACCATAAACCCTAAACCCTACCCCCTAACACCCTGGACCGCCAATCCTAAACCCTATACCCTAAATCCAAACCATTTAACACAAATCCTAACCATTTAAACCAACATACACCTAACCTATAAACCCACACACCCTAAACACTAAACCATTATCCTCAACCCCCCAAACCCTAAAAACAAGAACCTCGATGTACATTGTTTCCACTTGTGCCAAGTCCATCATCATATACACAGAGAAGAAGCAAAACAGAACAAGAAAGAAAATGTGTCATCATGTCTTTCTCCCATTCAACAGGAACATACAGTAGAGATGTGGCCATGGCTCTTGCGGAATGAACTCACGCTATGGCAAGGACCACTATGCCTGCCCCATCAACCTAACCAACATCTATAGTAAATCATTAACCATAAACCCTAACACCCTGTACCCATGCCCACCGAAACCATAAACCCTAAACCCTACCCCCTAACACCCTGGACCGCCAATCCTAAACCCTATACCCTAAATCCAAACCATTTAACACAAATCCTAACCATTTAAACCAACATACACCTAACCTATAAACCCACACACCCTAAACACTAAACCATTAACCTCAACCCCCCAAACCCTAAAAGCAAGAACCTCGGCGTACATTGTTTCCACTTGTGCCAAGTCCATCATCATATACACAGAGAAGAAGCAAAACGGAACAAGAAAGAAAACGTGTCATCATGTCTTTCTCCCATTCACCTTCTTCATCAGCTCATGCTCATAGTCCTTAGAGTAACTCTTTAATCCCCGCAAACTGCTCTCAACAACTTGGCAAACGAATGTAGCAAAGCACTTGTTACAACTGTGATCAGTGAGGATGTTGGTCTTAGTGTTGTCCTTCCAAATCCCCCAAAACCAAACCTTTCTCACCTACAAAAGATTCCACTGTTGCCTCCAACAAAAACATACAATGTCTTTGTGGCCATGACTCTTACGGAATCAAATCACTCTATGGCAAGGACTACTACTACTACTATAATAATAATAATAATAATAATAATAATAATAATAATAATAATAATAATAGTAATAATAGTAATAATAATAATAGTAATAATAATAGTAATAATAATAATAGACACAAGCAGAGCGTGTCTTTACAGATGCAGTTTTTGATGTGACTAGACAATAGACAAGCATTTATTATATATACATATATAAAGTAGAGATTTATTTATTTTAGAATAATTTCTTTAGAATTATTTTTTATTTATTTTCTTAAAATATAGTAATTAATTAAATAAATTATTGGAATAAGTGAATGCTCTTGTGAGTATATATTATCTTACTTTTTAACATTTCATTTAAGTTATTGAGTTTGTATATATATAAAATATGTCTTTTTAGTCCTAGAGTCCTAGTCTACGTTAATGTACCAAAAATCACTATATTTGACATGGCACTAACGAATGAATAAGAATTAAGAAGTGAAGTTATTATAGGTGAAACAAACCCTATGCCTGCCCCATCAACCTAACCAACATCAACAGTAAATCATTAACCATAAACCCTAACACCCTGTACCCATGCCCACCGAAACCATAAACCCTAAACCGTACCCCCTACAACCCTGGACCGCCAATCCTAAACCCTATACCTTAAATCCAAACCATTTAACACAAACCCTAACCATTTAAACCAACATACACCTAATCCATAAACCCTAAATCCGTACCCAAGCCCTAAACCCTAATCACAACATAAATCCTAAAACTAAACTGGAATCCATAAACCCTAAATCTTTGACCCAAGCCCTAAACCCTAAACACAACATAAGCCCTAAAACTAAACCGGAATCCATAAACCCTACATCTGTAACCCAAGCCCTAAACCCTAAACGCAACATAAACCTTAAAACTAAGTCGGAATTCATAAACCCTAAATCTGTAACCCAAGCCCTAAACCCTAATCACAACATAAGCCCTAAAACTAAGCCGAAATCCATAAACCCTAAATCTCAACCCAAGCCCTAAACCGTAAACACAACACATTAAACCAACATACACACAAACAATTTCCTATGAACCTAACATCTATGTCGCTAACAAGTTCATATGGCCCTAACAATTTTCTAATTAAAAAATATAACAGATTAAATAATATGCAAAATTGTTAAATCCACTTACTTGTTGGCAAGGCTTCGCTTCAGAAAATATCCATTCCCAAGCTCTAGAGAGAAGGAAGACCAACCTTTAGAGAGAAGGTAAAATGGTAAAAAGTGAAATTTTGGGGCTACTTATAGGGAAAATGGAACCCAAACACGCCTAGCTTGGGCGTGTTAGGGTGCACCATTTTCCCAATTTGTTTGGCCCCTGCACCAAATGCCCAATTTTTTAATTAATTTGAATTATTTATAATTTTTTGCCCAAACAACAATGATAGAGAAAAGTCGTGAGTTGCATATATATAACATATATCTTCAAGAAAGCGATGGTCAGGTAGGTCCACCATGTACATTCCAAGTTTCCTTTAAGAAAGATTACGTTGTTCCACAAATTCTCAATTATCGAATAGAAAAAATAAAAGAAAAAAATAAAATTTTTGAACAGTGAAAAAGCAACCTCGGATTGTAATATAGTAATGAATATCTTTTTTTTTTGGTAATTAAATCTTCCATATTTTAGAAAAATAAGTTACTAACCAAAGAAAATCATAAACATAATATTTTTTAGTTAATTCGTTAGATCAAAATTGCATGATGGTTCAGTCATTGTTTTCACTTCATGAAAACAAGTATAACAAAGTTTCCAGAATTGGTACCTCCATGGCTCCATGACCGTAGCCATAAGCTCCCAGATAATATAGCCACCCTCCGTGCTAGCTGGATCCTCAACGTCACTTCTTCTTCCTAAAATTGTGAGAACCATACGACCTCCTTCAACTATTACCTCTAACGACACTTTAGGCTTTGTTTGAGAGTTAGGAGGGAAAGAGAAGAAAAGAGATTCAAGGGGAAGGGAGGGGAAGGAAAGGGAGGAAAAGGAGGGAAGTTCCTTCCTTCTTATTTGTGAGTTAAAAATATATTAAGAGAAGGAAATGGAGAGTTAATAAGATACTTTTACAATTTTACCCTTACTTCAAAAATTAATAAACTTTATATTTTACAAATAAAACTTAATTTTGAATTTGTAGCTGGGGTAGGATAGTAAATTTATTACTTTTCTTTCTAAAACCCCCCAAATCGGGGGAACAACAACTTTAATGGTTTGGCGGAATTCAGAGGAGTTTTAAAAATCCTCAAATTCTTTTCCTCAAAAATTAAAACTCTCAAACAACGAGATGTTACTACCCAAACCTTCTCCTTCCCTCCCTTCTCCTCTAAAATCCCTCTCCCAAACAAAGCCTTAGAAAAACAGAAAAATCGGTTTGAAATTGCTCATAGTAAGCTCTCGCAACATCTGAAGGGCTTGTACTGCCTATGTAAATATTGCAACTGTTGTTGTTTAAACCCTCAGGTAGGATCGTGCAAAAAATTTATTTTAAATCTATTTAAATAGATTAATTTTATATCCAAATCTTGTTTTTTGGATTTTAATATGGATTAGATATTTGTTTAGATTTTTAAATTCAATACAATTTTTTTGGATAATGACGGTTATGTTTTTTTGGCCAACTTTGTTAAAAACCATTTTTTGGTCGATGTCATTTAAAATTATTTTGGTCAACGTCAACTAATAATGATTTTAAGCCGTCATCGTTGAACCTATTTTTCGATTAATGTTGGTAAGGTTTTTTTTAGTCAACATTTGTTGGGACTATCCAAAGTCTTTTTGTCCGACATCAGTCAATACTATTTTTTTGGTTGACATCAGCAAGATTTTTTTGTCAATATCTGTCGATATTATTTTTCTATTGATATTAGGTAGGTTTTTCGCTCGACGTCGGCTATGGTTTTCTTGGTTGACGTTAGACGAGACAGTTTTTAGGAAAACATCAGCTGAAAATCATCATTGATCGACATCAGCTGAAAAACATCATCGACCGATATTGGCCAAAAAAATCTAGTTGACGTCGGCCAAAATTCCCCCAATTGACGTCGATCAAAAAAACCTAGTTGATGTAAACAAAAAATATCCCTAGCTAACATCAACCAAATGAAATAGTCATGGTTAATGTTGTCTAACAAATTCTTGTCGTTGCCAACAAAAATATAGTTTCAACCAATGTCAGCAAAAAAATCTAGCTAACGTTGACCAAAAAATAGTTCTAATGAATGTTGGCAAAAATATATCAACGATTGCCATCGGCAAAAAAAAAACTTTATCGATGTTAGCTACAAAAATCCTAACCAATGTCGGCAAAAAATTTAGTCACAATCGATGTTGATAGAAAAACTCCTAGTCAATGTCAACCAAAAAATATCACTGAACAACATTGACTAAAAACCCTAGTCTAGCTCAACCAAAAAGTAACCTTACCTAAGACAGGTCAAAAACATCCTTGACCAATGTCGATCGAAAATGCACTGATTAATGTCATCAAAAAATAGTTCTGGTTGATGTTAGTCTAATAATGTCTGGACCGATACCTGTCGAAATTGTCCTGGTTGAGGTAGACCAAAAATACACTAACCAAGATTGATCGAAAATAGTCTTAACCAAGGTCGGTTAAAAATAGCTCTTAAATGGATAGGTACTAAATTTTCGTTTTTTAGTGTTTAATGACTAAAATTTGTTAAAAAAAAAAAATCCTTATAACATTTAAGTGGATATAAATTGAATACGACCAAATCCATATTCATTTAAATGGATTGAATCTTGAATCTAAATTATTTTTAAAAAAATGTGAATATAGATTTAAAATCCAATCCATCATTTAAATAGATATAGATTGATTATGGGTTGAATTCTTAAAAATCCAATTCATAATCAACCCTATCCTCTGGGTCCTGTTTAAATCACCAATAAACAATTATTATTTCTATTCCATATATTATATGAAAGGCTCTTATAAAATACAAAGACAGAAATAAATTATATAATGATAGTGTAAAGAAGTTTTAAATAATAGTTTATTGTGTATGATAATTAAGTTGGTTAAGTTTTATGATAATCTTTTAAGAGTCGTAAAAATAGTGATTTATGATTAAATTACATGATAATACAAAACCGTTTGACCATTAAACTCAAATACAAATGAGAATACAAATAACAATTGAACTAATTAAGAAAAATATTTAATTAGCATATACATGCACCTTAGATAGCCAGTGAAGGCTATAAGAGGAATGGACAAAATGAAGACTTTGGTTTGGGAAAACCCTGCAATAGAAGGAACCGGGAACCCCAAAAAAGTAGCATGGACCAACCCCAGTTTCAATTTCATCACACAATTTCTCTTTAAAGTTGTCAAGGGACATAAAGATGTTGTTGAAGTCATTCCCAGTGAGATCATTCAAAAAGACCTTGCCTGCGACTCACTTTCCATAATCGAATATCCAAAAGTGGGTCCTTTACGACGTTGGTTTCGTTTATTGACCACAAAACAAACTTATGGTAGGGAATCCACCGTTGATATATTTAAAGGGTAAATGACCATTAGTACCATTTAATGCGTAAATATTAACAGTAATTTAGTCTAGGACTGTTTTTTGACATTTTAGGAGCTCATCACAGCATAATAATAAGTGA
This sequence comes from Glycine tomentella, assembly GCA_007407185.1. Classification (NCBI taxonomy): domain Eukaryota; kingdom Viridiplantae; phylum Streptophyta; class Magnoliopsida; order Fabales; family Fabaceae; genus Glycine; species Glycine tomentella. The sequence goes on along the minus strand of PYAF01000094.1, from coordinate 392,247 downwards.
TCCTTATATATGAATATATTAATAAATATGTTAGAAAGTAACTTTGAGTTTAATTCAATCTTATAAAATTGATTTATAACTTGTTTAATGTAATTTGGATCCTTATTCTTATATCTATAACCTCCAACAAGTCTTTGGAATAAATTGTATAAACTTGCAAACCTTCTCTCTAAATAACTCCCTTCCCAAACTTAGAATGGTGACTCTCTCTACATGTTGGTTTCACTGGAGATCTGGGTGGAAAAAAAATAACAGTTCGTTGGTACCAAAGGAAAGCAAATCTTCATTATGTAAGAGTCTAGAATCAGATTCTATGTTAGTTGATGACATGATGCAGGCTGATTGCCTTCGATCTGTAACTTATTGTATTAGGCATTTTCTCCCATTGTTTACAGTGTTTGTGATTGACTGGGAATACGTGTTTTTTCCCATAGTCTTTTATCGAACATAGTTTTCTAAGAGAACTTTTGTCAGTATTGGAACTCCATATGATTACTGATTTCATATGCCATTGCTTTCTTGATTGTAGTTGGGAGAAACAGGTTATGTGGGCAAGGAAAAGATTTAGGATCTCTATCCATTTTTAAAAACAAGGGAATGAAATTTATTTTCAATTTCAATTCTATTTCCATTTATGCTTTTGAGTTTGCACTGATTCTTATTTCCAACACTTAGCATTTGTGTCAAATTTAAAGAAACCTTATTGTATACTCACATACTGTAGTTACAAGATGCACCACTTTTGAAATTGCTTCTTAATTACGTTGTCACTTAGATTTTCTACATATTCCTTTGGTTTTGATATGTTGCCCATAATGTGCTCATGCAATCTGTTTCTGTCAATAATGCAATAAATTGACTAAATTCAGTGATTTGGGTTTTTGGTCCAGGTGTGGAATGACTTGATTATTCAGCTATAAAAACATTCTATGATTCTGATCTTTCTATTATGATACAAGCCATTCAAAGAAATATTACAGTGAGTCTTATTTTTGCCTAATTTTTAATGCATTTACCAAATGAAGAAGATACCCAACATAGAAAAATTGAAGGTTTTTCTTTTGTCGTCATGGTTATTGCTTGCTTGGACTTGTAATATACATATGTATAGACCAAGAGGCTGACTAATGATTTTTACTCACTATCTGCAGGATAATTGGCCAAATGATGTATCAACTTGGGAACATTGTGCTCACAACTACACAACCAGTCCAAATCGGTATAAGCATCATACATTTCCTGTCCAACCTTTACCTTTTTATCATTTTACTCTCTAGTTTTGTCTGATACTCTTGATTAATTGGTTGCTTAGTATTAAATTGGTTACTCTTTTCATTGCTTGGTAGTCAATATTTTTATTTGTATATTAACAGATTTATATTCATTTCTTGTGCCTCATTATCATAACTTTTCTGCTCATGGTCAATTACATGCCAATATAATAATGCAGTTACAAGTCATTATTTAAGGATCAATGAACAGTTCAAACCCCTACTTTTCAAGATCTTGGAGGCGTAATTTCACTGTATGTGCTTTGTGAGTAAGTTGCACATTCTATGTCTATTTAAATTCAAGAGAGAGCATCTGTCATACAACCTATGCTTTGGATCACTTCAATGAACTCTGCCATTCTGGCCTAAAAACTAAAAGAACTCTACTATTTAATACAATAATTGAAGAACATATGATATCTTAATACCACAAATTTTATGTTAATAATGAATAGGAATGAGGTTTTTTCTCTCTCGCAGTTTCAAGTTTGAATTCTCTATATGACATATGGAGTACTGAGACATGATATTGAATTATATAATATGCATGGTATGTATTTATGATTGAAATTAGTTGGCACAAGAAGAAGCCAAAAAAGTGATGAGAAAGCTGGGAAAAAGGTGAAGGAGAATGGTTTCGTTCATTGATTTGGAAAAGGATTAAAAAAAATAAAGATTGAATTAATATGCATGCAATATACTTCTGCTACCGTGTATATTCTATTAGGAACATATGATTTAAGTGTGAATTTATGATTTTTATATATTATGTATTAAGTCGACGTGCAAGGTTTGCATATTAATTAGGATTCCATTTTAATTTGTATGGATTGTGTTATGTATGTTTCCAGAACACAACTGTATAACATTGATGTGTTGGATGTTTACTGTTGGATCAATTCTAACTCTGCAACCTCAAGGGTATCAATGGAGAATAACACCTTGAAGCAGACGATCATACAGAAATACCACCAATGGACGTGGGATGTATGCTCTGTGTAATTGAAAGAGATAGAGTCAGAATGTATGTACCTTTTTTACTAAAATCTCCACATATTTATAAGCAACTTACCTAGCAGTTACTGAACGTTCTGAACCCCGCAGATATCGGACTCCACCATCACATCTCAACTGCTTCTATTGACTGGGTCTCAGTCCACGTTCAATGAATCTGTTGAATGCACGGTTCGCAACAACAATTGGGCCTTACAATTGGGCCCTTATAATTGTTTCCATAACAGTTGCCCCCCAGCCCGGTTATCAAGCACTCTTGGTGACCAGGGTGCATCATGTTTTGAATCAGGATAGAATGTATTTGGGACCCTACAGATAGCCTATAGTTCTGTTCACCGGGCACGACATAATGCTGACGGCATGTCGGGTAAAACTGCACTTATATAATTTTGACATCCGGCTAGGGTTGTGTTCCGGCCCCGGCTTTGACGTTACTTAGTATTCCATCCGTCCACTTCCCTGAATTTAACATGCTCCGTACATCACCTCCTACCTCTCCAAATAGATGCTCATCCGAATGGAGTCCTATCGCCCTGTCCTCCTCCGAATAGAAACTTTACTCGAATAGACTTATCCAGGTAGACTTGTCCGGCTTTTTCAGAGTAGAAACTCACCCAAGTAGACTCATCCTAGTAGACTTGTGTCCGGACGTATTGACTAGAATGACCTTATCAGGATAGGCAAATCATCTGCCTCGAGTAGTGTTTGAACTTCTCTAGGTAAAGTCTGTTACTATTCCTGTTATTAATGTCAATCAATGCATTAAAAGGCCTGTCGTTTCATTCCTTTCTTGTAATCATTGCGACCTCTAGGTTTTTACTCCACTGCCCCCATCATTAGGCATAATTTTACCAACATGCCCTTACGTCGTTTCAATTCACTAATAACGGTCCTCTGAACCGTTTCATCTTTCCTTGGCGGTTACTGATTTTCCTCTATATTTCAAATTTGTGCTTAAAATCCCGCGATTCTGGTTACTTTTAATCCTGTCATATCTTTCACTTGTCATTTCTTCTGCAATCTTTTGCTTTCTCTCTACATTTTCTTTCTACTCTCTCTGCAATTTCTTGCGTTTTCTTTGAATCTCATCTTCGTTCGTCTTCTTCCAGTTCCTGACTACTTCATTCAACAGGTACCTCTTCTTTCCCCTTTTTCTGACTTCTGCATTCCTAATCTTTTTGTTTGCATTACGTATTGGTAGTTCATATACATTAGTATTTAGGATCATCTTCTCTCCTTCTTCTTCTCTCGAGTTCTCTTTATCCCTTGACCACCATGAAAATGACTCCTGAAGAAGAGGTGAAGTTACGCAAAACTATCACCCCCAAGGCTGGGTGGTGGTTGTTTGGTTTTCCCCTTTCTGAAGAGGAAATCCAAAAGGACCTCCTTCGTGGCCACACCAGAAGTTCTTACTCCTCCAAGAAACCAAAAGTTTCTGCCACGCCAAACACCCAAAACACTCCTCTGCCACCATCCCGTCTCCGCCGTGGGTCTGACCCCACCGTTGCTCTTCAACCTTTTTCAAAACCTAGCATTCCTAGGGCCAATCTAAACTTGGCCCTGGATCATCCCAGAACTTCATCTGTCTTGGGCCCCAACCTCCCTAGGCCCAAAAATATTAATAGCCCAAAGAGTCCTCCAGTGGGACTTCTTTGTCACCCTATTGATCCGCGTACTGACACCTCACCATCCTCCTCGGATGAGGTACTGGAAGTTAAATATGATGCTTGCATGGATTGTGTTTCCGAGGCTATGTTCTATGTTAGCCTCGGTTCTGACGACATTGCCGATTCGATTTTGGGCTCATGTCGACACAATCCCATATTTCTCCCGGCTACCAAAAAACCACAGCCGAGGTCGTCTTTCCGACTTGACGACGACGAGGTTCCGACCTCGGCCTCCTTTGCATCTGATGTATTACCTCCAGGTACGCTTTACTAATCTTTCTCATTTCCCTTTACATAGGTATAATGGATGTTGCATTGGAAATCGTAGACGAATCGTTGTCTGCCGAGTCCGAGTCGGACATGGCTCCGGTCTTGTCTACCAAGTTTCCCTGGGTTACCTATGAAGTTCTCCGAACTTTCTCTTGCCTTGACCTTGCTTCCGTACTAGCCACCCCGGTAGGCAGACAAGATGGATTTGCCATCCGAGCTCCCCTCTTGGGTGAGTCCGTCTGTGCTTGCCGGGAAGGAAATGATCCCAATTTTTTCTTCTTTTACCAAGACGAAGTTACCCAGTTAGGAGTTACCTTTCCTTTTTCTTCTTTTGAAGTTGAAGTATTGACTCATCTCCGAGTAGCCCCTTCTCAACTTCATCCGAACAGCTGGGGATTTATCCGGACATTCGAGATGTTCTGCAATGACCTAGGAATCTCCTGCACTGTGCCCCTCTTCTTTTATTATTTCTTCCCCCACACCCCTAGAACGGGCAGGGAGCCACCTAACGTAAATTGATTGTCCCATTACCGACTCCTTCAGAGGTTTTAAGGACAAATACTTCAAGGTTGTTGCTGAACCCGGACAACAGCCATTTTTCCTTTCTGGTCCGAAATCCGCTGAGGTGGAATGAGCCTTCCCCCTCTACTGGTCACAAGATCATTATCACCAGGATCGGTCTTCTTATCGGTTTACCGAGGAGGAATTGCCGGATTCTGACGCTTCCTCAATCTTCATAATTTCCGAGTACATAGACACTTATGGGTCGCCCCACGCGGCTGATTACCTTCATGGTATTCGCGACAATTCGTCCACACATTGTAATTACGTTTTCTTATGTTATTTTCGTTGTTCTTATGAATGTTATCTAACACTTCCTCCTTATTGTAGCCGACATGGGGCCGCAACCAACTCCTCCCTCCAAGTCGACATCCGACGTCGCCCCCAACCCCAAATCAGCCGAAGCTAAGGGTAAGGGGCTAGCTTCCGAGAAGCCTTCTGCTCCGACTAAGGCACAAAAGCGTCCGCCGACTTCCTACAGAGCTGTCCTGGAAGGTGGAAATAAAAAGGCTAAGGTGGTGGCGGATACGCCGGTGGCTCCCCGCCCTCCGATTTCATCCACCCCGACCTCTGCTGCTCAGACCATGGATCTTACCGTGGCGACCTCCCAGACACGCACTCCTCCTTCTGCTGACCCCGGGCGTTCCGACCCTCGGGCCATGCCAGGGAATCTTTGGAAAAAAGGGGTGAGCGAGGAACTAGTTAAGTTAACCAAACCCCCTGCACGTCTTTTCGAAGCGCATGCCCCAGTAGGTGAGGAGCTAGTCGAACTTGTGCGCATTGAGGAGAATGTCTATAGGTGTGCCTCCATGGTGAGAGCTTTTGCTACCCTGCAGGAAAGGTATGTATCTTCGAAATAAATCTTTGAAATCTGTGTTATTGCATATTGGGAAGATGTTGACTATATATGCTACAGGTATGCGGTCTCGGTTGAGGAGAAGAAAAAGATTTATGAGGAGCTCCTTTCCGCCAAGGTCGGGCACGAGAGCTCCTTTCCTCCTTGCGGCTAATTATGTAATGTATCACGTTTTAGAAGAACCATATGAATCATGGTCTGCCCGGATCCATACTGTACATAAAACACCATGCTACCAAATAACATTTTATTGAAATTGATACCGTCGTATTACAATAAGTTTATTGAAAACCATATGTTCCGAGTTGAACTATCGTTTTCGGCCCATACTCTCAAAAAGAAAACACTTAAAATTTACGACGGTATTACATAACTCGTACCTGTAAAGTGAAAAACATGTGTCCAGAAACATGACTTCCGAATACATACTCGATTACACGATGCGATCTCAATGGAGGAGAACCATATGTACCCGGAGAAACAATCTCCGAATTCATACTCTCCATAAAAGAGAAATCTACACCCTTTCAACTAGGTGATGTGATCTCAATGAAAGAGAACCATATGTACCCGTAGAAACAATCTCCGAGTTCATACTCTCAATAAAAGAGAATCCCACACTTTGACATACAACGTCGGGTACTAACTGTAATATTTTTTTAGCTTGTCCGCGTTCCATGTTCGTTTAATTGCTTTGCCTTCTAGAGTTTCCAACATATAGGCCCCCTTGCTGAGTTTGTGTGTTATCCGATATGGTCCTTCCCAGTTGGCCGCGAGCTTTCCGTCTCGGGCATTCTTGTTTCCAATGTCCGCTCTCCGTAACACTAATTCGGCCAACTCGAATTGACGTGGAACTACTTTCTTGTTGTAGGCGAGTGCTATTTGTCGTTTGGCCTAAAGATCCCGGGCATGAGCAAATACTCGGATTTCATCAATCAGCGCTGATTCCGATGCCATAGATTCACTATTTGACTCCTCACCTTTTCGTAACACCTGTGTCCGTTGCCACGACTGTTGCCCGACTTCTACTGGTATCATGGCTTCGCTTCCATACGTCATTCGGAACGGAGTCTCTCCCGTTGACGACTGTATAGTGGTCCGAATTCCCCAGATTGCGTAATATAATTGCTCAACCCAATTAGATCTGGCGTCATACATCCTTTTCCATAGAGCTTCGAGCACTGTCTTATTTGCCGCCTCCGCCTGCCTATTGGATTGAGGATGCTTAACAGACGCGAACTTATGCCGAATATGGAACCCGACCATCATTTCCTGGAATCTTTTATTCGTGAATTGAGTGCCATTATCTGTAATGACCTCCCCGGGAATTCCAAACCTTGAAACAATATTTCTTTCAAAGAATCGTTGTACCAGAGCAGATGTAATCATGGCCAACGGTGCAACCTCTATCCATTTGGTAAAGTAATCCACTGCCACTATCAGTCACTTCATTTGTCCTTCGGCAGGCTTGAACGGACCCAATAAATCCATGCCCCATTTGAAAAATAGCCACGGTGCCGAGATAAATTGTAGCTCTTCTGGCGGCGATAATATCCGGGAAGCATGCTTCTGGCAATTCTCGCACCTTTTTACATGTTCTGCCGCATCTGCTCCCATAGTCGACCAGTAATACCCGGCCCGGAGTGCTTTCCTTGCCAACGCTCTTGCCCCCATGTGTTGTCCGTTAATGTCTTCGTGTATTTCAGACAAGACATATTCTACCCGGTCCGACTTCACACAAACCAGCAGTGGGCTGTGCAGCCCTTTTCGATACAATTCGTTGTCGACGATTACATACATAGCCGTTGTTCGTATCAATTTCCGGGCTTCCAACCCGTCATCCGGTAGGGTGCCCTTTTCCAAATAGTCAACTATTGGACGCCTCCAATCTTGTTCCGTGGTGATCATCATTATGCACGACGGCTGTAGCATTTGTTGTTGGACCATAGTTCGATTATTTCCAGGACTCTTGGTACTGGCTAATTTTGACAAAATGTCAGCCCTGGTTTTGTCTTCCCTAGGAATATGGTTAACCTCCACCTCGTCAAATTCGGCTATGATCTCTTTTACTCGCCCTAAATATTTTGACAATAAGGGCCCCTTTACTTGATAACGACCACTAATCTGGGCTGCCTCCAACTGTAAATCTGTGAACACCTTTACCCTTCCAGCTTCCTGTTCCTTCGCCTGTGCTAACCCGGTAATTAGCGCTTCATACTCGGCCTGGTTATTCGACGTTGGAAAACTGAGCTGCAATGAGAACTCTGTAGCTACCCCATCCGGATTCTCAATTATGATCCCGGCGCCACTTCCTTTCTTATTGGATGAGCCGTCCAAGTATAACTTCCACCAGCCTTCTGATCCCGAAGTGTGAGGAGTAAGTTCTCTCACAAAGTCCGCCAACGCCTGGGATTTAATGGCATGTCGGGCCTCAAATTTTAAATTGAACTCGGATAATTGGACTGCCCAATTAGTCATCCTTCCTGCTAAATCTGGCTTGTGAAGCACCTGTCGGATTGGTTGATTCATTCGGGTAACAATGGTGTGGCTTTGGAAATATGGGCGCAACTTCTTGGCGGCTACAATCAGTGTGAATACCAACTTCTCTAGCTTCTGATATCGTAACTCGGAGTCGCGCAAAGCCCGGCTTACAAAATATATTGGCTTTTGGTCTGCGTCGACCTTTCGTACTAACACAGCACTAACAGCCTCTTCACCTACGGATAAATACAGGATCAACACTTCTCCTGGTTCCGGTTTTGACAACACGGGAGGGGATGCTAGGGATTTTTTCATCTCGGCGAATGCAGTTTCACACTCCGTATTCCACTGTATTATGGCCTGCTTCTTCAACATCTTGAAAAATGGAAGGGCTTTCTTTGCCGACTTCGGCATTAAACGTGTCAATGCGGCTATCCTCCCTGTTAATTGTTGTATTTCCTTCTTGCTAGTCGGAAATTGCATATCCAATACTGCTCGGCACTTATCCAGGTTCGCCTCAATTCCTCTGTGTGTCAACATAAACCCCAAGAATTTTCCGGCTCCGACTCCAAAAGTACATTTCAAAGGGTTTAAACAGATATTGTACTTTCGTAACCGGCTAAACGTCTCCTCAAGGTCTTCAACATGCTTATTGATTTCTGCAGTTTTAACTATCATGTCATCAATATATACTTCAATGTTACGGCCTAACTGCGGCTCGAACACACTGTTCATCATTCTCTGATATGTGGCCCATGCATTCTTCAATCCAAACGGCATCACATTGTAACAGTAATTGGCCTTGTCGCCAATAAATGCCGTTTTCTCCTGATCTTCCGGGTGCATTGCGATTTGGTTGTATCCGGAAAACGCGTCCATGAATGACAAAACTTTGAACCCAGAAGAGTTATCCACTAGTTGGTCTATGTTTGGCCTAGGGTACGCATCCATTGGGCATGTCTTGTTCAAATCTATGTAGTCCGTGCATACTCTCCATTTCCCGTTTGGTTTGCGCACCATCACAACGTTCGACAGCCAGGTGGTGTACTGAATTTCCCTTATAAACCCGACCTATAACAATTCCTCAATATGAGCTCGTAACACCTGAGTTCTTTCTGGTCCCAACTTTCGTTTCTTCTGTTGTACCGACTTCGATCCCGGGTACATGGATAATCTCCGACCTCCATTCATCTATTGCTTCTCGCATATCCAGTTCCACCATGTTCACCGGTTGTACCCGGTTATCATTGTCGTCCCTGACTTCTCGGGTTCTGCCAGAATCCCGAGATAATGGCAATGATTTACTTTCGCTTTCTCAGACTGTGTCATAATAACACTGCCGAGAATCCTTTTGATCGCCACATACCGTCACCACCTGACTGTTGTCGACCACAAATTTAAGCTTCTGATGTTTTGTAGACATCAGAATATCCCATCTATGAATGGTGGGCCTCCCCAATATCATATTGTACTGGGAGGGGAAGTCGGCCACTACAAACTTCACCCTTTCTGTCTTGTAAGCTTCTCTCGTGCCTAAGGTCAGCCGTAAGTAAATAGCTCCCTTAACATTCGTGTTCCCACCATTGAAACCGATTAACATGGTTTTACATGGTTTCAAATCCTCAACGGCCAGGTTCATCTTTTTGAACGCGCTCCATAGAATTATATCAGCTGAACTCCCATTATCTACGAACATTTTCTTTACCCGACAATTGCCTACCATTCCCGTGATAACTAATCCGTCCTCGTGCCCCGGCACTACTCCCTCCATATCTTGCTGTGTAAAATACAGAAGTGGAGGCTCCTTGTCCCGTTCCCGATCTTTAAACTTCGGCTGTGCTCGGATCGACAACACCTCCTTCAGGTACTTCTTTCTCTGATTGGCCGTATCGCCGCCACCTCCCATGGCTCTCGAAATTACGTTACATTCGAATTCGGGTTCCGAGAACGTGTCATCCTCTTCTCGCGACTTCTTTCTTTCATCTTTCTTCTCGAACTGAACCTCGTCTCCCTTACGCTTATTCTTTCGTCCTTGTGTTTTGATCACGTACTGCCTTAGTCTTCCTTCTCGGATGAACTTCTCGATTGCATCGCGTAAATCCCAGCACTGGTCCGTGGTAATGCCCGGGTCCGTTATGGAATTCACAAAATCATGACTTATCCAACCTGGCCTTGTTGAAGATGGGACGAGGTCGTTCTACTTTTTTCATATTAGTGAGTGCTACCTCTTTCCAAATTTGAGAGCAGGAGACGTTAAGGGGAATGTACTTATCGTATTTGTTCTCGTATCTACCAAGCCTAAATTTCATCTCATTGTTCCGGGTTCGATTCTCGGCGTGCCCCTTATTCTTTGGGGGCGGACTCCTTCTCCTAGGACTTCGCTCCTTCTCCCGTCTTGGGTTATTTACTATCTCCATTAGCTCCAACTCCAGGTATTTCTTTGACCGGGCACGAAATTCCATCAGCGATTTCACAGGGTCTTTGTAAATGGACTTAGCAAATCTTGACGACCCATTCAACCCGGCAGAAATCAGATAGACATGAACTTTCTCCTCCAACCGCTGCACCTGTAATGCTGCTTCTTTAAATCGGTCCAAATAGCTTTGCAACGTCTCCCCGGGTAACTGCTTGATTTTCCCCAAGGTGAACTCGGACTTTGGCTGCTTTTTACTAGTCGCAAAATTCAACAAGAATTTCTGCCCGAAATCCTCAAAGTTTCGAATCGATCTCGGCGGCAGAGTGTGAAACCAAGTCTGTGCCGGTCCCGCCAATGTAGTAACAAAAATCCTCGAGATAATTGGCTCATCAATGCCTCGGACACACATTTGCAAATCGAACTCGTCAATATGCACTTGTGGATCTTGAGTCCCATCATATTTTGACAGAAATGACCATCAAAATCATCCAGATACCGAGCATTCACTATTTCATCGACAAAAGGGTTGTTGTTTTGTTGTCCTCGGCTATACTTCCGGCGATAAACTGGTCCCTCCTTTCCACGGGAAGCTGATTCCTCTTCTCAGCCGTGATCTATCAATCTTCGGGTGATTCGTGGAACTTCTGGATTTTCAACCCGGCTACGAACATTTTGACCATTCCTGACCTCTTCTCGGACCGGCTCAGGAACTCGACTTTGCTCACAGCTCGGATCTTCACCTCTTTTTTGATCGCCAGGATGCTCGGCATTCCTTGATTGACTCAAGGCTATCCTCGGATCTTGTGCTGTTGGCGATGACTCCTCTTCATGATTCAACATGTCCACCCGCTCCACCATAACTTGTAGTCTTCTTTCCAACTGTGCCATTCGTTGTCCTTCAGCACGTTTCCATTCTTCATTGTGCTCCTCTATTTGACGAGTTATTACCCGTATATCTTCCTGTCTCTGAAGAGCTTGTCTTCTCTCCATGCTCTCAATTCGACTTTAGATTGAATTGAGAGCGTTACTGACGAACCGTTCTCCCAGCTCTTCCTCCTGCATCACTCCTCATGCCGGAGTCTCTATCCGTTGTTCAGTCGGGACAGGTGAAGAAGCCGCGTCAGAAACGGCTTTTGTAACATGCACTTCTTCACGCTGCACCACGTTCCGATTCTCCCAAATCAAGATCTCTTTGTTTGGCATTTCGGAATGTGGCACTGAATGATTGTTTCTTGTATTCATTATTAAATCGTGGAACTCGAAATTTATCGTTTCCCGACAGACGGCGCCAATGTTTTGTATGTTTCCAGATCACAACTATACAACACTGATGTGTTGGATGTTTACTGTTAGATCAATTCTAACTCTGCAACCTTAAGGGTATCAATGGAGAATGACACCTTGAAGCAGACGATCACACAGAAATACCACCAATGGACGTGAGGTGTGTGCTTTGTGTAATTGAAAGAGATAGAGTCAGAATGTATATACCTTTTTGGCTAAAATCTCCACATATTTATAAACAACTTACCTAGCAGTTACTGAACGTTCTGAACCCCACAGATATCAGACTCCACCATCACATCTCAACTGCTTCTATTGACTGGGTCTCAGTCCACGTTCAATGAATTTGTTGAATGCACGGTTCGCCAACAACAATTGGGCCTTACAATTGGACCCTACAATTGGGCCCTTATAATTGTTTCCATAACAGATCGTATATACAAATGTATAAGCTATCTTTGTGCAAGCATATATTAGGAGTTTAATGTTTATAGTTTGTGGAATATTGTATTGTATCTGGATTTCAATGTATGGTTTGTATATTATACTATTGATGCGTATGCAACTTGTTTACTGTATTATAGGTATGTTTGTTATCTTCATAAAATAATAAAGAAATTATTTTTAATGTCCAGTGTAATTTTTTTATAATGTGGCATGCTTAGCAACCATAATGGAACATTATATAGTATTTTATTGAATTTGTTGGTATAACATGATAATTTGATATTGGTATATTTGTAAGTTACTAAGTTTTGGCATTGCTTCATTGTTGAATAATTTTAAACTTGAAAATGCACAAAACAAGCATTAAGGACAATGAAGACTTTCTAAGTTAATTTTATAAAAAATTGTTTTTGAAAGTGATTTTTTAAGAGAATTTTTTATAAAATTGTCAAAAAAATCTTAATTTTTTTTAAGATTTTTAAAAGAAGAAAAAAAAATATTTTAAGATGACTTTTATGAAGATTGATGTAGAATTCAAAATTTTAAATTGATTAAAAAATCATCGTAAAAAGAGAGTTATAATTGTCTTTTTTTGAAAGTCTTTTTTTAAGAAGTGATGTGACTTAAGAGTACACCTGCCCCCATACAGCTTGCATGCTTCAATGATAAGATTACACCACACTCTCTAAAGCGTGTAGCACAGTTTTAGCTTTCTCTCGGTCTTTAAGTTTTATTATTTTATTAATATACAGTTAATGTCTATTGAAGGTTCTCTGAAATCAATTAGTATCAGATCGAGCGAGAGAGTCTGGTGATACTGTGAGTAAAAAAAATATTAGAAGTGCATGTCTTAGAAATAAGAGTCTTTTCATTGTGTTAAGTGTTAATTATATACTTTTGGGAGATATAATCACTAATTACAACATTATTTGGTCCAGTCCCAGACTAGATGGGAAGTTAAATTTTAGCTATCAAGAACTTTTGATGTTTATACATTTAAGAGCTCACAATATTTGAAGCTTTATTGAATTTAGACTTGCGCAAGTAGCTAATGATACGTACTACCCGGATAAGAGACCAATTGGCATTGTCACATATTCCCTAAGGTGTGAATTGAGAAGGCCTAGAAATCAAAACTACAATTTCTTGGAAGAGATATGAGAAGGATATTACTGTTTTGTTCTAAATTTGTGGAACTACAATTTTCACGTGTTATAGATTTAGTCAATATGATGAAGGTGCATGTAAAAGACATTCTTCATAGCTAGTTAAGTGGTGAAGAAAATTCTTTACACCGGCCATGTGGTAATTACAATAATGGAGTCTTACAACATAAACACAATGACGACAACAAAGTTATATGAAAGCATTGATAGCCACTTGAGTAAAATCATGTGTCACGATTCACACAAAAAAATGGAATAAAGAGGGAACAACAATGAGACATATAATTTGGAGATCCAACTGAGATTAAAACTGCAAATAAATTTCTTTTTTTCTTGATAAATGTTGGTTGTTATTATTTTGTTAGAATATTAATAGAAGAAATTCGAATTCACGATATTTTTCTTCTTCTTTCTATTTTCTCCTTTCAACCATCATGTAAATCTTATAACTCCTACCACAAATAAACTTAAGTAGAAGAGAGCGAAAGTTGAGTTTCAATTATCTCGAACAAATATATATCTTTTTTTGAGAAAGTGAACAAATGATAAAGGCCACACACGTACATGGACTAAAAGTCCGCATATATCATTCCTTTTCTTTAAAAAAAATTATCAATTTTTACTTTAGATTTTACTTTTTGTTGGGTCAGTCGTGTTCAAGAGGCCCATATGCAAGAAAGTGAAAGAAACTTAGATGAGAGCTCAAAACAAGATTGAGTTTTTCTTTCGTGGTAGGTATCTCTCAGATACCATGTTAGAAAACATGGTTTTGGGAAGAGAATTGAGAGAAGAAGGAAACATTGCATTCGATAGAGTAAATAAGGGAGGGGATAAAGTGATTACATCTAACTTTTATACGAGCTAACAAATTAATAACAAAGGATTAAGGCTTAATTTAAATTGGGAGTATAGTATTTAATATTAGATGGGAGAATCGTCTATTGTTTCTTGGTATACTTTATTGATACAATAGAACCACATGATGCCTATATATAGCTAGGTACCACTTCACCACCTTATACATGTCGAGTTATTAAAGTTTTTTTAACCACTTTCCTTTACTTTGTAAGGATTTATATACTTCGTTAATTGATAAAATCTTGGTTTGTGATAAAACTAAAGCAACTAAAGTTAATTGAAGACAACTTAAACTTTTTATCGAGTTTAATCAATATGTGGCGAGTAACAACAGAAATGAAATACTCCGTATAATTGACAAATCACATATCGTACGTAATTTCACGTAATAAAATATTTTATTACAGAAGGGAGAAAATATATATAAAAAAGCTCTACTACCAAAGGTACAACAGAATACTCGTAGATATAATTTGCTAGAAAAAGAACAAATCAAGCAAACAGTCACAACAATTACAACAAACCTTTTGAGAAACCTTAGATGCAAACTTCTTGCTTATGCTTTTCTAGTCAATGATATGGTAACAGTGATGAACTTAGTTTTCTCCTTGGACATACGATCAGCCAAGATTTCTTGGTAACGGCTAAAAAGCTCATCAATGATAGCTTCACCAAAGTGGCTAACCAACATAGATTCTGTCACAGCCCTCATTGTCTGTGTCAAATTGTATCCTCTTTCAGATTCAAAGTCAAGAACACTCCCTTCATCCCAAGCACTCCAGTGCATTGCAAACACCTCTAAACAATTAATGGCAAATGAACCTTCTTTAAGAACTTCCAATTTCACTTCAGATGGGGATGGAGAGTATAAAGGTATGTTAAAAGTATCTAATTGCTCTTCCTTTATTATTCCCTGCAGCAATTAGCAAAAAGATTCATATTCATGCATCTTCTAATTTGCTAAATTTATTGATATTTATACGTCTCAACAGATAATTAATGTGCATTGTATTTAAAGCTTGTTTAAATCCAAACAGTTAGAAGAGTTAAGAGCAGCAACCCGGCCGGTTTCCTATGATAATTGACATGAAAAAAAGAAGATAAAATAACAAAAAAATTGGTTTAGTTCCTAATCGTATAAAAATTATGATAATTATGTTTGTCATCAAGTTTTGTAAAATCAATTTGTAATTAATTTAGAATATTCAATTATCATTTTAAAATTAAATTATAAAATTCAAGATCAATTTATCAACAAGCTGTTATCACACTTTTTATATATCTAACGACTAAATCAAAAGATTTATTCTTTCAAGAACTAAATTGCCTATTTACACATTAGTTCAAGAACAAATATAAATAATAAGTAATGCTCCATTTGTCTTGTAAAAGAATAAATAAATACCAAAATATGTGTTAGTATAGCTTTTTAATATTATATCTTAATTATTTTTTTCTCTAATATCTCTAATGAGTATAATCATAGTTTTTAAATATAATATGAAGAATAAAATTATATTTAAAATTATTTTTTTCTTTTATTTATTTATTAATTTTTCTGATTTGTATAAAAAAAATACAAAACTTATTATGGGATAAAGAAATAAATTATTCGGCATCTGTACCTGCAATACCATATCGTTAAGAGCCGTAGCCATGAGTTCCCAAATGTAGCAACCATCACTGCTACATGGATCATCACTTCTTCTTCCCAAAATTGTCAAAATCATTCGACCTCCTTCAACTAGTTCCTCTGCACGACACTTGAGAAAAAGAGAGAAATCTCTTTGATATTGCTCATAGTAAGCTCTCACAACTTCTGATGGGCTTGTTCTGCCTAGGTAAATGTTGCCCTTATTGTTGTCTATACACTCGGGAACCTAATTAAATCAACAAACAATTCATTGTTATTTATATTCCATATGTTATTATATACTAACCTTTATATATCTCTATATTCTATACTACCATAACATACTAATTATTAATATTTATCGAGAAAAAAAATATATACATATATATTATTTAAATTATTTATAAAAATATTCAATTATTTTACAATAATTTGTAAATTGTGAATAATCTTTTTTACTAATTTTATAATATTTAAAGTTGATATTAATATTTTTTAAATAAATTAAAATATGAAACAAAATATTAATTAAATAAATTATTTTACTCTTAAAAATAATTTATATTTCATTAAAATTTCTGTACGATGAGTAGTTATAAGTCTATAAACTTATCCTTTTTTTTACAATGATCATATCATGGTTTACATCTATGATTTCATGCATTATTTTAAAATATATTCTACTC
>PYAF01000094.1:296429-338894 GCA_007407185.1 Glycine tomentella | reverse complement strand
TGTTTATTATTTTTAATTTCGGATAACTAATGTCTTAGGGCACTAGTTGAATAAATATAATATATGATTAAATACTTGTAGAATTAATTATTAATCAATAAGGAATCCATTAACTTTGATAATGAGTTTGAGTTTTATGATAATTAAGGCCTTGACTAAGACAATATTGAATAAAAAAATAAAAGAGTTTCATCAGTCATTCATTAATTGAATGTGTTAGCTTATTAGAGTTTGATAATAATAATATACTCTAGAGTTAACATTAAACTTTAAATGATGGAAGAAAATATTACATTATTATTATATTAGCTCTTGAAGGTAAAAGATGTTAATTATTTAATGTTAACATGATGTTAAGAAGTGTTGCTAGACGACTACCTTGATTAGTAAATTAATTATGATTAATTTACTACATGTGTTACGTTACTGGGTCGCACACAAACAAGTATTTAAATCTTGCAAAAGAAAATAATTTATTTGATAATTAAATTAAAGAATTTAATTTAATCAAATAAATATTTTAATAAAATATTATTATATTTTATGCTAGAACCAAGAATATAATTAATATAAAAAAGAGAGTATTATTTTATAAATATGAAAGTTGTACATAAAATAAGAATAATATTCTCTAGTTACATATCAGGATCAGATCATGTGATTAGTTATCATAATTAATCACATGATCAATTGTGAATTATTTTTATCTTATGTCATGAAACTTCTTAAAATAAAATATATGATATACTTTTTATTTTTATAAAGATAAAGAAATATGAAATCATTTTAAATAAAAAAAATTTTCTTTGAAAAAAACTTAAATTCATATGCCTTTAACATTATAAATAAAAGTATATACATTAGAGTAAAATGTACTAGACAAAAACTTGAAAAGTTCAAATTTAGTTTTAGAGTTGAAAAATAGAAAGAGAATTTATTCTTTAGATTTTCATTTATCAACGAATTGATAATAAAGATTGATCTTAGTGTGTATATATGTAAAAATTTTAAAGTTAATAATATAGATTGATTTTGGTTTGTATACATATATAGTTTTTACAATATTAAAAAACTCTATACTTCAATAGTTCTCATCTGACTATGTGTTCATTTGATTTTTGTAATATTATATTTTAAAAAACCAAAAATATTCTTTTTAAAATTTTGTTGTGTATTATAAATACTAACTTTTCTTCCAATACATCGATGTCGGATTAAAAAGAATTGACAAAATAGACAGCACATTTATCTATAATATTACAATATATTTTATTTTAATAATTGGCGACACATGCGACAGTGCATGAGATCGATGCCATTGCGATAATAAAAAAAATATAAAACTAGTGTTTCCATGCGAATTACGAAAATCATGTTGGAGAGTGATATTTTTATTATTTTAATAAATAAATAAATTATATTTGAAATATAAAATTGATGGTATTGTAAAAGTATTAACAATTTATTATTTTTATAATTAAAAATATGAAAAAAATTACATTTATTTATACATTCACTTATATAAATATATTGTTATGAGATCCTACACCGTAGGGTTAAATGCTTATTCATGACCAAATTAACATTTAGTTTTAAAAACTAACGCATTTCATAAAGCAAGTAGGAACCAAAGCCATAACAAATGGTGCCACATCTTATAGCAAGCGATTATATGATAACATGTTTATTTTATTTTTAATATACAAACAATTTATCCCATATCATTGATGATTCTGATTTGAAAAGATGACTGAGAAATTAAAATAGAAAACTCATTTAAGTGTCCCAAAGCCTTCATGGCGTGACTTCAGTCATACCAAATCAAACACAACATAATGATTTTAGTAAGTTTAATAATAAGATTTGATACGTGAATCATGTTCTAAGAATTTTTTTTTTATTAGTAATAAGTACTTATAATTAATAATTTAACTCCAACTATTATCAGCTTCAAAAAGTATCTATAATATGTTTAGAATATTAAATTTTTGAAGAAGCCATTTATAACAATTTTTGAAATAATTAAAATTGTTAATTATGAATTTAATCATTTAATATCAATTATTGTCAGTTTCAAAATACATTTATAACTTTAAATAATTAAAATTAGTAAATTTGAAATTTCTAATTTGAAACTGCTACAAACAAAAAAAAACATTTTATAACTTTTATCTAAAATTTTAAGAAAGCATTCAGAAAAATTTAAATAATTAAAATTAAAAATATGACTTTAATCATTTAATGTCAACTATTTCAATAAAGCATTTATAATATTTTTTAAAAGTATAATTTTTTATTAAAAAAAATATAACAGCTTTAGTTGAAATTAAAGTTACTATATTTTAATGTAATTATTTGGCTAAATTGCCCTATTGATCTCCCTTTACACTACTAGAAAAATGGGATTTAACATCGCTAAGTTAACATCAGTTATTGATAAAACGATGTTAACGAAAACGCGGTGGCAAATTCGTAATTAAAAGGACATGGTTAACATCGGTTTTCTTAAAAACCTGGAAAACCAATGTTAATGTCTTTGTGTTAACATCGATTTTTTTCAAAACCGATGTTAACAGGAATACTTTAACATTGGTTTTCTAGGTTTTTTAGAAATCCGATGTTAACAGGAGATAGTCAATGAAAATCGATGTTGTTTTTATTAAAAAAAAAAAACTTAAACACCCTTGTTACGTCTATCTCTCACTATCAGTTTCAGTGTTCACACTCGTTCTTTCAGCCTCCATTGTTGGTTCTCGTGCTCATTCTCTCAGCCTCGACGGTGGTTCACTTAGTCTTCACTCTCGGTGTTCACAGTGTTTCCACGATGGTTCTGGTTGTCGGTGGTGTCGCTTACGGCGCTTCCACTCTCGCCTCCCACAAGGTTAGCATTCATCCTCTGGTTTATGTCCTACGATTTTTCTTTAAAGACTCAAAAATGAGGATGAATGATGTTGTTGCATCAGGTATTGCTTCTCACTTTGGTGTCGCTCATCACTCGTGCAGCTGTGACTTCTCACTCTCATTCTCTTAGCTCAGGTACTCTTTCTTTCTCTTTCTCGATAGGTGCCACACCAATATCTCCTCTTATACAATAATGTTGTATCGTGTTCTTTCTTGTGTGGTCATTGATCTAGTGGGTGGCCCGTTATCTTGGTTATTGGGGGTTGGGGTGGGGTCTTGCTTGGTTTAGGTTGGAACCATGGTTGGGGTTGTAGTTCAATAGGTGGATTCAGTTGGATAGGTGGAGGTGGATGATATTGTGTGCTTGGGTTGTAGGGTTGAGGGTAAGGAGTTAATCTCCCTTTCTTCTTAGTGCAATGAAATACTCTGCCTTTCTTCTTTGGGTTGTAGGGTTGAGGGTTGAGGTCAATGAAATATTGCAGATCATTTATTTTTCATATAGGGGAGGCTTTACCTAGGTAGCTACCTCCCTTAGCCTTAGAGCCTACTATTTGAACATTTATCTATCCTTCTATAGTTTTATTTCATATATCGTCATCCTTGAGTTGTAGGAACTTAATTCTTGGATTTGTATAAGTAACACTCTAACCCATTTATGTTCTTGAACACATGATGCTAATTTTTCTCTGAATCATGGTATCCATCACCTCCAATGGTTTGTCAATGTACTAATATTAAAAGTACCAATCTGTATTGAGTACTTATGGACTAGCTTCTTTATCCCAATTAATGGCCCCTTTTATATCCTCTTACAACACTTTGTGACATGGAACTTGGTGATTAAAATTATGTATAAAAGGTTGAATATATTGAATTGACAGGTCTATATGTTGTTAAAGCTTGCCTTGATTTGAACAGTTTTTTTTCTTTAATAAAGGGATGCCTTATCACTGATTTGCTAGTTGAATGAATGCATCTTTTTACTAGTTATGAACTTACGATTGATTTTGGAGAACTTAGTAATTAAACTTCATAGGCAACTCAAGCTTTTTATTAGCAAGTATATACATCCTCTAGGCATACTAATTAGCCCTATTGCAATTACTTTCTCCTTCAACCAAAAAAGAAGCATTATTGCATTAGTGTACTTATTTAATTGTATGATAACTATACCAGAATAGTTGAAAACCTCAGACTCCTCTCTCTATATTAGAATTTTCACCACATGACAAAGTAGTTAATTAGGTGGCTGATGTCATAAAAAATAGAAACAATGATCAATTAGTGAAGCTTGATTGCTTATTATATTCATTGCTTCTTATCCTTGTAATGGTGTATAGTATATTGATCCCATGCCAATTTTATGAATGACATTTCCACTACTGGCTTAGCCACCTTGCAAACCTTTTCTTGGTCGGTGGTCCAGATTCTATTTTTCTCTTTCGTTTTTTTTATCAATTTTTTTTCTAGTTTTGGTTTTCTATTTTACCTTCGTGTTGTATAGCAACTTCCCTTTCTTTGCTTATTATCCCAAGATAATTCATAAAGAGTATTGTCCACGATGACGTGTGAAAAAGAAAAGAAATAATGCCTGGTAGTAGTATTTACTAAAGAAGTGATTGTGCTAAAGCATGAAGCTAAAAACGCGATTTAAAAGGTGACAAGTTATCCAATAAATTGAGTCCCTATAGTGTAAATAAATGATGTACGTACTAGATTCCAGCATGAGGAAGCGTGTAAATGGAGAGGTCCGTTACGCCCACATGACATCCATGATACCGACACTAATGCAGCGCTGATAATTAATAAAAAAAATAATTAATGAGTTTTCTTTACTCTTTCTTTAGCAATTGACTATTGAGTCTAATGGCATGATTTACATGTAATGTAACGCAGTCGACGAACGAGTGGACTTCGTTGATTTCCACGCCCAAAAAGAGATCAACACGTTCTCATCCATTGGATGTTAACGTTGTAGTATGGGGTGAGGGCCCATATCAAGTAGTAATTGCCAGATCATGTGATGGCTATTTTGATTAGTTCATTTCACAAGCTAACCACGAGTTGAGTTTATATTTTAATTATATGCTTATCGTTTAAAATTAATTCTATTGAAATTTGAAACAGACTTCCAACTCAATAATGCCATCTTTAATGATGACGGTACTATGCTTTTGAACTTTCCACAAATGAGGTCTTCAACGGAAAACAAGTTAAATAAGGTGTGAAACGAGGAAAAGAAATGATTCTCGATCATTTTATTGTTGTTGTAAATTTAGGTTCCATAAAACCGTTATTTTATTTAGTACCATAATCAAGTTTAAGAGAATTTATTTTCAAATCGATGTTGTGGTTTATGTTAACATCGGTTTTCTAAGAAAATCGATGTTGAAGTTCCAGCTTTTATATTTTTTTTTACGTTTTTATTTATTACATAGCGATATTGTATACTTTTAGTTAACATCGGTTTTGAAAACCGATGTTAACTTCCACACTTTCAACGTCGCCTGATTCCACAACGGTTCAAAATCGATGTGGAATGTCAAAAATAACCGATGTTGAATGCTATCTTTCTAGTAGTGTTAATTCAAGTTATGTAATTTTGTTCTCTTTTTTCCAAAATTTTAATTTAGTGCCTAAATTTTTAAATTTTTGTCCAATTCTCAATTTAGCATGCCTTGATTGTTTAAGTTAATGGTTGACATAAACACAAAAAAGAAAGTAAAAGGTACAACTTTTTCCTAGCCTATAGGGTCTTAAAGCTTATAAGGAGAGATGGGAAAGGTAGACACTTTATCCATAGGAGTGAGCTTTTCTTGACCCACTAACAACATATAATACAAGAGCACAAAATATCCCAAATCAAAACCCCAACTTAGGTTTTTAAATTCAAAATCTCTCTTCTTGGCCAAACCATGGAAGAGGAAAAAAGGGAAAGGAAAGAGAAGACTTACCATTTAAGAATAAACTAAACTATGTTTTTCGTCTTTATAAATATGAAAATGTTCAAAATTGGTCTTTGAAAATTTTTAGTATGTTTTTTGTCCTCACAAAATTGAAATGTATCGATTTTTGGCCCAAACATATGTTCGTTAATCCAAACCTACAATGATGACTTTTTACATCGGTTATATATATAAACAATGTAAATGTAAATTTTTTACATCGATTATGCATGTACCAAATGTAAAATTTGATGCTTTTTATATTGGTTGTGCATATAACTAATGTAAAAAAAACTATGCACATAGGTTCGAATATCTAAACCTTGCTCTAAGGTAAAAAAAACAACACATTTCAATTTTGTCAGGACAGAAAACGTACTAAATAATTTACAAGGATGGATTTCAAACATTTTTATATTTATGAGGACAAAAATATATTTTAATCTTACAAATAAAAGGGGCTTTCCACCTAATGGGAGAGGAATGACTCTATCTTAAGAAGAAAGGATCCACAAATTCAATCTTTAAAGAGAAGGCAAAAGGAAATAGTGTCTAATAGGGAGGTAGAAAGAGCTTTTAGATATTTTTGTCTTTGGGAAAGGTTTTAGGGTTCCTCTAAAGACCCCCTTTTTCTATCCACACCCACTCACTCATCTCAAGATCCATACTAAAAGCGCAACACAACTTAACTCACTTCTCAAAAGAAACATAAAACATCTATTTAATTTATATTTTTCAATAGCATAATATAAATTTAATTTCTCTTGTGATTTAACAAGAATCACTTAGTCATGCATTAGAAATTACAGTGTTACATGGTGTTTGAAAGGTGCATAGAAAATAATCATTCAAATTCAAAACAATATCAATAAATATAGAGTGAAGGAGAGGAAACACTACTCCATAAACCACCAATTACAAAGAATGACAAAGTAAATTGACGATCATATTCTTTTTGTAAGTTTAGGTGACGAGACAAAATTAATTAATATTTTCAATTATCTGAGTGTAGTTTTCAATTTTATGTTGAAATTTGAAATTCAAATAACTTAACAGAATGGAAAGAGTGTTTTGATTCTTAATAACAGAATAATCGAGTCAGGAATCTCTTTCGTGGTTATTAAGAATCACACAAGTATTATCATTGTGGCATTATTATTTTTGTAACTAATCTTTATCAAACTATTCGAGTAGTTAACACTCAAGTCCATGATTATCAACCTAAAAATCTTCATAACTAGTCCAACCCTCCAACCCCATCGTGTCTATGGAACAAGTCTAAGGAGTGTTCCTTTTTTGCCAAAAAAGTGGCATAGTCCGTGGTTTAGAAATGGACAGGTACGATGTCATTGTTCTAATGGAAACAGGTCTCCCGGACCATGCTCTAGTAAGCGATTTAATAAAAAATGTAGTCATTTCTTGTTTAGTTCCCTACTTATTTTCACCTCTTATATATATATGTGTATATATATATGTATGTATGTATGTATGTATGAGATAAGTTTATTGTCTTTTTTAGTTACAATACCCACATGCATATAGGGGAAGAAAACCCTAACACCAAATCGACAAGATAAAAAAATCAAACATTTCGACATTATTAAAAAAAGGCACTCTTAAGTACCATTTCAAATATTAATAATCAATAATCGACATTTTCATAAATTTCAACATACCAAATCAATCTAATTCAACTTTGTTTCTCAACCAAACATTTCTATAATAAGTACCAATAGTTACATGCCATTTCACAATTAAATCATGCATTTAGAACATGAAAAGAAAAACCCAAATCACATTATACACTACTAGAAAAAGGGTCTTTTACGACGCACCTTCGACGTCAGTTCCCATAAAACCGTCGTCGTAAATAAGACGGTGAAAATTTTGCAAATATTTGATTTTTAAATAAGACGGTTTTACAAAAATCATCTTACAAACTATCATTCTAAGACAGTTTTGTAGAACTCTCTTAGAAGTTACTACTAAAAACCATCTGCACTAAAAAGTTAACGACGGTGCTTAGTGTTGACCATCTTTGATTTTAAGTTGAATTATAAATTAAATTTTCAGTTTTAGTATCGCGTGCCCTTCACTTTGCCTCGTGCCCTATTTTTCTTCCAACCTCCGTCGATTCTACTTTTGGTGCCCTCTTCTCCTCAGATCTATGATGACGAAAAAATCGATAAAAGGAAGCTAAAGGGTTGGTGGAGAGAAGCGAAGGGAGGATTTTTTTGGTTCCAAAACCACAAAACGGAAGAGGAACAACGACGTCGTCGAAGACCGTTCGTTGCATCCACTGTGGAAGACCAATTTCTGCTCCTAGATCCGGAGCCACAATGGATCATGCAGCCTCAGCGGTGTGTGCCGCTACGCACATGGCGAGGAGGAGCTCTGCCTTCACCCTGACAACACATGGGACCCGACCTCTGATCGCTCGAAGAAGGCACTGAAGATCGACATCGACGAGAAGCATGTCATCTCGGAGGAAGTGATGATTATGGAGGCAGTCATCGATGACGAAATCCCGGCCGTTGCTGAGTGGTATGGCCTATGCACAAAGAGTTGTTAACTTTGAGGGAGAGATTTGAGAATTTTACCATTCTATTTTTTTAATTGGTGAACTTATATTGTTCTTTCTTCTCTTTTTCACCCTTTTGGTGTCTTATGTCACTCGATGTTCATGTTCCTCATGTTTATATTGATATGGGCGAATGGCTTGCTACAGCCATAGCAAAAGTTAAGTCAATCAATTCAAGTCTTCATACACTTCTTGCTAGCATTTATGCTTCTGCTAATAGAGGGGAAGACGTGGGAAAGGTGAGAAGTAAGATGAAAAATCTGGGAATCATAATTTGGGAATTAAGGAGATTTAGGCTTTATATATTATTTTTAACTTGGAATTTCTGAACTCATTGTTAGAGTCTTAGGATATGTAGTTTTTGGACAGGTTAGTTGACCCAGTTTATGTTTACTTAAGTCTTAGCTTCGGTTTTCTGGTCGTAGCATTATTATGTTTTTCTTGCTTTGCCTGTGTGAAGCATATTGTCCATCTTGGGGATTTCATTGTTATTGTTGAATTTGTTATATTGGGAAGTTGGCGATCTTTTAAGATACTTCCGTCATACGTTTTTGTTGTTTATGTTTTTTTTGGTGGGGGAAACGGGGTTATTTTTCCAAATTTTAGAGTAAAGAATAATTGAAGATTATGAAATGCAAAACTTTATACAGAAATCGTGCCAATGGAAATAATAAGAGAAAACTGAAAGTTTGATTAACCAATGTCCTAAAATAAATGAATGCGGACTAGTAGTCCATTGGATTGGTTGAAGTTGAAGTACCTTCTATTGTTTGAACATCACATTATACTGGTTGAATCTGCTTTGATTAGCTTTTTGTCATTTTCCCCGTATTTTTTACTTTACCACTGCAAACATGCTTACTCTTCATTATAGTGTCCCTTTATTTTAAGTAGAAAAGGGATAAATAGATTAACACAGGGTAGTAAAATTGAAGTTAACTAGTAAGATATTTCCATTTCATATCCCATAGGTGAGTTTACGCATGGGCAGAGCTGGTATTGACGTTTTGGACACTCTTGGGAGCAGTATGACAAATTTAAGAGCTGGTGGGTTTGTATCTAGAGCTATGACAAAGGGGAATGAAATTGGTATTTTAGAATTTAAGGTTGCAAACACTATTGTCAAGGGTTTTAGTCTTATGGAATCTCTTTCGACAAAAAATATTAAGCATTTAAAAGAAAAGGTGCGTCCATTAGAGGTTGTGCAAGATTTAGTATCAAAGGATATGAATGAACTTCTAAAGATTGTTGCTGCAGACAAAAGGTAACTATTGAATTAAGTCAAATTCCTAACTAGGGGGGCTTCTGTTTCATGACAAGGCCAACTTTAAACTATTTTAGTTTACCACTACTTTATAAAAGGCTAAACTATATGTGATTATTGCACTGAGTGCCTACATTATCACTTTTATAGTGTGGAGTTGTCTGCGGGATATCAATTATTGCATTGAGTGCTTTTTTTATTAGTTATTAGGATTATGTATGCACAAATTATTAAGTGCATTGAAATTAAACAGGCATCATGTCAAACAATTGAGAACAGGTTGGGTTGATGGATCAACATACATAAACCAGTGCCCAATTCAACCAGGCAAGGCCTACGTCTATAACTTTACTCTTATAGGCCAGAGAGGCACACTTTGGTGGCATGCACATATCCTCTAGCTTAGGACCACTGTCCATGGTGCCTTGGTCATGTTGCCCAAGGTTGAAGTTCCTTACCATTTTCCCAAACCAAATATGGAACAAGTTATCATATTGAGTAAGTTCTACTACCTTTTTCTTAATTATGCTGCTAAATATTTAACTTTTTTGGTTCTATAGTCATAAATTAGAAAGAAGAAAAACCTTGAATACAATTTCTTGGACTAATTGGTTATTGTTTTGCATCTAGCGAATGCAAATTTTTACTTAGATTTGGCTAATTGGTTATTGTTATGTATTCACTATTCATAAGCTTAACTTCAGATTTGGCTTATATTCAATATTCCACTCCCTAGAAAGGAATAATGGAAGGCAAAGTATTGCTCTTGAGAATGACGTATTAGTTTTAAATTACATGCTGGAAGTTGAGATATCATTTACTTTGGTTAGGTGCATTAACCAAGATGGAAATTAGTTACTTAATGAACATATGATCGTATGTTCTTTGACTCAGTATATAAACACATGTGATTTGATTTGATGAAATGCACTGTTTTTTCTGCAAGAATTTTAACTTTTTGTTATTATGGATTACTATAGTATATATTCTCTTTCTGAACTGGTTTATTGACATGAACTTGACAAAAATTGTTTTAGGAAGCACATGTTTATGTTTACTGATGATTACAATTAGTAGCTGAGATGACATTGGACACGCGTTTCTTCATATTTGTTTGCTGAGATGGTGTTAGATTGTTGGGTAATTCAATTCTCTGGTGCCTATTTCAATCTTCCTATCACATAGATTTGCCACTTCCAGAAGCAAGCTGTACCAAACTTAAATTTTTTCTCTATATCACTGGTAATTGGTTGAACTAAACCTATGTTTTATTAAGTAGTTTTTCTAGGGTGAACTATTTTTAAAGCCAGAATGTTATTCTATTTATGATGTTTTTGTGGAACTATCTAAACCTTTATATGCATAACAGAAACTGGAATTTGTGTTAGACTTCAATGGTGGTTTATAGTGTTTTCTTTTAATAAAATGTTACCCTTGTTATTTTATCCATGTTACTCCAAGTCTGAAGCTATTTGAAAGTGCTTGTTTTGATTAAAATTATAGTCTAAATGTGTAAGTGATAATCTGATGGTGCTTTATGGGTTTATGGTCTAGTTTTGTTCTATTTTAAGCTAGCATTGGTTTACCCACTAAATAGTACATAATATTGGCAATTTAATTACATGTTTGGCTTAACAAAGTATGAGAGATTTGTGAACATTATTTCCAGTAGAGGGGAAATATTGGTTTCAAGAGAGAACATTTCAATCTCATTGAAAGGGGTATGTTCAAGTTAGAGAACCTAACAGTTTGTGGATTGTGATTGGGGCAATGGCTGTTGCACATGTGTTTTCATCAGTGTGTTTTAGTCCACAAGTATGAAAATTGTCAACATTGTTTAAATTGTTGTTTGAAGAACATACATGTTTTTGAAAGTAATTATTTTTTTGTGTAAAACTGCAGAGTTGAGTTTTCGCATTGGACCTTAAAGAGACTATTACAGAATAGCCTTGGAGATCTATGTAGTGTTTGGGATGCCATGAACAACATGATCACCTTGCAACACAGTGAATAAAGGCATCTTTTGAGAGAAACACATATGTGGTCGGACATGTTTTTAAAAATACCTTGTACAAGAGACTTATCGACATGGTGTCAAGGTATGCCTTAAAAAAAAATTGATGCGGAGTTTGAGTGAGCCAATTATGCGGGCATTGACAGTTCTCGTTGTGGATGTGTTATAAGAACTACGCAAGATCTGCTTTGTACATGTGAGTTAGCTAGATATGTAGTTGGCATCATACCACTTGACACCGTCCATATTTTTTGGCGGAGGCTAAATTTTGAGACCAAGGTATAGATGAGTGCGAAGTCCATATAACTGAAGAGATGAAAGTCATATCCAAGCGGTTTGAAAATCTTGATATGTGTGGCAAAGTGACTCTAAAGAGTAAAACATAAATATAAGAGTATCATACCACAACATGTTGAGGCATCTGAGTATCGACAGATGCTGCTAAAGATGGAGGTGGCACAAGTGTTGTATCATCATTATACACGTGGTGGATCTGGTAACAGCTGATGCACCATGAGAGGATGTCAAAGAGGCTCCCCAAGCTGTGGTGGAGTCATTAATGGGTGAGATATTTGATAAAAGCACACCTTATACCTAGCGGCACACTGACTGGGAAAAGTAACAAAGTCTTTGTCGCTACAAGATATTGTGAAAAGTGGATCCATTTATCATCAACCTCTTTTGTGGATGGGGATGAAGAGCCTTGGACTTGTGGAATCGGCTGAACAAATCCAAACTATCGATGAAGAGCCTTGGACTTGTGGAATCGGCTGAACAAATCCAAACTATCATAACACACTCTCTGGTTGGTGTCTAACAATGTACAATCCCCATCTAATGTGGCCAGAAAATAGAAAGATAATCTCAAATTCTCTAAACCCATGGTGATTACCATATGGTGTCCAACAAACGTCGTCCAACATCAACTTATACAATTGCTTACGATAGGTTGTCATTGGTAACATCTTCCAGTGAAAGGCACGTGGTTGGCTCTCCTGGTAGCTCTCATTTCCAATGACATTCCCAATAGTTGGGAAATACTCGTAGATCCAACACTACAATTAGAAATACAACAACGAAAAAAATATGTTAATAGTGCACAATAATATTCAGAAAATATCAATCATAAATGTCAACACAATTACCTGTAATAGAGTGATATACCTTGCAAGATGTTTGTCGTGATGTTGACATGCATAATTTAGATTATCATACATGTGAACGAAATGCATCCAAGAATACCACACCAATATGTATGACACTCTTGTTAGCAAAAAGTGTGTAACCAACAAGATGAAGCAAATATGCTCTGGCTGCTATAGTCCAATGCCTTGCCTCACATTTCACAAGATATATGTCTCGGAGCAAAGAAAGTCGAACATATGCCCCGTGGCATTGCTCCGTTTCAGTTCCTGCTTCTTCTGCAGTTACTTCAAGAAATTCAACAAATAACTGCATTGCCTCTCCTACATATATTGCATCATAGGTTAGGAAGGCTCCTATAATTAGGAGATGCAACAACGATGCCATTTCATCCAGTGTGATAATGACTTCCCCTATAGGCAGATGGAAACTGTTGGTTTTTGAGTGCCACTCTCCATAAAAGCATAATGCAATCCCCTATCTCTTGTCTCCACTGAGCATCTAATTAAAGGGCTTAAGCCTGTAGCAGCAACTAAGCCTTCAATTTCAAGTGTTGGCCTTCCAAATTTCTGCACTTTCCTTCTGTGCGAGGCCAACTTCAATTGAGCATGTTTCTGCAAAAAAAGGAGATGAATTACAAACATTAAAATGACAAATATGTAGTTCTATATCTAATTAAAGACATTAGTACCTCTCCTGCTCACACTCTAGCAACCACATGATCAGCATACTCTGTCAATACTGATGTATCTTGCGGCCCACCTGGAAAACCCGATAAATCAATCCCTCCATCCTCCATAACTGGGATGTGAGGCTCCTCATGAGCATTGTGACCAGGAGCATCTTCAGGAACAAACATTGTATGTTGTCTTCATGTAAATGTTGTCGGCCTTCAACTTTTAGGAGCTTCTTCTTCATTATGACTAACATCTCTACCTAAGGCTTGTCAACAACTCTGCCTAAAACCCGACGCAATTCGCTTATTCTATCCATAATCTACAAATTTAAAAAAATACTTGAAAGCACATACGTAATATTTTATTATATATTACAACTTCAATTTAAAATAAATAAACACATTCATATCCGTGCATATATTCAATTCAATTTTTTATTAAAAAAACACATACAAATTATTTAATTATAATGAATTAAATGTTAAAAAATTAAATAAAAATACTAATATATATGATAATTAAATAATTAGTTTTCTTAATTAAAATATTTTTTTTGGTTGGAACCTTAAATACATCTAATCAATAATAAATCAATATTTAACATGCTAATATATATGATAATTAAATAACTTAAATTAAATAATTAATTTTTTTTATAAAAATACATATACGGATAGTCTAATCTGCATGATCCATATGGATTTGTAAATTCATTTCACACAAAAACTCAAACACGAATGAAGTAC
Organism: Glycine tomentella; assembly: GCA_007407185.1. Taxonomy (NCBI): domain Eukaryota; kingdom Viridiplantae; phylum Streptophyta; class Magnoliopsida; order Fabales; family Fabaceae; genus Glycine; species Glycine tomentella. The sequence goes on along the minus strand of PYAF01000094.1, from coordinate 324,623 downwards.
GAACTCACTGACGATGCAACAAAACAATGATACATGAACGACGAACGAAGGTGACGAAAAAGACGACGTGAACTGGAGCAAATGGTGCAGTGAGAACAAAGTGGAATGGTGTGCCGAAGAGGGAATCGAAGATTAAAAATGGTGCAACGGGAAGAAAAAGAAGAACAGCTGAGTATCGTTTCGGTGTATTGAAAAAGTGGCTAGTGTAGGAAGCAAACGGCTTAATTTTGTGGCTATCATCTTTGCATGTCTAATCCCATATAAAGTGATTGACCCAATATTATGTTCGATGCAAAGTAGCTAGGTCTTGTTGTCATTTGTCAATTATTGACCATAATTAGAGATTATGGTAAGGAATCCAATTAACTAACGAACTTCAGTAAGCCACGAACTACATAATGAAACTGTGATGACTGAATTAAGTTTGGATTAGTTCATTTTATATTTAAAATAATGATTATTTTCTTGAGAAAATATTTTAAGAAAATATTGATAATTCGAAAAGTAATTAAAGTATTTTTTATGTATTTGTGGTTTAAATTTAACTGTTATATCGATTATATAAATATATACATATATATTAATTTTAATTTTAATTTTAATGATTTCTTTATTTATCTATTGGTTATTGGTTTAATCATATATATAGGATCCGGTTTCTCCAACTTTTTTCTATTAAAAGTTAAATTAGTGAAAATATAAGGATCAAAAGTGAAAAATATACAAGAAAAAGTATTTTAACATATAAAATTTATAAGACTTAAAACTTATTTAAATAAAAAATGAAAGACGCTAATGAATTCTTAAGTATTATCGAACCAAGAAATTTTTCTGTTTGGAAAATTGGAATCATTAAAAAAGTAATTTTTATTTGAAATTGTTCCTTTGCTGCTCCTTCACATTGATACAAATGATTAGCACAAATTAAACTTCAAATTTTCTAGCACCAAGTGTACGGATTAACTTCTTTTTAAAAAAATGTATGGATTAATTGGCATAGACTATTTTATCTTAATCAATGATATCACATTTGACTATAAATTAAAGTTTTTGTAAATAAAAGAAGTTTAGGTACAAAGTATGCATTAAATACTTAAAAGAGAGGATATTTTGTTCATAATATCTATTTAACTCAAATAAAATTGTAGCATGTAAACAATAAACTTAATTTACCATATATATATATATATACATATATATATATACATATATATATATGTATATATAAACTAAATCCATCTTGTTGATATATTTAATTGAATTGATTAATATGTTTAAAAATAATGTGTACGTGTACTATTTAATTGGATCAAAATAGTTTAATAATTCCTTTAATACTTTTAATTAAAATAAATCAAATAAATGAATTAACAAAACAAAATTATTAATTTAAATAATTAATACCGAAATCTAACAAATTACTCAAAGATATCTTAGGAATTTTATATATCTTAAGAATTTTAGTCCTTGAAATAGATTAATCATTTTATTAAATTATAAAATAAGTCTCAGAAGTCAGAAATCAGAATGCTTCCGTATTAATATGGAACATTTATATCTTTTTGAGAGAGAGCGAGATAAAAATTAAATAATTAACCCTAATAAAATAAAATGAATCCAATTATATCTACAACTTCCGCAGTCGTCCCAAAATAATTTAGTTTTAGGCTGTTTTACATATTAAAAAACTAATAAACACATTAAAAAAACTAATAAATAGATAAATAACTATAATAATTTTATAAAACTAACCTTATTAAATAGATAAGTAATATGTATTACATTAAAAAACTAAAGTAGAACTTATTAGTGGTATTAGTAGAAAAAACAATTAATATTACATTGAAAGCTAACATAACACTTATTTTGAAATAGCTTTTTTCCCAAAATGTAACATTTATTTTGAGAGCGAGAGAGTAGTATTTTTCTCTCATGACATCGAAACATTCTTTTTTAAGTAACGATATAAATTAATTACACAATTAAGTCATTATATTTTTTATTCTATCCGTCCTAAAATAAGCATCACACTTAATTGGGAGAAAATTGTCTCCAAGGAAGTGTTGTATTTGGTTTTGAATATAATATTAATTATTTTTTTCACTAATATTTCTGATAAGTATTATTTTCATTTTTTAATGTAATATTGTTAATCGTGAAAATTGTATTTATTTATCGAAAGAAAAATATTTCGAAATAACAAATGAAATTTAACTAAATGATTTTATTAACAAATAAATGTTTAAAGATGAGACATAGAATTCAATTTCAATTATGAGTTCTTTTTTATTAAACAAAAAAGTTCATAGTTTTCAACTTATCAGAAAATTGTTTAATATTTATTCCAAATCAAAATTATAATTTTGATAAATATATTCATTCAAATTACAATAATATCCTAGTTTGTAAGATAATAAGGAAACTTTGATAAAAATGTTTTTGATTTAATGATTAGTTTTTAAATAATTTTGATAATAATAAGAAACAGGGGTTGAAAAAGTAAAGTTTTGAGAAGAAATAGAGTTTGGAAAAAGTAAATTGTTTACAAATGTGCAATAAAATAAACAACCATGAATTCATAAAAGATGGAAATTAAATAAATACACGATGATTTGTTGAACCTTTAGCCAATTTTCGATGGTAGGCATTGTTGGTGTTTGAGAAATTAAGTGATATTGTTTCAACCCCCTAAAAATGAGCAGTCAACAATTTTATTTATAGATTTTTAATACTAACGGTCAAATTATATGATTTCGGCACGTGTATAAAGATATTCTTAAATATATTGATATGATATTAGTAGCTATCTTCGTATGACTTATCCACAGTTGTGTCAACTGGTACTTCGATTATCGAAAGTACCTTTCCCCAACACTTTCCAATCTCACGTGCATGAATGAAATGATCAAAATGATCAAATCTCAATCAAAATAACTCCCTTCAATTGCACAATCAACTTTCTCAAACTTTTGACCATATTTTAATCATTTTTAAAGGAATTCTTCTACTTAACAGTTATTTAACCCATTCTACATCGGTTGTAGAATCGTCGTTGTAGCCAACATTGTTGAAATATAAGATCTTCAACGAAGGTTGTTGAACCGTCTTAGATTGTCGCATTCGAAAACGGTTCTACGCCTACAACCGTCTTAAAAATCGTGCTGGATTTTTTTTTCAGCATTCAAAGACAGTTCTAGACTACAACCGTCTTAGAAAGTGTCATTTTAAGATGGTTATGGTCAGGAACCGTCGTGGAAAGTTACATTTTAAGACGGTTGTTAACCATAACTGTCTTCGAATGTAACTTTCTAAGATGGTTCGTTAGGGACCGTCTTGGAATGTGCTTTTAAAGACGGTTTTCTCATTCAGCCATCTTAGAATATGAGATTCTAAGACGGTTATGGCTAACAACCGTCTTAGAAATTGTCCTGGAATTTTTTTAATGTTTTTTCAATCATTCTAAAACGGTTCTTGAATACAACCGCCTTCGAATGTAACTTTCTAAGACGGTTATCGTCAGGAACCGTCTTAAAATGTTGCTTTTAAAGACGATTTTCTCATTTAACCATCTTCGAATATGACATTCTAAGATGTTTATGGCTAACAACCGTCTTAGAAATCGTCCTAGAAATTTTCTTTCAATCATTCTAAGACGGTTCTTGAATACAACAGTCTTCGAATGTAACTTTCTAAGACGGTTATCATTAGGAACCATCTTAGAATGTTGATTTTAAAGATGATTTTCTCATTTAACCGTCTTCGAATGTGACATTCTAAGACGGTTATGGCTAACAACCGTCTTAGAAATAGGTCTGGATTTTTTTTCCCATCATTCTAAGGCGGTTTCTGATTTTAAAACGTCTTAAAAAATAGATTTCACAAATTTTGTAATTTTTTGATAATTAAGCAAAATAACCAAAAATTGCAGAGCACATAAAGCTTATAAATATATAACACATAAAATTGAATAATTCCACTTATGTATTAGATATTCAAACCTTACAACAATAACAAAAATAAAGTGTGTATTTCATGTTGTCCATGATGGAAACTTTTACAACAGTATTATAGTATATGTGAAGTTAACTATGCTCTATGTTTTATCAGGTATTCTTTTCACAACATTCAATTTCTAACACTATCACAATGAACCACATAAGCCACTAATGTGAAATGATTCTCCAACCCTGCATACAAATTAAAAAAGTTGTTTTAAATAAACACAAAAATAAATGTCTCCATCCTTAATCTTTGGATTTTTTCCTCTATGAAGCCCAGATAATTAATAGAAGATGGGTATATGATATGGCTTGGACATGGTGATACAAGAAATTCTTAATTTGAAATACATTACAACATACATATGCGACATGCAACACAGTTATAGAAAAATATAATTGACTTAATGGTAGATAATTGGAAAAAAAATTACAGCTGTGTGTGATTTATTTCAATGGTCAGTGAAGACGATACAATGATAGTTAGTGAAAATAAAATAGATGCAATATGAGACTAGAGGATGTAAGACAAGTGATATTGTGAGACAAAAAATAGAAACAACCTGCAAGAGACCAAAGTGTATTGATTAAACCAAAAAATGAAGGATGCCTCCTGTATAAGTAATTGGGATTCATAGCTTATCCTTATTTTGCTTCGGGACATAATTTCTTTTTGGCTTTTTTTTTTTCATTTTAAACTATAGTTTAAACATATTGTTTCATTCTGGGTATTTTTTGGTTAGATATTATGTAGATTGGGAGACCTTATTTTGTTATATGTTGTTATTTCTCAACATAAAACTTGTTTTACAACATTAACATTAAGGATAATCCTAAAGTTTCTCACATGGATGCAGTGCATCTACTTAGTTATCTGCAACAAAGGATCATTTTCATACTAGAAAAATGTCTGCAGGCACACTTTCTATGATAGCCTTGCCACAAAAAAATCCACGGGAGGGGGAACTAGGTACTATTTCAATTCCAAATTCCCTATAAGTGTTGCCACCAAAGTCATTTAATGAACATTAATGAAAGACATCGAAAAACACTAACTCGGGAAATGAAATAAATTATGACATACGTTTATACACAAATTAAAAAGGTTCCAATTCAAGCAAGTAAAACTATTTGATTAAAATAAATTGTATGTCTACAAAATTTGCATATTGAGGGCTAAAATACACTCGTGATTTATGATCATTCCCTAAGTTTAAAAGATTCCATTTTGTTTTCTTAAAGTCTCTGTGTAAGACCAAGTTTATCTTTGGATCACATGGCAAGATGTTAACAAATCAGCAAACTTAATTGTGAGTTTTGACTGGGAAATAGGAAACAAAGCAGCAAATTCTCAGTTAATTCTGCAATGAAACATTTTACATGAGGAACACCTTGGAGAAATACCTGCAAAGTGGAACAAAATGTTGCTCAATTCCAAGAAGGTCAGCACAACATCCTTTGAAGCACAAAAGATGGCCTTTATTCCAAGATGTTTTTGAGCTACTCACCCCTGAAAAAAATTGCACTACCAACTGACAAGTATGAAGCAAGTGAGTACAAAGAGTTCCACTAGCTTACAATTTTAGACGTGACACCAAATTTCAATACAGAACAACATTTAAGAAACTACTAACTATTCACACCTAAGGTACAACTCTAGGTTCAAATATAACAGTTATCAGAATAGAGTATAAGATTGACTTGCTTAATCAGAATTCAGCAAAAAACATGAACAATGTTAATGCCACCATTTGATTATCAGAACATTTATATGCATGAACAACTTGAATACTCCAAATCACGTGATAACTAAAGGATATATACAATAAGTGAAAACTGAAAACCATGAAACTTTATTGACTATAATATGACCAATGTTAATGCCACCATGTGCAACAATTAATTAACATGCTAGCAGCATAATAAAGTAATAAACATTAAGAAATTAAAGCTGTGAGGCATATTTGAATATAAAGAAACATGAGAGGTGAGGCCGCCACTAAGAAATGAACATAACTAATGGTTTAGGTTGAAAAGGGATTTTAAAAAGAAGAAAGTGATTGAGAGAAAACATAAACTTCTGCCTGTGGATGAGAACATGGATGCAGTTTTCATTTAATAAATAGGATTAAGGTAAAGAAATGCAGCAACTTTTGTAAAATATATGAGCAGTTCACACTTAACCAAGAGGGGGGTGAATTGATTAGGCTTGATAATTTAAAAAATTTATTGAACAAAATCAGAGTTTTCCCTTTATGGATCTTTATCACATCAGAAACCAAGAAACTTTATCCAAAGATCAACCCAAGAGATGTAATGCTTCAAGAACCAAGTTGTAAATAAGAATTCACAAAGGAGACAATCAAATATGCAAAAAATAAATGAACACACAAGAATTATACTGGTTCACTTCAAACACTATGAAGCTACATCCAGTTTTCTTCTACTCAACACTAGAGTAGAGTTCCACTATTGCAAATAATATTCTTACAAGAAAATACAAGCTTCTCTTTATCAACCCTAGATAAAGTTCAGAAGTCTAAAACACTATTAGATCCTTAGAAGCCAAACCCAAACTGAGAACACTACTCAGCAACACCTAGAGAAACACTATCTCTAGTTTGAAGTAATGAACTAAGTAATCGATTGCAATAAATGGTAATCGATTATACCAGCGTGATGATATTTTCTGTATGGGTAATGTAATCGATTACAGATCATTAGTAATCGATTAAAAAGGTCACTAAGGCAGATTATGTATATATTAAGTTAAAATAATCGATTAATCCGATAGTGTAATCAATTAAACTGTTCTTGAGAATTTTCCAAAAAGCATCAAGAACAAAATAATCGATTCTTTGCTTATAGTAATCGATTAAACCAGTGAAATGCTATTTTTCCAAAAATACTTAGCTTATTTCAAGATACAAAACAATTTCTTAATGCCTTGTGATTTAATCCTAAATGCTTATGAATGGTATGAATGTAGTGACTTGGATCATCAGAAAACTTCCTTCCTTTTACATTTGATCACAAGCTTTATTTCTTCAAATCTTCAAACATGTTGAAAGCCCAAAACACTTCCATGTCTTCAAATCTTTTTATGCTTCAAGTAACTCCCCCTCAAATCAACAACTTTAATCATCAAATTAATTTTACCAAAGTTGCAAATAAAAGCAGAAAATTCTACATCAGTCATTTTATATGCTTCTAGTATATAAAAGATCAATACGTTTCTCTTTACATAATACATAACATAGAGGTGAGGACATGTAATTTGTTTTGCAAATTCAAAAAATTGCCAACTAACTATAGTTTCCTCTTATTAAGATTAAATTTAAGGTGTTATATATTGGAGAGTACAGGATACCAAACCCTACTTAAGGCATATATGATATATATTATTGTAGATCCAATTTGAGAGAGCACAACTTTAATTGTTATTAAAGGAAGAGAGAGAGAGAGGATAACAACCTGGAAATAACATCATTAATGGAGCAAACTCATTCTGATGAGCTTCTCGAATTTGTTGGATTAAACTTTAATAATAATAAATTAGATATATGAAGAGTCATGTCCCTAGATGAAGAAGTTACTCATGTGAAGAGTCATGTCCCTACGTGAAGAGTTACTCAAGTAAAGAGTCATGTCTTTAAGTTTCTTTAAGTTTACGTTAGTAGACCATTATAAATAGCATCTCATGTAAAAGGCCAATGTGTGGCTTGGTAGACCATTATCTAAATATATCAGAAGTATTCTACCAGAGAAATTGTTGTGTTTGTGTAAGTGCTGTGTGAGGACCTGTGATACGACAAATTGGTATCAGAGTTTGAGAAAATGGAGAATGGGCCAAGTAGTAGTCTGCCACTACCCCGCCTTACAAAGGCTAATTACGAAAATTGGAGTATCCAGATGAAAGCTCTTTTGGGAGCCCATGATAGTTGGGAGGTTGTCCATGGTGGTTTCGAGGAACCAACATCCATAACAGGATATACGGCGGCAAAACAAGACATTGAAGGAAACAAGGTTGAAAGACAAAGGGGCATTGTACATGTTATTCCGGGCTATTAATGATTCCGGGTTTGAGAAGATCCTTGGTGCAACAACATCAAAGGAGGCGTGGGACATTCTTACAAATGTCTACAAGGGAGCTGATCGAGTTATACAGGTTTGAGTTCAAACTCTTCGTGGAGAGTTGGAAGGAATGAAAATGAAGAAAGGAGAAGGGGTATCTGATTTCATCACCCGGGTCCAGACCGTGGTAAATCAAGTAAACAGAAATGGAGAGGTGTTGTCCGATGCCAGAGTGGTGGAGAAAATTCTGATGTCTCTCATTGACGACTTCGAAAATGTTGTATGTGCGATTGAGGAGTCAAAGGACCTAGCAACGCTCACTGTTGACTAACTTGCTGGTTCCTTGGAGGCACATGAACAAAGAAAGAAAAAGAAGAAAGAAGAGTCACTCGAGCAAGCACTCCAGACAAAAGCTTCAATCAAGGACGAAAAGGTACTCTATTCTCAAAACTTCCGAGGAAGAGGGCATGGCTATGGAGGTCGAGGAGATGGTCGCGGTAGTAAAGGCCGCGGTCAAGAAGGAAGGAATAAGGAGCATGCTGAATCAAGTCGGCAGAATTGGCGAGGCCGAGGTCGTGGAAGAGGCCGACATTCAAATCAATCAAATGTAGAATGTTTTAAATGCAGAAAGTATGGACATTACTCGAGAGATTGCAACTCGGACAGATGTTACAACTATGGTCGAGTTGGACATTTTGCGAAGGATTGTCGAGATGAAAGAAGAAATGAAAGTTCAAACCTTGTTACAGAAAGAGAAGTAAGAGATGGAGGAATTCTGATAATGACTAGAAGTGAAGTCAACCAGGGATCCGAGATGGAATGGTATCTAGACACTGGTGCAAGCAATCATATGTGTAGGCATAAGCATTTGTTCAGTAATCTGAGACAAATAGAAGCCGGACATGTTTCGTTTGGAGATGCTTCAAAGGTTGATGTCAAAGGCCGAGGTACGATTTATTTCTTGCAGAAAGATGGACGAATTGGGCGCATCCAAGATGTCTATTACGTGCCCAATCTAAAAAGTAATATTCTTAGTGTGGGACAACTGATGGAGAATGGCTACTCGGTTCTCATGGCAGACCGAGTTCTCTTCTTGAAGGATAAACAAGGATGTTGATAGTTCGAGTTCAGATGGAGAAAAATAGAATGTTCAAACTAATGTTGAGGAGTATGCAGGTCGGCTGTTTGCAAGCCGAGATGAGTGATGAAGTATCCTTATGGCATTGCCGGTTTGGGCATCTTCACTACGGAGGCCTGGCCGAGATGATGAACAAGAAAATGGTGGATGGGTTGTCGAGTTTGAACTGTGAAAAGAGATTTTGTGAAGAATGTGTGCTAAGCAAGCATGCTAGGAGTCCATTTGAAAAGACGGCCAAATATAGATCTCAACAACCACTAGAACTAATTCATACCGACTTGTGTGGACCCATCTCTCCTGGGTCTTTCAGTGGAAAAAGGTATTTTGTCTCATTTATAGACGATTTTAGTCGTAAACCTTGGGTGTATTTGCTGGAAGAAAAATCCAAAGTGCTTGAAGTATTCAAGAGTTTTAAGATGATGATAGAAAATGCAACTGGAAGGCGAATCAAGTCGATCAGTTCTGAGCGAGGTGGGGAGTACACATCAATTGCATTTAAAAGGTATTGCGAGGAGCATGGGATAAGAAGGTTTTTAACTGCACTCACCACAACAAAATGGAGTAGCTGAGAGGAAAAACTGTACCATTCTTGACATGTTAAGATCGATGTTAAAAACGAAGAAAATGCCTAAGGAGTTTTGGGGGGAGGCCGTACTATGTGCTGTATATGTGCAGAATCGCTGTCCGCATTCCAGTCTGAATGGAAAAACCCCACAGGAAGCATGGACGGGTCAGAAGCCATCAGTAGGCCATTTCAGAGTCTTTGAAAGTGTTGCTTATGCATACGTCCTTGATCAGCAGAGAACCAAGTTGGAAGACAAGAGCAGGAAATATATTTTCATTGGATATAACGAAAAGACAAAGGGATACAAGTTGTTGAATCCCGACACCAAGAAAGTAATAATAAGCCGAGATGTGAAAGTTAATGAAGAAGATGAATGGAACTGGAGCACTTCATCCGAGGTCATCTTAGATCCCGAATAGACGCTTACTCAACAAGAAGAGAAGGAAAGCGGATCACCAAGTTGGATCCCGGCAAGAAGTGAGACATTTGATGAAGACGAGATGAGCAACCCCGAATGAGGAGTTTGCAGGACCTGTATGATTCAACTAATGAAGCTCGCCTTATTTGTTTTTTGACAGATTTTGAAGAAGTAACATTCGAGAACAGTGAAGAAATGGCACAAGAGTTTAAGAAAAGAATTTCAAAAGAATTCGAAATGACTAATCTTGGCCTGATGCGATACTTTCTCAGTTTGGAAGTCAGATAGGACAAAGCCGGAATATTTTTCTCTTAGGAGACTTATGCTAAGGGAATATTGAAAAGGTTTAAGATGTCGGATTGTAACCCGGTTTCAACTCCTATGGGACCCAATTCAAAAATTTCAAAGTATGATGGAGGAGAACGTGTTGATCCAAGAAACTATAGAAGCTAGGTGGGATGCTTGAGATATTTAAGATGTACGAGGCCGGATCTGTGTGTAAGTGTTGGAATTATAAGTAGGTTTATGGAAGAGCCGAGTTACTCTCATTGGAAAGCGGCTAAAAGGATTCTAAGATATATTCAAGGAACAATCTCTCAAGGACTTCTCTACTCGAAGTCGGAAAGTTACAAGTTAAAAGGCTACTCGGACAGTGACTGGTATGGATCCGTGGACGATAGGAAGAGCACGGCTGGTTATGTATTCTTCATGGGAAACATAGCTTTTGCTTGGATGTCAAAGAAGGAACCAATTGTTACTCTATCAACTTGTGAAGCCGAGTACATTGCGGCATTCTGGTGCGTTTGCCATGCAGTTTGGTTGAGGAGTCTGTTGGAAAAGCTGGGACAAGTTTAAGACAGTCTAACCGAGACCCGAGTAGATAATAAGTCAGCAATCGAGTTAGCTAAGAACCCAGTCAATCACGAAAGGAGCAAGCATATCGATGTCAGATTACACTTCATCTGAGATCAAGTAAAAGGAAAGAAGGTGGAGTTACTTCATGTGGCAAGCCGAGATCAAGTCGGAGATGTTTTCACGAAGCCATTACCGACATTATTGCTGAAAAATTGTAAGAAGATGTTGGGGATGAAAGATGGAAGAAATATTTAAAGTTTATGGGAGGATTTTGTTGGATTAAACTTTAATAATTATAAATTAGATTTGTGAAAAGTCATGTCCCTAGATGAAGAAGTTACTCATGTGAAGAGTCATGCCCCTAGGTGAAGAGTTACTCAAGTGAAGAGTCATGTATTTAAGTTTCTTTAAGTTTACGTTAGTAGACCATTATAAATAGCATCTCATGTAAAAGGCCAATGTGTGACTTGGCAGACCATTATCTAAATATATCAGAAGTATTCTATTAGAGAAATTGTTGTGTGTTTGTGTGAGTGCACCAGTGTATGTGAGGACCTGTGATACCACAAAATTCTATCAGTGATAACAGCTGCGGGAAGAAAGTTCACATGTTACCTTCACTAGAGATTTTATCAATGATTATGTCCCGGAGAAAAAATTGGATAAGATTAAATCTAGCCACTAGTTCGAAATATAATTTAATATTAAACAGGGCATTAATATGAGTTGGTTTGACTAACTCATATGCACGAATATGCATAACCGGATGACTGCTTGGGCACCTTTATACAAAATGACTAGTACCACAAGTATATTTAAAAGCCAAAAGGGAAATTCAAACACTACTATAAAATTAACTCAGATTAAGAAAAATGAAGATTACTCACTTCAAAATTCTAATTTATAGAGTTTTAGACAATGTTATCATGGTGGAATATCACGGAAGGCCAAAATTCTGCCATACAAACATGCCATTGCAGCCTATGGCGCCACCATAGGAGGACTCCCTTCAAAATTTGCTAATGGCGATTGGCAAAAAATTGGACACGCCATTCCACCATGGTGCCACCATTTGACAACAATGGTTTTAGATCAGATCATCTAATTTATGCCTTACAACTAAACGAGCAAAGGGTACAACTATTGCATAGAAAATCTAAAAATTCAACATGCAAAAGACCTACTGCAATGCTGCTAAAAATATCAAGAGAAGAAACACAATGCACAGGACGAGGAATGACACAAGGGATTCTACAGTCTTTTACTTTATTTGAGTTGCAAACATGTCATAATTATTATGAAGTGCTCATACACCAATATATATGCACCTGAAACACCCTTGAAGTCCGATGACTTTGATTCCTGTTGAACATAGACACAACCAAGGCACTTGCTATCACAACAAACACACAAAAATAGATAAGCAGTTGATTCTGAATAATCCCTTATATTAAAAAGATAAGGCATATTGAATTTTATGAAATGTAGCATTGTCATTATCCAAACTATATTTTGCTCACTAATCATATATGTAAGATCAATTTTAAATGAAGATTTGAGAAAAAGGATAAAGAGCATAGCATCTCGTGATCCACTCCAATTGCACAACGGTAATGGGATGAAAAGCATCTGCTCTCCTAATTGTATCAGGACTAGCTTTTGATAAATTTTAATTCTTATGTACCTTAACTCAAGGATAACTCATATATGAAATTACACTCAAACTCAAATCAAGAATAAAAGTAGCAAACAGTGTTTAATGGCGTCCCTCACAATGTTTAGTGGTGCTGATACATATTCAGGGGCTTGCTTGGGTTGCTGGAGCATGAGTATGCTTGTGTGCTTGCTTCCAAGAATGAACCAATTGCCTCAAACCACCAAAATCCAATTGCAAGAATGATTACATGGATGCAATACATGTCCACAAGTGGCAACATAATGTATTTAATGTGCAATCCATTGGGAAAATAAACGAACACAAAAGGAAACCAAAGTTGTAATTGAAGGGAAGAAACCAGTGAACCTTCGAGGGTTGTTTGTGTAATTGCTATGAAAGGAAACCAAACCTGTATTTCATATTCCAGTTTGCATGCCATCTTAATTACTTATAACCAGTTAGTGCAAAACACGTCACATTTCCCACACAAAGACCTGCAAAGTTGCCACATTCCCACACATTTCCCACATCATTGGTGGATATACATCTTGGCATGGCATGGAAATCTGCGCCTAAACAAATACCTGCAAAGTAGCCACATTTCCCACACAAAATGCATATGATATATATGTTGGATACAAATTGCTGAGGAATTGTAATAAACATTAATACATTTACATATGTTTTGTGTTCCTCGAATAATTGGCACAAGGACAGCCTATTAACATACAAATACCGTCAATCCAAATCATACACCATCATAAGCTACCTACAATGATTGTTTCTTAAATTCTAACAAACATTCTGTCCATTTTTTCCTTATTGTTGTTATGTCCTCCATGTATAACGCTGTGCAGTCATTAAACCATTGCATCAATAAGTAGGTATACAAACCAGTCAATTACATGTAAACCATTTAGGAAAAAAAATTTCAAGTAAACAAATACGGCAATGGGTTCAATTTAATATACCTTAGTCCATTCATTCTTCAAACCCTCACTCACTATGTTCCACATCCCATGCATTACGTAATACCCACATTCAAAGCCTCCTTTTTGAACACTGGTCTATATTTACAAATATTTAACTTTAAATCGCATAATTGGAAAGATACACAATGTACACAAATTTGGCACTTGATGTTCAATTAAATGACTAACCTTTAGTTCAATCCAGTTTGGTGCAGCTACAATACATTTACCATCTACACTGGTATTCAATGTCTTAAGTGCACTAATTTATAACATTGAGCATAGATTTTGGTTAACACATGGCCTTTATGAAGATAAGAAATATTCGGTTCTTAATGTTCAAATATGAATTAATGGAAGAACTTACTTGTTAATTACAACTTTGATATGTATGTCTGGCTTCTTACACAAAGAACAAAACCACATAACTGTGTGGGCTGACGGACACATAACAAAGAGTTACCAATGGGCCCTGCAATTCTCCCTTAATGAGCAACCAAATATACACATATACTAAATGTCGTAATACCATATGGGAATACTTCCTGATTCAAATAAGCTCCCAGGTACACCTCTCTTTGAGATTCCTTGACCTATGTTTGAATGTATTGTTGATAGTCGGCACGTCTATCCTTTGCATTATGTATCATTTGAGGCTCAAAGAATCCATACATCGAACCATAACCCAAAGATGTACTTGACTTATCCAGAAACCTATTATTCATCATTTGAGATCGAATATGAAATAGTTAGGGATATATAGGGTGTCAATTATGATTAATAATTAAGAAAAAATGACACTAAATGGCTCTTTACTTACATAATCCAAAGCTGTAGTATAGAAATGTTTAAATATTTTTCACCGGCTATAATTTCATTGAGATCTGAATATGTAACAAAGAAGGATGTGCACACATTCGCAATCCTAAACTTTAACCCATCCCACGACAACTCCACAGGCCTTAAGAGCTAAGAACCTCCAAAATTTCCTTGGGAAGAATGGCTTCTCATCAACTTCAATTCATGTTGGAGAAGCTCAAGAAATGCTTTAAGAGCACTATGATCAGGCAGCATATTTTGTGCTCATTGATTGCAACCTTGAGAACCATGAAGAGATCCTTAGAGCAGTTCAAGAGGGTAGGAAGCAAAATGGGACAGTGGTTGTAGGGTACAATGCATTTAGCTACAGAAAGTCTTGTTTGGCATGTGGTTCAAAAACTCAGCTTCTGCCTATAGGAGGAGGTTTACTTGTGTCAAGATTTGAAGTAAGTGAAACAAGTCCAAAATATGGAAGCAGAATTATGGGAAAAGTCAAAAGTCGTTGGATTGTGAAGGTAGATAAATGCATAGGCAAGGAACATGTGTTAGGGTCACATTTCCTCAAAGGAAAGTGGTCCAAGCTTGGGGGGATACACAGTCCAGCTAGCCTATGGCATCTTAATTCATGTTTTTTCATGTATTATGTTGCCATAGGTTTGTTTTTTCTGCTAGTTTTTCTACTACTTGTATTTTCCTCTTTATATACAATTTTATTCCTGACCATAAAAAATGCTTTCCCTATAATAATAAGGTAATCCTCCTGCACAGCTTCAAGCGAATGCATTGGTTGTTGTGAAGATTAAAAATATTACATTTTGCAACATTTGCATGTTTACAAAGCCACCATTATTCATGATGGATGCAGAAGAAGTCTTGAAGCTCTTTGATTCATGTCGGTTTGGACACCAAAATTCGAAGGAAAACACAACAAGTTCACCAACACCAATAATTAATCATGATAATTGTGTAGATCATCAAATAAAAGAAGAACCAATGTTTTTACGCATCCAAAGCAGTGACAGCAGGATCATGAGTGACCATTTGAGTTCCATGACATGTTTCAGGGATGATTATCTCTCCCTAGACTCCGTTTTTAGACCAAAGCCTCAATCCATTGTTTCAGGAAAACATGTCACATACTTAGAAGCACCACAGGTGCAGCATAAACTAGTATGGTTGCCTAAGAAGAGTGAAAGGAGGAAGAAAAGGTATACAAATGTTAAGTGTTGCGCACTTGGCAAGTGTATCGATCGTTCCAAGTAATAAAGTGATAAATAGAGTATCGTCTCCACGAGGATTGAGGCACTAATTTTATTGTAATTGTTATCTTTAAATTGAAAGAAATCAAATTGAATTGGTTTATGGTTTGTATTGTGAATTGCAAAAATTAAAATAACAAAAATAAATTATTATTGAAATTGAAGATAAATTGGTTATGTTTTTGGAATTTATGGGAAAGAATTGTAGTCAGAGCACTCGACTTGATGATCCCTACCTTCTTTACTTGGATTAATTACTAAATTAATTATTCTAAATGTTCAGATAATGTATTTTTCCATCAAACTGGTTAAGCCTTAATCCCTTAATGACGTTAACCCTTTAATTTAATTAAAACCCTAATTTCTTAGTGATCTCTCATAAATTAAGCATTGAGAAATACATTAATAATTCCGCAATCATACATCCCTATCCATAGGTAATGTAACAATTGTTACTTTACTCTTGTCAGAAATTAAAGTTTCAATATCCCTATTGTTAACCCTAACCCTCAGAACTTTATTAGAATGGTCAGTCCTAATAAAGATATAATCAATGCGAATAGAGTAAAATAAAACATTTTAGAATAAATAATATAGGAATCGATCCAATTATAGAGAAGTTCACATTAGGTTTTGACCCTAACTACAAAGAGAGAGAGAGATTAGCCAGACATAGTTATGTCTGACTCTAATACAATGAGGTAAAGAAGAATAAGCGGATTAGAGAAGAAGAATATCAAACTCTTCAATCTTGGATCTCTCTTGAATCTGCTTTCTCTTTGATCTTGGAATGCCTCTTTTTCTTTGTTTCTGTCTCCCTGAGCTCCATCCTCTGAATCCTTATATTCCTATTTATACTTAGGTCATTAAAGCCCCCCTTATCTTTTATTTTTGTCTTATCTTTAAACAAATTCGTATTTTCTGTGGCGTCCACGCGACTAACATGAGATATAGTGCGAGCTACATAAAGTGTGGCATGGGACTGGCGCGATTCGCGCGAACATACAAAATCTGTTTGTGAAATTTTGTCTTCTGAAGCTGATGGCGTGGTTATGGCACGACTAGTGCGGAATTACAAAAAACCTTAGCTTCTTCAATTTGCTTTTATTTCTTCCTTTTATTGGCACCTAATATCAAAATTGCATGAATTCAGTAGTAAAAACAATAATGATGAAATTTATGCTTATTCTAACATTTATTTGACATTTTATGCTTAATTTCTTAATGATTCTAACCTGAAAACTATTCTATGCTAACAACATATCAAATAATTCCCAGATTTAGATATTGTTGTCCTCAGCAATAAAACAAAATTCTATTATAAGGAAACCATATTCAACAATCAAGCATATCATCACATACACAATCTCAGAACTATTATGTCAAATGTAATTGAATTCCATATGAAAATTTCAAGAATACTTATCAATTCCATCAACATAGAACCTTAACTTGCATACCCCTAACCAAGAAATATAATTAACTCCTCACTCAAGTGTTTAGGGTAATTGTAATCTCTCAATTCCTCCAAAGCTATAACACTACCATAGGCTTGATTATATTCTCAAGTTCCTAAAAATAAGAAACATATATACATGCACAATTGATCAAAAGGTCTTTATAAGGTTGTAACGTGGCCTGGCTTAGAGGTAGGAATATTTGGAAAGTAGCTAAATATCATTGAGATTGGATCATTGATCTTCTTTAGACTCATTTAGATCTCAATTTGGAATTAGTTCTTCACTACTTCTTTTTATTCATACTTTTTCATAATCTTTCTTTTCCTCCTTCTATATTTCTTTCCTTTATTTTTCTTCTTTTGAACTTATTTGGCAACAATTCGTTTCTTTCCTTCTTCCTTTGCCTTTTAGTGGAATTCACTTTGATCACTTTCGTCTTCTTTTCGATCAATCAAACATTCCAATCTCAAGAGAGGTAAGTCAATGAGTATGGTTCAATCAGTTCATCAGGTAATTGAATAGAAAAGTCTCAAGCTTAAAAGGGTTAACAATGGAAGAATTTTTCAGGCAGGCTAATTTGACCATGCCTAAAAGAATAAAATGCCTTTATCATATCAACTATGCAAATATTGTAGAGAAACAAAGCAAGTTCTAGAACATTATTTACAATGAGGTCACTCTAACAAGAAAATTTTCTATATAGGCTCAATCCTCACAAGCTATGGTATCAGTCTAGATTCTATTGATTTCCTATCAAGTATCCTATTCTTTTCACAATGTACTTCAGTCACAAAAACAAAGCCTAGTTCTAATCATGTCAAATGTAATTCTATACTATACTTGTTTCATACATGCTTCCAACACAATCATCATTCAATCCAATTTATCACTGCATCAGCAATTCCAGATCTGAAAATTACCATGCTCTAACATTTTATTCACCTAATTTAAAAAAGAACACATAAATCAACTAGTAAACCAAACTAAACTAATTATCAAATTTCTAAACTAATCTAAATTTCTTGTTAATTTCTAATTTATTTCTAATTTAATCTAAATTCTGTTAGACATCATTTGTTCTTCAAATATGATTCTTCAAAACTGACTCATATGCTTCCTTCAAATAAATAATTCTCAGATTTTAAACATTGTTGTCCTCAGCAATAAAATTCAATTCTCAGGAAAACACATATCCTCATTAGTCAAAGAATCATCTTTATAATCTTAAAATCAATCTAAACAGAATTGTTCATTAAAACTAGAACTAGCCCAATTCAAACACATCCATAATATAAATTACTTGAAATTTAAATTGTTCCACAAGCAATGAAATAAAATGACTTAAACATAAAAACATAAAATAAAATAAAGTATTGTCTGATAAACTGCAAATGTCACTCCTCTGCCACCATAGTGTCATCATCAGCGGCTTGAGATGTTGAAACGATTACTGCTGATGGATGAGAACGATGGGAAGGTCTAGGAGATACATGGGGTGCTGATGCACGCTGTGGCTGGTAAGAAGTGAAGTCAATAGAGAAATGTTTGCACAAGTCCTCCATCATCCTAGTCTGATACTCCAATTGGGCTTGAATCTGCAGAAAGCTCGGAGAATCCTCATAGACCAATTCATGACGACGAGCACTAGTAGTAGCAGGAATATGTGCATGTGGTGCTTGAACTTCTGGTTGAGGACCTTCATGAGCATGTGCCTCACGAGGACTTCTATCAGCAATATCTTCAGGTGTCAATTTAGAAGTCCTAATAAGCTGCTCTTGCCAAGCATTTTCTACCGCAGCCAAATATATCTTGTGAGTCATAATGGATTGCTATCTTCACATCCTTTGGTTCCTCATCTGGAATCTCTAATCATGCCTTCAAGCAAAGATGAGAAATAAGAGAAGAATGAGCAAGAAGAGACTTACTACTGCCGTCTTGAATCATATCCGGTCCGATAAAACACTTGCAATGTTTAGATTCTCCTCCCCCATCAAGACATACAATAAGATGGCCCTCTCAACATTCACATCTGTCAAGTTTGTGGAAGGAATGACAGTATGATTGTTGAATTGTTGCCAAAATTTTGCCTCGCCTGTAAGGTCTTGCTTCCTCAATTTTTCTGGGACATAATCCATACCGGATTTAATCTTCCAAGAAGTATACAACCCAGTGATACCCCTTCGAATTTCATCCGCAAGTTGAGGCATATCGTCCCTGTATACACTCTTGCTAGTAAGAGGTTGCATCTTGTTAAACTTCTTAATAAAAGCACAAGCATGAAGACTGTAGTAAGATGTCTCCAAAAAGCTTTCAGTGAACTTGTGATCAAATGGGACTCAACCCCTCTCACCCAACTAAGCCTTCTTGATTCCACATTTTCTCTGTCATCATTATCCAGAAATTCCTTAAGGATAGCACTAGAACTTGGCTATGCATAACTGACCAACATATGCCAGTTTCTCCGATTAATCTCTCCCAATATAGGTGAGTCTTCGGGTAAGGACTCCCAAGAAATCCTTTTCTCATGAATTACCTTCTTCGGTGTATACCAATTGTCATATCTTTGTTGACATTCAATTGATCGGAAGCGAGTCTCATCAAACTCCACAAGTCTCGTCCTCTTACTTCCAGATGTGGCAACAGTCTTCTTCTTACCTTGTTCTACTTGCTTACCCTGAAACTCAGAAAATTACCAAATTAGGCATACAATCAATCTCTCACAATTTTTTGTTCCATTATAACAATCAAAATGATGCAGTCATAGTATAATCATATTTTGAGAATTAACATGAAGTAGTTAGCAATGAGTACACAATAAAATTGTCTCCTATAATTCCCAGATTTATTTGATTCTATATGACTCGATGAGAAGTTTATAAAATTATTCAGGCATGATTCCATCATTATTTATAGAAATTAACATTCTTGCAATAATTGAGGATAAAATCGTGAGAAGGTCATGCTCTCCATTCCCATATTTTATTTCTCAATATTCCTTGAATTACTTCTACAAGAACAAAACCTATTAATTCTAAGACATGACTAATAATAATAACCTAAATTCAAAAATTTAAACTTAATAAATCTACTCATGTCCTTAGAATCACAATTAAAGAATCATCCTATCAATCTATACTACTTAAAGCCATTAAAACATGTATGAAATTATCCAATGAATTGCAGCTGGCGCGATCAGCGCCAAGACTCACGCAAGTCGCGTGGGCTGCACAATATAAACAGTTTTAAATACCAGCTGGTGCTAATCGCGCTGACCCTTACGCGAATCGCGTGGGTTGCAATTTTTGTTTGCCCTAACCTATCAATCTTCATTTATAATCAACCACAATGTCATTTTTAATCATCCATACTCTAAGGTGTATACAATACAAAGATTAAGAAGAACAATGCATACCTTATCACGAACCATTTGAAGGATTAAGCACTTGGAAAGAAGAATTGTTCAGAGACAATCAAGAAAAGGTCTTCTTCACTAGTTATGGTAGAAATGACTCTAGGGATTAAGTTTGCACAGTATTTATAACTTTGAAGTAAGGAGAAGTTAATGGTGGTTAGTGGCTTGTAACGTTTGGGAAGAAGTTTAAAGGTGAACAGGTGTGGCCAAGGGTTGTGACGGCTAAGAGTTTCAAATTTTAAAAATAAAAATTGCCTCTTAAGTGTGGAGCGACCCGCCCCAAGTTCCACGCGATTCGCGTGAGAAGTCAATGTCCTCCAGTGTTTGGCGTGACCAGCGTCAGTATCCACGCTAGTCCCGTGGACTCTCAGAATGAAACCTTAGCTCACGCGACCAGCGCCATGGTTCATGCGATTCGCGTGAACCTACAGAACCTAACTCCCTGTATCATACTTATGGCGCGACTAGCGCCACGGTTGGCACGATTCGCACGAAGTTGCAGAATTGCTTTTTCAATTTCTATTTTGCTACTTTATTAAATTCCTAATTTAAACTAAGTAATAAAAATTAAAATACTCAAAATAAAATGACCAAAATTAAAAATCAAGAAAAATAACAAAGGATAACTAAATAAAGAACACATAAATAATTAACATAAAAATAATGCAAAATATTAAAATTCCTTGGATTGCCTTCCAAGCAGCTCTTTGTTTAATGTCACTTAGCTTGGCATTAGAGCATTAAGTTTCAGGGGAAATTAGTGGTATGGAAATAGTATTCCTATCCACTTCCCCTCCATAATAAGTTTTTAACCTCCACCCATTAACTTTAAAGGATCTGTCAGAGTCATGGTGTAACACCCCGTATGCATCCGGTGTATTAACATATTACTTAACCAGATAAGTGCATAATTAAAGCTGCAGAAGTGCTTTCGAAACCATATTTCTTGATTCATTATGTATAGTGCACAAACCACAATTCTAAAGAGCGACATGCCATAACCACAACTAGCCCCTTTGATCCAGATAACATAAAGGCAGATAACCAAGTAACTCAACAGATACAGGAGGAGAAACATAACTACATAACTTAAACTAGTTATGTACAAATATACATCAGTTCTCAAGACCACACCTGTGGTTATACAATACAAAAGAATAGGCATACATCGCCCTGATCTCACAAAATCACTTCCTTGCATGAGGGCAAACGTAACATATACAATCCAAGTACAAAACATAAACATAACCACAATATCTGCACACACATATATCTTTCCTCTACAGGGGTACAAGGTATATTAACATATACAAAATGAGCCTCCCAGCTCGCAAAATGCTGCAACAACTGTCTCTACTGGGGCCTTCTACCCTGGGAACCGTCATCTCTACCAGATGAGTCTCCTGCAAAAACATAATCCCCACACGGTGTGAGATACGCATCTCAGTAAGCTCAGGGTCCTTGGAGACATCTCCTCCACCCTGGCTCACTTCTATGATACATAGCATCAAAGGCATTACAAACAACCGGCCGCCTGGCCCTCACAACAAATACATAGTCAATCATCTAGCTCTAATGTACATCTGCGGCACTACGCCGCTAAAGGTGCATCATCATCAGCATCAGGACTCTCAGTCCTCAGTGTGAGACCGGAACTCACACCCGTGCCATCCCATTAGGAGCTACCCCCTACGCATGGACGCCCGTATATGGCACCTCTGATAATAGGCTTCAACCATGACAGGACCACCTATCTCTTGGTCTTAAGGGATCATCATCACCCTTTACGTAAGCAAACCAAACTAGGAGGTTCGCTCTTCTCCTAGGGAGGTCCATATCTATCTAACTGGCCAAAAGATCTATTCAACAGGTATCCATACATACAAAGCATAGAATTATGCATACATATCATCATGAGGAATGCAACAACCATTCAATACATATGCATCGTGAATGAAACCATCACTCCCTCGGAGTATGGTGGAACACAGCAGTGGGAAACACTCCCAAGAAACCAAGAACTTACCTGGCAAAGCCGTGCTCTGTGGTTCAATCCCTGAACGGTGGTCTACGCCACTGACACCCTTGGTGTCACGCCCTATACAAGGCATATGAGCTCAATCAAACACCAATTCAACCATATAAGACATAAACCTCTGAGTCATCTATCTTAAGGTTATTAGAGATAATCAATTCACTAGACAACTCATAGACCCTCAGTGGTATATCTCGGCCTAACCAAGGCACTAGAGTCTCCACAAGACTCGATACAAGCCAAAACAAAGAGCTCAAAGCTCTATACAGGCCAATACTTAAGATTATACAACATGGCTTGAACGGTTTCTTTCACACAACATCACCGTTCCTAAAGCCTCTCAAGCACATAAAAACAAATATCAAGGCTCATGCATGTTATACCATCATCAAATAACCCAACATTCTTCCTACCCATGCATTTCTCAGAGCCAAGAACCAAAGTCCATGAAACTAACATTTCAAAGCTAATCCTTCATCACAACAACTCCCTAAACATACTTTTCTAAAGGACCCAAGCTTAATTCCAAGTCAAGCTCAAAAGGGTCACTATTCATCCCAAAAGCAAAATCACAAATCAAATGTTAAAACTCGAGTTTCTTACCTCTAAGACGACAAGGAAGACTAGTGGTCCACTCCCCCAAGCTTGGGTTTCCAAGAATCGCTTCCTTTTTCGGCCGAATTTGAGTTTTGGGAAGCTCCCTAGAGAACACGATCTCTCCATTTGATGATTTTTAGGGAAATGCGATGAAGGATTCTAGCTCATAGGGGGATTCCCTACAAGTTTCATGTTTGAAAGGAAGTGTTTGGCCAAAGGATGAAGATCTAAGGAAGCTTGGCCCTTCAACAATGGTGGAGCTCAGCCAGAGGAAGAAGAAAGGGAAGGTTTTGGGCCAAAATCGCGAAAATGACCCTTTTATAGTGGTCCAGGTCGCGTTCTAGTGCTAACCGCGCCACTATGGCGCCATTCACGCCAAGTTCCAGTGAAAAACAAGCTTTCTGGAGCACTTTTAGCCGCGCCACTCTGGCGCTAATTGCGCCAACTTCCAGCATCTGTGGCGCTAACCGCGCCGCTATGGTGCTACTGGCGCCAACTTGCAGAACCTGTGGTGCTAATCGTGCCACTGTGACGCTACTCGCGCCAACTTGCAGAATCTGTGGCGCTAATCGCGCCGATGTGGCGCTACTCACGCCAGAATTTTTTTTTTTTTTAAACATAGGTTATTATACCTAGGGAGATATTTCAATTGTCCCATATGGAAAAATATTTTTAACAATGAAGGGACCAAACCAACTGGATTTTGGTTTAACTGGGAACAATCTCAGTCGAGAATTGTAAAGCAATACCTGTTGTCCCATTGTAAACTCCTTTGGATGAATCTTTCTGTCATGCCACCTTTTTGTCTTTTCTTTGTATATTTTTGCATTTTCTTAAGCAACTAACCTAAACTCATCAAGCTCATTCAACTGTAATAATCTTTTCTCACGAGCTTTAGATAATTCAAAGTTAAGACACTTAGTAGCCCACAGGGCTTTATGCTCTAATTCAAGAGAGAGGTGACAGGACTTACCATAGACTAACTGAAATGGTGACATCCCTATTGGAGTTTTGAAGGTTGTTCTGTATGTCCAGAGTGCATCCTCCAACTTCATTGCCCAGTCTTTTCTGGAATTTCCAACAGATTTCTCAAGAATCCTCTTTAGCTCTTTATTAGAAATTCCCACTTGCCCACTTGTTTGGGGATGGTATGGTGTAGCCACTCTGTGAGTTACCCCATATTTGATAAGTAATGTTGTGAACTGTTTATTGCAGAAATGGGTGCCTCCATCACTTATGATGGCTCTTGGTACTTCGAAACGAGTGAATATATTCTTTCGTAAGAAAGATACAACCACCTTTGCATCATTGGTAAGTAATGCCACAGCTTCTACCCACTTAGACACATAGTCTACAACCACCAATATATATTGATTTGAATACGATTTAGGGAAAGGTCCCATAAAATCGATTCCCCATACATCAAACAATTCCACCTCTTAAATATTATTAACTGGCATTTCATCCTTACGGGATATGTGACCAGTTCGTTGACAATTGTCACATTTTTCTACAAAATCCCTAGCATCTTTAAAAAGGTTGGGCCAATAGTACCCACTTTGCAATACCTTCTAAGCTGTTCTATTTCCTCCAAAGTGTCCTCCATAATTTGAAGAATGATAGTGCCAAAGAATCTTAGGCATTTTCGGTTCAGCCACACATCTGCGAATAACACCATCAGTACATTGAAAATATAGAAAAGGGTTATCCCAGAAATGCCTCCTTGCATCATGAAGGAACCTCTTCTTCTGCTGCCAATTAAAGTCTTCAGGCATTATTCCAACAGCTTTAAAATTTGCCATATTTGCAAACCAAGGAACAAGTTGCATGGCCAACACTTGTTCATCAAGGAAAGATTCATTAATCTCCCTTTCTGGCCCATCTTGTAAGTTCTTTTCCTGAATTCTAGACAAATGGTCAGCTACTCTATTCTCTACTCCAGCTTTGTCCTTGATCTCTAAATCAAATTCCTGAAATAATAACATCCACCGCAGCAAGCGTGGCTTTGCATCCTTTTTAGTCATCAAGTACTTAAGAGCAGCATGGTCAGTAAATATAATAACTTTAGACCCTATTAAATAAGATCTAAATTTATCTAATGCATATACTACTGCTAACATCTCTTTTTCTGTAGTGGCATAGTTAACCTACGCCTCATTTAAGACCTTGCTAGCATAATAAATAACATGCAACAATTTATCTTTTCTCTGATTAAGAACAACACCAATGGCATATGCACTTGCATCACACATAAGTTTGAAAGGTAAATTCCAATCAGGTGCTGTTAGAATAGGTGCAGTTGTAAGTTTTTCTTTTAATACATTAAATGCAGTAAGACAAACTTCATCAAACACAAAATCAGTTTCTTTTACTAGAAGTTGACTAAGAGGCTTCGCAATTTTTGAAAAATCTTTAATGAACCTCCGATAAAAGCCCGCATGTCCTAAGAAACTTCTTACCCCATTAACATTAATTGGTGGTGGAAGTTTTTCAATTAATAGCAGTTTGGCTTTATCAACTTCTATCCCTTTTTCAGAAATTTTATGTCCCAAAACTATTCCATCAAGAACCATAAAATGACATTTTTCCCAATTTAAAACTAGATTCGTTTCTTCGCATCGTTTCAACACTTTAGATAGATTCATTAAACAGGTATCAAAACAAGAACCAAAGATAGAAAAGTCATCCATAAAAACCTCCAAACCTTTCTCTACCATGTCAGAGAATATAGAAAGCATGCACCTTTGGAAAGTCGCAGGCGCATTGCATAGACCGAATGACATTCTTCTATAAGAGAATACTCCAAAGGGACAAGTAAAGGTTGTCTTCTCTTGATCTTCAAGGCCTACTGGAATTTGATTGTAGCCAGAATATCCGTCCAAAAAGCAATAGAACGCATGGTCAGCCAATCTCTCTAACATTTGATCCATGAATGGCAGTGGGAAGTGGTCTTTTCTTGTGGCATCATTTTGTCTTCTATAGTCCACACACATCCTCCATTCGGTGATTGTTCTAGTGGGAATTAGTTCATTATTATCACAGTCATCCCACTTTTCTTGGGAACAGTTTGAACAGGACTTACCCATGTAGTATCTAAAATTGGGTAAATCATATCGGCATCTAACAATTTAACCACTTCCTTTCTAACCACTTCTTTCATGGTAGGATTCAATCTTCTCTGAGGTTGTCTCACTGGTTTTATATCATCCTCCATCAAGATTTTATGAGTGCAAAAAGAGGGATTAATGCCCTTTAAATCAGATATAGACCATCCAATTGCACTCTTGTGTTCCTTGAGTACTTTAATTAATTTTTCTTCTTCAACTTCAGACAATCCTTTATTGATAATAACAGGATATGTCTTCTCTTCTCCCAAGAACACATATTTCAGATTTTTGGGTAATTCCTTCAGCTCTAATTTTGGTGCTTCACTGGTGATATCATCTTCTTTCTTTTCTAGCACCTCCATTGCAACTTCTCGATCTTCAGTTGGACTGTCTTCACTTCTAATTTACAGCACTTCAGCTAAATCTTGATCCTTGGACTTCTCTGTATGCACTAAAGTATCTAATATATCAATTCTGAAACAATCATTTTTGTCAATAGGATTTTTCATAGCATCAAAAACATTAAAAATGACTGATTCATCAAACATTCTAAGCTCTAATTTTCCTTGGGCTACATCAATTATAGCTCTAGCCGTAGACAAAAAGGGCCTGCCTAAGAGGATAGGTATATCACTTTCCTCCATATCTAGAACTATAAAATCAGCTAGGAAAATAAATTTATCAACCTTAACCAAGATGTCTTCAATGACTTCACTAGGTTGTCTCAATGATCTATCAACCAATTGAAGGGACACCATGGTAGGTTTCAGTTCAGAAATTCCCAAGGATTTGCATATTGAAAGAGGCATCAAGTTGATGCTTGCTCCAAGATCACATAATGCCTTACCTACATTAACATTACCTATTGCAATAGGAATATTGACACTTCCTGGATCTCTGAGTTTGGGTGGAACTCGCCTTTGGATTATAGCACTGCACTCTTCAGTAAGCATAACTATTTCACATTTCTGCAATTTATGCTTTCTAGACAACAAATCCTTCATAAACTTAGAATAATTAGGCATATTAGCTAGTGCTTCAGCAAATGGAATATTAATATGCAGTTTTCTAAAAATTTAGGCATATTAGCTAGTGCTTCAGCAAATGGAATATTAATATGCAGTTTTCTAAAAATTTAGCATATTGTTTCTTTTGAGCTTGTTGCTTAAGCTTCATGGGATATGGTGGTTTTTCAAAGTGAGAGAAATCCATTACCTTTTTAGGATTTGTAGCAGCTGGATTTTTATCATTACCTGTTTCTGTCTGCACCTCTGCTTCTTGCTCATCATTTTGAATGGTTCTATCTTCATCACCAACCTTTTTTTGCACTATTTTGGTCTTCTCTTGAGGTGTGATAACAGTTCCACTTCTTGTAGTTATTGCTTTAGCTTGTTCTCGTGGATTAATCACTGTATCATTAGGAAATTGTCATAGCTGCCTTTTTGCAAGCTACTTCGACAACTGACCAATTTGATTTTCAAGATTGCAAATAGAGGCATCTTGATTCTTGTGGTGAGCTCTGGTCTCATTGATGAATGCATTTGTTGCTTGGATGTGCTCATTAGTAGTCTTGGACAGCTGTAACGTGGTTTTTTCAAGTTCAGAAGGCTCTTTGGGTGGAATAGGTGGAGTGTAACCACCGCTTCTATTACGTATTCATTTTAAAACGATTGCTTTTGATTTCTCAATTTGTAACTGAAAAATTTCTTTCTCTTTTATTTTATTTTTTTTTTCTTCGAAAAAATGAATTTAATAATAATAATAACAAAATCCAAATTAAATCGGTTAAGTTTTTAAAATAGCTTTTTAAGACGTATAGACGTTTACGC
>PYAF01000094.1:280478-296329 GCA_007407185.1 Glycine tomentella | reverse complement strand
TAGATCATTTTTCAAGCATCCCAGAGTGCTTATGAAATTTCCTCCTTAAGATATATTGCTAAAATACCTAGGGGTAATTTGGTCATTTCAAAAATATCTAGGGGTATTTTCGTCATTTCCCTTAAATCCTTCGGTACTGTCTCTAGTTAACATTTTACCCTTATATTTGACTGTGATTACAAAATTTTGGGGTGTTACATGGAGGCTGCAAATAGTTGTTAGATTTGTAATCTAACCCTCCTCCTTGAAATTTTCTCTGAAAATTGTTACCCATAGCAAAATTCTAATTTCTCTGAAAGTTCTGTTGGGGTCTCTGATCATACCACATGCCATTTACCTGAACTGGGTCAGCTACTATCAATGTGGGACACTCATTTGTTTGATGGTCCTCTTGACAATATTCACAACTGAAAACTGGGGCTCGACTTGGCGCGACTTGAACTACAGAAATTTGAAGCTTGTCAATTCTCTCATTAAGCTTAGCCAGTTGTTGTGACAGGAGCTGAATTGCAATGCTTTCGTTTTCATTTGTTTCCAAGGAGTCAATCAACTCATAAGTTTGAGCTGCTGTTTTAAACCTAATTGAACCTCCAGTTGCAACGTTGACTATCATTATAGATTCAGGAGTCATTCCATTGAAGAAAATCCTCACCTTCTTCCAACTGGCATATCATACTGCGGACACTTTCTGATTAACTCCTGAAATCTATTCCAGGCTGCACACAACGTTTCTCTATCATGTTGAGTAAAATTAGTGATTTCATTCACTAATTTGTTATATTTTTCCATAGAGAAATGTTGAGTAAAGAATTTGGCAGCCAACTCATCCCATGTGGTGATCTGTTAGAAGTCTGCCTATCTAACCATCTGAGAGCATTTCCTTTAACTGCAAAAGGAAATAATCGCAGTCTAATTGCATCATCACTTACCCCCTGGTGTCTTATGGTGTCACAAATCCTTAAGAATCTCTCCACGAAATCATGGGGATCTTCGTCATCTTCACCACCAAACTGGCTTTTCTCCACCAAAGTGATTAATGATGGATGAATATCAAAGTGGTTTGCCACTATGGGTGGTCTGACAATACTAGAATTTGGTCTGGTGAATAATGGAGCGAGGATATCCTCCATTAATTCATCCTCTGGACATAGCTAATTATTGTTTCTTTCAGCCATCTCTAGTTCAACTTCTGGTTGTGAACTAGAATTTCCTACTTTATATTTTTGCTTAGCTAGCTTCCTGTTTCTTTTTGTAGTCTTCTCTATCTCTGGATCAAACTATAAAGTTTCAAGTTCAACTAAACCTCGCATAAAATAAAGAAAACAGATTAGTAAAAACAAAATTCCAATATTAAAGAATAAATTACAAATAAATTGGTGTACTCAATCCTCGGCAACGTAGCCAAAAACTTGTTGCACACTCGGTAAGTATACCAATCATTCCAAGTAATAAAGTGATACATAGAGTATCGTCTCCATGAGGATTGAAGCACTAATTTTATTGTAATTGTTATCTTTAAATTGGAAGAAATCAAATTGAATTGGTTTATGGTTTGTATCATGAATTGCAGAAATTAAAATAATAAAAATAAATTATTATTGAAATTGAAGATGAATTGGTTATGTTTTTAGAATTTATGGGAAAAAATTATAGTCAGAGCACTAGACCTGATGATCCCTACCTCCTTTACTTAGATTAATTACTAAATTAATTATTTTAAATGTTCAGATAATGTATTTTTCCATTAAACTGGTTAAGCCCTAATCCCTTAGTGATGTTAACCCTTTAATTTAATTAAAACCCTAATTCCTTAGTGATCTGTTATAAATTAAGCATTAAGAAATATATTAATAATTCCGCAATCATACATCACTATCCCTAGGTAATGTAACAATTGTTACTTTACTCTTGTCAGAAATTAAAGTTTCAATATCCCTGTTGTAAACCCTAACCCTCAGAACTTTATTAGAATGATCAGCCCTAATAAAGATATAATCAATGCGAACAGAGTAAAATAAAACATTTTAGAATAAATAATATAGGAATTAATCCAATTACAGAGAAGTTCACATTAGGTTTTGGCCCTAACTACAAAGAGAGAGAGATTAGCCAGACATAGTTATGTCTGACTCTAATACAATGAGGTAAAGAAGAATAAGCAGATTAGAGAAGAAGAATAATCAAACCCTTCAATCTTGGATCTCTCTTGAATCTTCTTTCTCTTTGATCTTGGAATGCCTCTTTTTCTTTGTTTTTGTCTCCTTAGCTCCCTCCTCTGAATCCTTATATTCATATTTATACTTAGGTCATTAAATCCCCCCTTATCTTTTATTTTTATCTTCTCTTTAAACAAATTGGTATTTTCTGTGGCGTCCACGCGACTAGCGCGAAATATGGTGCAACTGGCGCGAGCTGCATAAAGTGTGGCGTGGCTGGTGCAGGACAGGCACGATTCGCGCGAACATTCATAATCTGTTTGTGAAATTTTGTCTTCTGACGCTGATGGCATGGTTATGGTGCGACTCGCGCGGAATTATAGAAAACGTTAGCTTCTTCAATTTGCTTCTTTTTCTTCCTTTTATTGGCACCTAATATCAAAATTACAAGAATTCAGTAGTAAAAACAATAATAATGAAATTTATGCTTATTCTAACATTTATTTGACATTTTATGCTTAATTTCTTAATGATTCTAACCTAAAAACTATTCTATGCTAACAACATATCATTAAGCAGACCTTGAATTCGAGGACCTAAAAGGGTTCATGGATTTGGGGTTTTTTTACACGTAAGGAAGAAAACAGCTTTTGAAAAAGGAGAAAATAAGTAGAATACTTTTCTGCCTTAATAGGTGATTATAAATAAGACTCATGTGAACATACAACATGCTGCTCAAACAAATTCAGATACGTTATAGCTTCAATATGCAACAAAGTTTTGTAATCTATGCACATATCAATAATGTATACTCCACTTGGAACTTATGAGTAGGGGAACAAAGACATGTCACACTGCAAAGACAATCCTATCCCCTAACATATGTATGGATGAACATCTTTGACCCTAAAACATACGAGCATCCCTCTACAAGAATATACACCAAAGAAGAAATCACATAATTGCACATTGTCCATAAAATCACAAGTCTATTTGAAATGAGCATGGGAAAAAGGATAGTTTGTCCATAGCATTATGACCAAAAGGAACAAACCTGGGTCAAAATTTCAAGGTCAACAACTAGGCTTGTAACATATCCTACAACAAGGCCAATGGCACTCTTAGCTTCAGAGGATGATCCAATATGTACATGTATTATAGTTTTCCTATAATTATCTTTACAGATTACTCACTTTTTTCCTATTATACAACATACATATTAAAAAGAGCATTTAGGCAAAGAGTGTATCGGTTTCTTTTACTTTATATAAATGAAACACAACTTTGGGGACCTTGCATAGTTACACAGACGCTAAAAAAAAATATTATTAACCTTTTTATACAGAATTTTGGGGACCTTGCACAGTTGCAAGCAAGCACGATAAGTTTTTATTAATTAATAATTTAAAAAAAGCTATATTGATAACACATAATTATTAAAGTCAAGACTCATGCCACCAATGAAGGAAATTTTAGAGGTTCTAGTGCAGAGTTCTCTATTGAGTCCTTCAACAAGCAGAGGAGTGAATTTAATAGAAAATGATTACCTCAAACTCGTGTTGGCAAAATGCTTACCAACATCTTTTTGGTGGATGTTCTGAAATCTTGGCTGTTGATGAGAAGAGGTCTAGATTGGCTTGGCACCTAAGTGATTGCTTTCAGAGGGATTATGGTAGATCTCCTATACTAGATAATTAAAAAAAAAATCATGATCAACTAAATCGACCATGCAATCCAAGGTTGTTGAAATTCAAAGACAAATTTTAAAGTTGGCCAAAGAGGCATGCATGATCTATAGCCTATGGCAACCCATGAGAGTCACACACTAGCTTGGACTAATGATTGATATTAATTTCAATCTGTTATAAACCCGAAAGCTATGCATGGCATCTACCTCTCTTTCTTATTAAAACAACAAAAAGAGGCCACTATTGTTTTAGTAAGTTAATTAATCAAAGCAAGATACAATATCTGATAAAAGCATCCTTAATTAATTAATTTTAGCATATATAAGTACATAACTACATAAGTTCTAAAATAGTATCTTCTATATGTTATCAAGGTTTAAATGCGTAAAAAACAAAACTTAGCTTGGTAGCTTCATTGTATGATTTTAAACTCTTCTAGTAATTAGTGGGATGAAATTAAGATAAGCAGTCATATTCATCAAAACAAATTTAATTAGCAATTAAAATCATTAAGAAATAAAGAATTTGATGCATCGGATTTGGGATAGTTGTTTTGTGTGCATACATATATATGACAGGCTATATGTAGCTATGTTGAAAATCAGATACGAATAAATAATTTTTTTTATTCATTCATCCGTTCTCTTTCATATTTTCCCTCAACATGAGGTTCTTATATAAGAGAGAGAAATTCAACAAAATGCTAATAGTACGGGATAATAACAAACTGAACAAACTATAACAACCTAACAAATCATAACAATAATTTGAAATTTAAATTATACAATTCAACACTCCCCCTCAAGTTGGTGCATGAATATCGGTCATGCCCAGCTTGCTAATTGCTTCTTCAAATACTCTTCCACTAGGAATGACTTTGATCAGCAATAGGTTCAAGAGGTGCTTCAGGATAGTCCACGTGCTTCGGTTATGTGAGGTAGAAAGAAAATTGAAATACGAGAAGAGATTCAGAACAATAGCATGTTCATGTCAATAAACTTCAGGGATGGTCTATGAAGATTCAAAACAATGCAACTGACTTCACATCAATAACCTTCAAATAGAATACGTGCAGGGAGAATTAAGATATGAGAATGGATTTGGAACAATCACATGTTCATGTCAATAGACTTCGGGGTTGGTCTGTGAAGGATTCAGAACAATGCAACGAGTTTCACATCAATGACCTTCAAATGGAATACGTGCATGGAGGCTTCAATACTAAGGTACGAGAATGATTCAAAATGAATTTATGTTATGCCGTTTGTGTTGTTTTGGGGAAGAAATTAAGATACGGACAAGAATTCAAGCTGGGACCGAAGATGCAAAGGCTATGTGAGGAGAAATAAAAGTGAAACATAGTATTGATACGGGAGAAAAAAAGAGATGAAAGTTTGAGAATATGAAATGTTAAAAATTAGATACAAATAAATAACTGCTTTCATTCATGGAGGAAACCATGGAGGATACCATAACTCTCATTTATGGAAGGAACCATGGCTCTGATACCATATTAAAAATCAGATACGAATAAATAATTGTTTTCATTCATTCATCCGTTCTCTTTCATATTTTCCCTCAACATGAGGTTCTTATATAAGAGAGAGAAATTCAACAAAATGCTAATAATACGGGATAATAACAAACTGAACAAACTATAACAACCTAACAAATCATAACAATAATTTGAAATTTAAATTATACAATTCAACAAGCTATTTGCATTTTTTTTCTCTCAATAGAAATCAAGAAAAACTAGGTTCGGTGTTACGATTGATTAATTTTATAAAAATAATGACATGTGAACTTCCTGAAAAAAGAAAATAAATAAATGGAGCCCTACTTCAAGAAAAGGAAGAACACACAGATGGCATGATAATGACTAGGGTCATGAACATTAAAGTCTGTAACCTATAGTACACAAAAACATCATAGTTTTGAACAATCCAACTCTGTTATTCTCATGAAGAACAATATTTATTAACACACACGCACACGCGCGCGCGCGCAGACACACACATATATGGAATTCCAAATCTATACCTCCAACTGTATCTAGAAACTTAAATTGAAGCAATAGTAACAAAGCTAAAGCTCCACTTTGAATTTACAAGTAAAAGAAGGCATAAAGTGACAGTGCTCTCACTGCTTAACAACATAACAACAAAAATGAAAAGGAGAGTACTAGTTTTGTTTCTCATCATGTTATTATAATATCTAGAAACATCAAGCTCGAAAACCACATACTATATATTCAAATCCATATATGTAAGTTTTAATCACGTAATTAAATCAAACCAAAACTGAAAAAAGTGAATTTGCTTGGTGATGATGATGATGATGATATAGACCAGTATATAGGTTAATTTACTTGATCTAGCAAACAACCTGACCACAACGCTTCAATTCCCTGAGAAGAGAGAAGAAAGTAGCATATGCATAATAATTGATAAGCTTGGAAGAAGAACAACATCACCCTTTTGAATCAGAAGTAAAGTAGTAGTACTAGATAGGAATTAACGGAAGAGGGTAATAGGGTTTCTTCTTCTTGACCTAAGTGTGCAAATCCTATGACTATTTCCACTATCTTGAGGTATCAAAATTACAGTGGAGACCTAATACAAATAGAATCTTACTAGCTGCTGATAAAAATTCATTATATTTGATGGATGATAGCATGAACTTCTCTGTTTCTATCAATGTTGTTAAAATTTCATTGGCTTATCACATTATCTATCGAGCTATGAAAATTATTCAACACAAGACAGAAACAAATTCACTATTTGTTAAATCAAATCTCAGTGATTGAGAGTCTACCAAAAACATGGGGGTCAATTCATAGATAAGTTTTGAATACAGTTTTACAAATACAATCAATGAATGAATTTTTATTAACCCCATAATTACCTCCATACCAAACTAACCAAAAAAGGGAAAGATCATTATAAAAATTCACAACATTTACTAGAGAGGGAGCTGCCATATATTGACCCAGACATCAACAATACATTCATAAACATGGGCAATACTCTATTTATTATAATAAGAACTACCTTGACATGATCTCCTAGTGTTGCGACTATTCCGCACACTACGGCAAGTGCACCGATCGTTTCAAGTAATAAAATAGGTAAGTGAGTATCGTTCTCCACAGGGATTGGAGTGAAATTCACAGTAAGATTAATGCAACGTGATTGAAAATAAAACAATAAATGTTGAAGAAAGTTGTTGTTGATTGATTGTTTGTTAAGTAAAAACAGAAATTAAATAAGCAGTAAATTGAATCAAGAAATTACCAATGGAAGAATAATTGTGGTCAGGCGCAATCCCCTTTGATTCCTACCTCCTTCACTTGACTGGTTTATCAGTTTAATTTACACAAATGATAAATCTCTCCTAATTTCGTAAATCCTAATTTATTAGCAACTTATCCCTTTAATTTGATCGAGAATCCTAATCCCTTAGTGATCCTGTCAAACTAAGCATTTAGAGAATATATCATATGGGTTTCTTGTTATGATTGCTCGGAGAATAAATCTTTTCTAAATTAGTTAATCCCTACTCCCTTAGTGACTTAACCCTTTAACCTGAATCGAAAACCTAATTCCTTAGTGAAGCCTATCAGTTTAAGCATCAAAAAGACCATATTATAAGTTCTGCATTCACGCATCCCTATTCCTAGGTAATGAACAAATGTTATTCTAAACAGGTCAGAA
Organism: Glycine tomentella; assembly: GCA_007407185.1. Lineage (NCBI taxonomy): Eukaryota > Viridiplantae > Streptophyta > Magnoliopsida > Fabales > Fabaceae > Glycine > Glycine tomentella. The sequence continues at coordinate 288,769 of PYAF01000094.1, read as the reverse complement.
ATTAGAACCCCAACGTTCCCATTGTGAATCCTAACCCTCAGTACTTAATCAGAGTGATCAATTCCAAATAAGAATAGAAATAAGTGCAGAATAGAATAAAACAATCACACATTATTATTCAATACCAGTCAAATTACAGAGGAATTCACATCAGTTCATGGCCTTCCCACAATACAAGATTTAGCCTGCCATAGGCCTCAAGAACATCAAAGCTGTTGAATGATACATGACTGTGCTGAAACCCTAGCCTTGATTCTTGATTTCCAGGGATTTAGAATGATGTTTTGAGAGTTTCTCTGGCTAATCCAATGTATTCCCAAGGTATCCAAGGTCTCCAGACTCATTTCAGAGGCTTTGTATTTATAGAATAATTTAATTAAGGTAATAAAGCCTAAAACAGCACTCAAATTCGAAACAGATAAGTTAATTAAGGAAACATAATCTTCTCCACGCGATCCGCGCTGCGTCCCGCGCTAACCGTGCAGTCTGTTCGAAAGCATGGCGCTGATCACGTGGCTCTCCACGCTAACCGCGTGGAGAATTCGAGCTGAATGGTCTGATGCTGAGCTTGTGGCGCTGATCGCGTGGACTTGGCGCGATCCGCGTGGGTTCTTCGAGGGAAAAGGCTTGGCTTCGTATCCCTGGCGCTGATGGCGCGGTGCTTGCGGCCTTCTCACGCTGCTCGCGTGGGTTCTTCGAAACAATGGCCTTCAATTCTTCACCTGGCGCTGGTGGCGCGGATTCCCGCGCAATCCGCGTGGGACTTTGAACTGGCTTTTCTTCTTTCTTTTGCCTTGAACTTCCTCTTTTTAACCTGAAATTGCTCAAATGTATTGAAATGAGATTTAAAACAATAACATAATAAACTTAACTAATTCTAATCTATTTTCCTAATTATTTAACTAAATTATAACCTAAAACTAACCTAAAACTAAGATGTGTTTGCAACACATCACCTAGATACTGGGAGCATTCAACCCAGGTGGCCATCTCCAAAATACACCTTACTTAACTAGGAGACGCTACCGCTACTACATTAGTACATATGGTTCTATCAAATTAACAAGCTTTGATTAACACAAACCTCATTTCAATCCTTATGATAGTATATATCCTTACAGTTTCATATTCTAAATTTATATCATTCACTGGTCCAAATATGGACATGATATTGAAAGGATTAAACAGATGCAACTAGAATCATGTCAACAAAGAAGGATGCAAATTATTTTAAAAAGAAAAAGGGATAAAGATGCAATCACCACACCAGCAGGTTAGGAATTAATTACCTTATCATCAACATCAATGAAATCCCGCACATATGTAATATCATAGGCCAAGTGCTTAAGGTACCTACAACCAGAGTAGAAACTACATGTTAACTCCCAATCGTCACATCTAGAACTTTCAAATTCCAAATGCTCTGAGATAATACAATATCTAAAACCACGTAAATCTAATCTGGAGAATAAGAACAACTAGAAATAACAAAGTGAGCCCAGTCAATGCATCAGTTTATAGCCTTGAAGAAATGGGGGAATGAATGTGACGATGAGATGGTAAATGGTTACCTGAAGAGGCTGTCAAAGGAAATGGCGGTGCAAGCGTGAAGTCGACAGCGGAAGGGTTTTACAAGCAGACCGGCACGAAATGTTCGAGGGTGACGTTTGGAAAAAAAACTAATTTTTAGGGTTTCAATTGGGGACATTCAAATATGGTTGAAATGAAAATCGTTTTTGAATTTTTTAACACAACGACAATTTCCTTAAAAACCGTTTTTGAATAAGTAGATACTAAGACGGTTCACTAACAATCATCGTCGTTATCAACCAATAAATACGGGTTAGCCAATAACCGTCGTTGGCAAGTGCACATTATTACAAAAATGTCACCGCCTACTCAACAACGATGGTTATATAATGACCGACTTGGAAAGCCCGTCATTAAAGGTCGTTTGTGTAGTAGTGAATTATCTCAAGACAAGTACGTCAAAATAGAATTTTCATAACTTGGTCAAATTTTACATTACATAGGTAATAAATATTAAGGTTGATTTTGTAAAATCAATACTCTCTTTCATCTATTTAATAACTTTTTTTGGTTAAACAATCTAAAACAACACTTATTTGGGGAAGAAAATGATATTATATTATGGAACACTTATGTTTGGTAAGGTTCTTGAAGAGCTTATCAGCTCTTTTGGTCAAAACTTGTTTAATATACAAACTTACTTTAATAGTCTATTTTTTATAAACTACTTCAAATAACTTATGAAAAATAGACTATTAATAAATTCATGAAAAATAAACTAATTTATAAATTATTAATTAAATTCCAATAACTTTTCAACTCTTAACTTATAGTTTATAAGTTAACTTAATTACTCCACTGCTAAACCCAATTACTACTGGTTGATTTTTTTATTGAAATTATTATTAATCCATACATATATATATATATATATCACTAAATTCATGTTACATTTTATTTTCATACGCACGGACACGCTTACCAACGTGTCCAACGTGGTGCATGTCTGGAGAATTTTTTGCTGTCATCCAACGTGGTGCATGTCTTCTGCCGGAAACAATCTCTCCCCCTCAAGTTTAATTATTCATTTAGATTTATCGGTGAATGAATATCCACTACTCACTTTTTTATATCATAAATTACATACAATGTCATGAAAAAGCCTATAATATACCGAATTCGGTTCCCAATTTTTATCGTATTTGGTTGGAACCTCCTAATCAGGAAACTAAACGAATCCTACTTCATTGGATTTCTTGCGAATCACGTCAAGTAGTCACTCACTCAATTTAAATTGGAATGGAAGCTGATTAAAGGTGTTAAAAAATTATTTAAAGGCAATTCAGTCATTTTGGCTATGTATGATAATTTTCTTTATTCAATTTAATCTAGTGATGTATAACATGATTATGGGTTTCTTAAATCAAGATTATGATTGGATAATGAGATATTGTTGCTTATCTTTTTAGATTTTGATGTCTGTTGGTCATACTTCTGAGTCGATAAATGTGAAAAGTACTATTTATAGAGGAAACTTGTCAAAATTTCCAGAGAAACGTGTGAAAATCGTGAAGTTCTATAATTGACGCTTTGAGAGTTGATTTCAGATTTTCTCCATTGCATACAAAAAAAAAATGGTAAAAATGTTACATAAAGACCTAATTTGTTATTTGACACCTAAACACAAGGAGGAGTAAAAAAAGAAGAAATATAAGAATGATAGAGCTTATGATGTGATACATAGAAAGAAATAGAATTTTCTCCATTTTTACATCACAGGGTGTTCTATTCTTCATTGCTGTAAAAGCTCTTCTATACTTGAGTAAGATATCTCTTCCTTCTTTTACACATACCATGGACAATTTATTAAAAAAAATCTGAAACCTTTCATCCAATTTCTTGCGAGAACGTGATACATCTTCTGCATCTCTAATTCCTTGCAAAATTGAACTATAAAGAGTAATTTTACATTTGCAGCATTGTTAGTTGGATTGAAGCTTGGGATGAGCAAAAGCCTGCTAGAGCATCACTGGCCAATTTCAAAGGCATGAGTCAGTTTTGGTTTTGGTTTACTGCATAGCAGCCACAAAACTTGGAAGTGAACTTATTGTTGACATATTAAATACTGCAGAAGCATATAAATCATATGTGGTTTGGGATGTAACTGATCATCATAGTTTTATGTGTTTACCCCTTGTAGCTTTCAACATGGTTGATTGGCTTTTTGATCCTAGCAAATCTTTCAAACTATCTCTTGATGAGGAATGAGTAAGGTGTATGGTCACTTCTCTATTTTCTAGGTTTTCTATCTTTTTGTTAATGATCTAAGTAGGAGTATTTATATTAGTCTTTGGACTTCTAATAGTCTCAGCCCAATTGGGCTCAACTAAAGAGCATAGGCCAAACAATCACCACTTGCTCTTTTAAGTACAAACTTAGGTCTATAGAACCCAAGACCATGTAACTCATAAGTCATCATTAACTGAAACACCTCATCCCTTGTCTCAAGCTAGCCTGGGGATCCACCAGCTGTTATTAATCAAGACTCCTAATAATCAACAAATGATTATCTAATTCGGTGCTACTCCACTAAAAGTCTGAACTTGAACTCCAAGATTAATAACATATATAACATGCAATGCATCACCCCTTTGTAGAATTCTATAATTGATTGACAGGTTTTCTGTTACCCAATCAATTATTTATTCCCTTGACTATGATAGTTTCTCTAATGGATTACATGCACTGGCCAGTTTCTTCAATATCCAAGTACCGAAACATATCAAGGGGATATTTCCTACAAATTTCATATTGTTTATCTCATAAATACCGATAATTAAATAATCTCACTCCCAAAATATCGAGTTATTGGCCGTCAATAGATTGCACCTCACCCGTTGGTAAATCAAAGAATGAAAACTATTTGATTACCTATTTATAATAAACTCAGGATTAAGAGAAATTTTATAACTATAGTTATCTGGAGATTTGATACCTTATGACAGAATAAACACCCTTAATCAAATCTCTCCTTGATCCTTTCATTGTGAATATTAATTCACACCAATATTTTACGATGATTCAGACAAAAACATTTTCATAAAATATTACAACCTAAATAAAGTGCCCAACTTTATTTAATAGTTGTGAATATGTTCATCAATTATGAGAACCTATGATCATGTCCTCCATGAACGTATCTATATGATCATATACTTCACAATTGATCCGGACCTTGGTGTTTGTAAATAGTGTGCAAAATATATGAATAATTCCTCATTTAAAACTTTCAGAAAAGATTACAATGTCATAATGTCTTGCACCAAAGGCATAAAATAACAAAGTAAAAATCAAGCTTCTAAAGCTACAACAAATCTGGAATCCTCCTAAGACCCATAGATGTAACATGCCTCTCGAACACACGTTCAGGCAAACTCTTTGTAAAAAGGTTAGCAAGGTTTTCTTTCGATGCTATCTTGGTTACCATTGTGTCTCCTCTGTCAATGATGTCTTGGATCAAGTGGTACTTCCTCTCTATGTGTTTTTGCCTTTTGTGACACCGTGGTTCCTCGGATTGTGCTACTGCCCCACTATTATCACAATAAAGTGTGATGGGATGGCTAGCACCTGGTATCACCCAAAGATCCATAAGGAACTTCAACCATGTGGCTTCCTTTGTAGCTTCTGATGCTGCAATATACTTAGCCTCTGTTGTAGAGTCAGCCACACATGACTGTTTGATACTTCTCCAACAGATGACCCCGCCATTAAGAGTGAACACATAGACCGAAGTTGATTTTCTTGAGTCAATGTCTCCTTGGAAATCTGAGTCTGTGTAACCAATGGTTTCAAGACTCCCACTTGAATATACCAACATATAATCTCTTGTTCTTCAAAGATACTTAAGTATATGTTTAACTGAAATCTAGTGTTCCTCTCCAGGATTAGATTGGTACCGGCTTACTACTCCCACTGCATAGCAAATATCTAGTCTAGTGCACAACATAACATACATAAGGCTACCTACTGCTGAAGCGTAAGGTATCTTATTCATGCGTTCTCTCTGCTCAGGAGTTTTAGGAGAATGCACCTTAGAGAGATGAATCCTAGGCTTGAAGGGTAAAATTCCCCTCTTGGAATTCTCCATGCTGAACCTGGCAAGTATTTTGTCGATGTAATTAGCCTAGGATAATGCCAATACCCTATTCTTTCAGTCTCATAACAGTTTAATACCAAGAATATAATTGGTTTCTCATAGGTCCTTCATATCAAAATGCTTGCTCAGCTAGGTCTTTATGCCCGATAATACCTCTGTGTCATTTCCAATAAGAAGTATATCATCTACATAAAGCACCAGAAAAGATACTGCTTCCCCTTGGATCATTTTGTACGCACACGGCTCATCAGGACTTTTCTCAAAACCATAAGACTTAATGGCTTGATCAAACCTGATGTTCCATGATCTGGACATTTGCTTAAGTCCATAAATGGACCTTTGCAACTTGCATACCATATTTTCTTGCCCTTTGGCTATGAACCCTTTTGGTTGTTGCGTATAGATATCCTCTTCCAAATTTCAATTTAGAAAAGCAGCTTTGACATCCATTTGCCAAATCTCATAATCAAGATTTGCTACAACAGCTAAGAGTATCCAGATGGACTTGAGCATGGCAACCGGTGAAAAAGTTTCTTCATAATCCACACCTTTTATTTGGGTGTACCCTTTCGCCACCAATCTAGCTTTGAAGGTTTCAAACTTCCCGCCCGATCCTCTCTTTCTCTTGTTGATCCACTTACACCCAATGGGTCTTATCCCTTTTGGTATATCTACAATAGACCAAACTGAGTTGGAATACAAAGAATCCATTTCACGATTCATAGCCTCAAGCCATTCCTGACCATCAACACCTCTTAGTGCCTCATCATAACTCGTGGGATCATCATCTTCTTCAATGTTGACATCCTGATATGATTCGCCCAAAAAGAGAAATCTTGCGGGTTTACGAATCAATCTTCCACTACGATTGTGTCGCACTTGTTGTTGTGCATCTACAGGACGAACCATGTTAGGTGGATTAACAATTTTTGGAGGAACCTCATTATGTGGGTTAACCAATTCTTGATTTTGTTCTTCCACAAGTGGTACTTGCATTTCTACAAGTTCCACTTGTTGAACATCATGCTGAACTTCTGGTTCTGAATCTGGTTCATGTCTGTTCAACTATAGGAATATTTTCCCATCTTTGAACAAACATAGGAACAAAAACTGGAACCGCCTGAGGTTGAGGTGAAACTTGATCTGAGACTAGCTCATCAAGAATAACCTTACTCCTTGGCTTATAATTTTCCATATAGTCCTCCTCTAAGAAAGTCGTGTGAGTGCTCACTATGACCTTCTTTTCTTTCGGACTATAAAACAACCAACCTCTGGTTCCTTTAGGATAGCCTATAAACATGCATACTTCTGTATGTGAGTCCCTTTTATTTGGCTTCTCTTGTAAGACATGTGCCGGAGCACACCAAATTCGAATATGATTCATGGTGGGCTTACACCTTTTCCATAATTCTATTGGTGTCTTTGAAACTGACTTGGACGAAGCTAAGTTCAAAAGGTACATAGCAGTTTCTAAGGCATATCCCCAGAATGAATCAGAAAGAGATGAATAATTGAGCATAGATCTTGCCATTTCTAAAAAGGTTCTATTTCTTCTTTTAGCAACTCCATTTTGCTGGGGTGTCCCTGGGGAAGATAATTGTGAAACTATCCCCTCTTTGATCAGGTAAGACCTGAACTCTCCAGATAGGTATTCACACCCTTGTTCAGACCAAAGAGTCTTAATTTGAAACTCAACATGCTTTTCTGCCTCAGCCTTGAACTCTTGGAATTTTCCAAAAGCTTCAGACTTGTGACGCATCAAGTACACATGTCCAAATCTAGAGTAATCATCAGTAAATGTGATGAAATACTGATACCTGAAACGACCGATTTATTTCGTATTTATTTTATAAAATTATGGGTTTTTTTTTCGAAAAAAATAGGAAGAAGGAAAATTCAAATAATTTTCTCGTTAATTTTGAAAACGATTTATAAAAAACATAAAAGTTAACGCGTTATCATAATTTAAGTAGTTCACGCATACTTGCCATACAAACCATTATTACCAATTTATAGTTTGATGCTTAAACAGTCCAAACAGTCCATAATACAGAGCACAGTAGAGAACATGAAAACAGAGAATCATCACAACAGTCTTCACCAAATCTTCTTGTATAACATCCATATCACTGTTCCTCTGCTCACCCAAATAATTGGGGTCATCACAGGTGTCAACCACAAGACACAAAATAGGGTAAGTCATGATAAACAAAATTTAAATATACAAAATATTAAATACAGAAATATTAAATTTACGTGCTAATTAAATAAAATACAGAAAACATATTATAACAGTTATTATTATTTTTTCTTCACACATAAATTAAATCATCATTTTTTTTTCTATTCTCCACACATAAAAATGCATGCTCACCTTTGTTATATGATGCATGACTGAGATCTCAACAACATCTAAATAGTTGTGGCCACTGTCAGATAACCCCACCCTCACCTTAGTGGAACGAACTTATCCATCCGGTCAGGGTAGCTCAGTGGCGCGTAGGATTATCACTCCCATCCATGTGATCATCATGGTGGTGTGGTCCTCACTGTTTCTACCCCCTAGTTATATGGACTCAGTTTAGTTATCTGACACTCCTCTTCA
>PYAF01000094.1:269823-280378 GCA_007407185.1 Glycine tomentella | reverse complement strand
TAGACTTATTAATAATTCCATCCTTCCCCTCCATTATTGATCACACGGTTAGTCTTGCTTCAAAAACCAATACTACACTTGAATAGCAAAATCATATTTACTTGTTGGTTTAATTTATAACATCACTAATCCATCTTAATAAATAAGTCTATTGAACTTATAATTACAAGAAAATTCCTAATATTATGTTCATCACTTTATAAAATTTTCTAATAATTAGAATAGCTTACATTAAATTTTATTTCAAAAGGTGTATTACATTCTAAAAATCTCACTAGATAGTGAATTATAATTTTCTAATCGTCCTAAAGTATTTCCTTAAATCCATATAAATTATTGGGGTGTTACAATACCCGCCTCTGGCCTGGACATTTATTGGTCCACATACATCAATATGTACCAATTCCAACTGAAGCGTGGCACGATTTCCCTTGGCCTTGAAAGATCTCTTAGTCATTTTACCCTCTAAACAATATTCACAAACTGGTATCAGTTCAAAGTTCAGAGATTTTAAAATCCCACTATTGACCAAACCTTGTATTCTGTTAAAGTTAATATGACCCAATCTCAAATGCCAAAGATAATTTTCATTGGATACTTTTCTTTTCTTTGATAAATTAACATGCTCAACATCTCCTAATTCAACATGATTAACTTCACAGGGCACACGACTAAGGAAATAAAGATCATTAATCATTTCATCGGAACAAATAAAAGAAGATGAACTTTTTATTGAAACTGAGGAATTAAACTGTCAAACCATGTTTAATCAAAGAACTAACAGAAATTAAATTCCTCTGAGAATCCAAAATAAATAAACAGTCTTGTAAAACCAAAGTTCTGCAATTATCAAAAGATAAAATAACTTGTCCCACTGCTAGTGCAGACACAAGCTCCTCATTTCAAAGCTTCAAAACTCTTTGTCCTTCACTTACATGCAAGCTATGTTTGAACCACTGCAAAGAGTGACAAACATGGGTAGTGGCTCCTAAATCAATGATCCATTTATCATTGCAATTCTCCACTAAACAAACATCAATCACATGTAAATTACCCATACCTGGTTAATTCATATGTGGGCAATTTTTCTTTCAATGCCCTTTTTTCCGCACTCGAAGCACTTGCCTTTTGGCTGCTTCATTGCAACTGGTTTGGCTACTAGAATACCTGATTTCTTTTTTTTGTTTTTGTTCCTTCCCTTGGGTTTCCCCTTAGGTTTCACAAAACTCTCACCAGCAAAAAAAAGCATTGCACTGCTTGACTAGAGACTGTTCAACACTCTCAAGCTCGTGCATCAGCTGAGTAAGGTCAAGATTCATCTTATTCATATTATAATTCATCTTGAACTAATTGAAGTATTTAGGCAGTGATTATAAGAGAAGGTCAACTTTTACTTCTTGTTCAAATCTGACCCCATGGTCTTCAGCCTTCTTGAGGTTTGCTATCATTGCCAGACAATGATCTTGCACACTTCCTCTAGACATAACTGTCTTGGTGACTGCATTTAGCGCATTCTGCCTAGCAGAGCTGCTAGACGTAGCAAACATGCCATCAAGAGTCTGGAGCATCATTGCTCCACTCTCAATCATGCTCACTTTCTCCTGAAGGTGACTGGCGAGACTGGCTAAAATATAGCAGCGAACTGCTACATTTGCCTTCTTCAATCTTTCTTTCTCCTGCTGAAAACGTGTCTTTGTTGCCTCAGGCACATTCTCAGTGGGCTGCACTGGTATAGGGGCAGTCAAAACAAAGTTGAGCTTTTCATATTGAAGAACAATATCTAAATTAATTTTCCATTGTTTGTAGTTTGTACCATCCATAGGTTTTTTGCTCAAGATAGTAGATAAAGGATTGAATGAAGATATTTTTCTGAAAAACAAGTACAATAATTACAAACAAGAATAACAACAAACGGATATAGCGCTAGTAGATTCTAATAACTACTACTTGTTTATAGTTCAACAATCCATTAGTTATCTTTACAAGGCTTATTATGGGAAAGATACTTGTAAAACTAATATTGTTATTTGGGTCTTCATTACATTGCAGAGCCTCGATGAGAGGGTTAACAATTTTACCAAAGTTGAATGTATTTAACCATTGTTTACTTTTAAAATTATCTTTAGTGTCTAAGTGTTGTCGACGATGGGCCTACAAAACTTTGCTAAAATTTTGAAAATATTAAGGTTTAATCTAGCGAAATCTGATTATCCTTATCAGATGGGGGTTCAACGATAACCATTTCACTAATAAACCCACAATTGGAGCCCGTAGGTTTTAAATTAATTTCCTAATTAAAAAAACCTTCACCCATTCAATATTTTAAATTTTAGAATTTTTCAATTTCCAAGAATTGTTTAAATTCGAGTATTCTTTGTTTGAATTCAAAAACTATGTAAGCATCGACAAGCCGATGAACGTGCAAGCTTATCTTATCGGAATTTTGAAATCATTAAGGTCCTAAAATCCGGTCATGATAGGCAGTGTGCGCTTCATACAATCATGATACATGATTCTGGTATGCAGCGTGTGTTAACACATCACCATTTTAGAAGACCCACAAATTACTCGCAATGGAAACAGTTCTCTTAGGTAATAATCTGAATTATTTGTCTTGATTTTAATTATTCAAAATTAATTAATTAATTATTAATCTAGATTTTTTAACAAAAATCATAATAATTTTAATTAATATTTGAAAATAATTTTGAATAAAAATAATCCTATAATAACTATCATACTAGTCGTGGAATGACAAAATAGCAATTATGCTCATGTAATTTTTAAGTTATGCAACAATATGGCACCACCTATTCTATATGACATGTTATCACAATAAGCATGTTACCATATCATATAATTCATCCACTCATAAAAAATAAAGCAATTATAAATTAGACTTTAATCCATGGTTTACTAGAGAAAAGAAGAAAAAAATAAAGTTACAAATGCGAACTGAAATCTCTTCAGCCCATTTTCTTCTTTCTTTCAGTCCATAGGTTCTGTTTCAAGCCCCTTTATGGTAGTCATGGGCCTAATGTCCCAAAAAGAAACAAATTTTGGCAAGAAACCCTAAGTTAACTTTCAGGAACCCTAGCCGTCACGTCCCCTGCGTCGTCATGAACATGTACAAATAGTAAAGAACATCCTTCTTTTTGCATCTTCTTGATCTTCTTTTATTACAACTTTTGTATAACATTAAAAAAATATATACAAGAATTGAAATAAAAATCAAGGAGGAAACCTAATCATATGGGATTAGCCTCCTTGTTACAACCAAAGAAAATACAATCAAATCTCTACCATGGATTAAAGCAAAAACCCAATATAGCAATCATTTTTAATGAAAGAAAAATAAAAGGATATACATGTGAGCATCATACCAATAAACTTAGAACCCTAGGTGCCATATTTCATGAAACAAAACTAATTAAATGAAATAATGTAAATCAAAAACTAGATACACATCCAAATGCACAAGTTGGCTCTAATACCAATTTTTGGCATATTAAATACCGCGGAAGCATATAAACCGTTTGTGGTTTGGGATGTAACTGGTCATCATAGTTTTATGTGTTTACCTCTTATAGCTTTCAACTTGGTTGATTGACTCTTTGTTCTTAGCAAATCTTCCAAACTATCTCTTAAGGGGGAATGAGTAGGGTGTGTGTCATCTATTTGTTTTTTAGGTTTTCTGTCTTTTTGTTAATGACCTAAGTATGAGTATTTATATTAGTCTTTAAACTCTTCTGATAGTCTCAGTCCAATTGGACTCAACTAAAGAGCATAGGCCTAACACTTATTTATATACTACTATATTTATTTTCAACATAACGATTCATCCCTGCCTAAAATTTGAAGCATTGTTAGTTGTAATTCTATTTATATTGTTGATATTAATAGAATTGCTATCTCGCCAAAGTTACAACTTGGTGGTAAGCCCAATTTCCCAAGTCCCAACCAAACCAGTGCAAAGGTCAATGATAATATCACCATAAAGGTTAGGCATCACTAGTACAACGAAAAGTGCAGGATTCTTCAGAACTTCCTCATAAGTGAATCAGCTCTTTTTACATGATATTGGCTTTGTGTATTATGGCAAAAATCCATTCTCTTCCATGAGCCTTGGCATAGTGAAAAGCACACTCAGCTACCCTTAAACTTGCTTGACGTGTAATGATTCACAAGCATGCATTATGCAACGATTGTTAATGAACGAACCCTTTTTCCAATAGGGGTGGCCATTGGCCCTTTCAAGCCATGCAAATTGCAAGAATCCCAAATCATTTATTCGTGAACAATCCCAGGTCGTAAGTGATGTCACATCTAACACAATTCTTAAAACATGTCTTTAGTTCACTTTGAATCAACATTTAAATGCAAATCAGATCATTGAATATTGCCTGGTTTGACATGAACCATAAACTTAACCATGCAACCTATATAAGCACCGGTTGAGATGAATCTGATAACTGTATAAAATATTTAAGAATTATGTCACTATTACCATAGTAGACACACATGAATTTATGGGTCAGCAAAAATATACTGCTTCCGTAATAACACTGATTTTATTTTCCCCACAAGTTAGACAAATTTGAATACATGGAAACTGTAGAATATATACATAAATTTTGCTACCTCTTCGAAGACAGAATCAAAGACATAAAAAAATGGAAAAAGTGCAGATACTTTCCTATAAATGCTCTCCCTCCATGACTCGAATGCAGAAATCTACAATTGCACTTCTAACAGGACCCTAAGAAGAAAGTTCTAGAAAAAAGTTTAACATCTTCACACTCAATCAAGCAGAAGAATGAACGCAAAATCAGAAAAAACCCCAAAAACAAAGCCAATGCTTAATTCTCCAATTTCTCTACCTTCATTCACAACCGAATCCATGCAATTTGAATTCAAAATAGAAATAGAGAGAATCCAGTCAAAAAAGGCATAGACATGAAGCTGATTGTTACAAAGAGGAACAAATTTAAAGCTGCGAAGGAGTTTACCGTTGAGGACGAAGTAATGCTTCCGAGAAATCCAAAGTCATCTTACTAAAAAGATGATTCATGATTATTTTCGTAGTTGTCTCTGCAAAATCAAATATCAGATACATGAAAACCAAAGAATAATTAATGCATGTGATATACCAAATTATCATGCTTAGGGTTCCACTCAACGGTTCTTCTCTGACAAATTCTAATCCGTTGTTCTTCATAGTAAGTGACAACATCCAAATCCGACGACTTAGAAGGATCCAATCAGAGAGAGAAAAGCCAACTTAATATTCTCAGTTAGTTTAAATAAGCAAGAAAGTTTCCCGTGGAATTCTCAGTTAATTTACTTGCTATTTTTCCAATCAATTATTTAAAAAAATATTAAATATTCCTGCAGATATTTTCTAAAACAAAATCCGCAGGAACCATAAAAAATTCTTGGGAACATGTTTTCTGAATTTAATTCGCAACAAATACTCATATTATTAACAAAATGGCAGCAAAATTTGGAAAATTTTCAACAGAAAAATCATACTTTTCTAGTAGTTGGGGAGTGAGGACTAAGTAAGGAAGACATGGAGAAAGATCAAGTAACAGAATCAAATGGTGCAGTAATCTCTTCCAAGTTACAACCTCATCTCTACGATAAGGATTTTTCACAAAATATACTGCTATGTTATTCTACCAATAAGAGGAGGATTTCTTGAAAGAGTAACTGACCAAGATCTTTCAGTTATGTATTTGCTACATGGGATCAACGTTGATGTCAACAATCTTATATTAAGATATAAAGGCCAAGTCCTGTACTCTAGCAAATCCCACGCCTTACCCTATGGAATGTTACTCACCAGACGTTTATATTAAGAGAGAGTATGAGGTGCCTCTCATGTTGGAATCTACTAGTGCAGAATATGCTTTATTTCTTTGGAAAAGAAAACATAAAGAATATGAGGTTAGGAAATCCTCATGAAGAACCAAAAAGCAGAAGAACAACTTCCTCAAAGAATAGAAAAGAAGCTTCCAAAATAGAACCCAGATAAAAAGGAGAAATATCTACATACTCAGTTTTAAAGTCAGGAGAGTGGTGAAAGATCAGAAAAAGCTTCGGTTGAAGAAAGAATCCATGAGACATGCAGTTGAATATAACACATATAGACAAGACAAGTTCTTGCATTGGTTTAATACTATTCTTCTGCGAAAACTTGCTTTTGAAGCGGAATCTTTTCCTTAATCCTCATATTAACAACCTCATCTTATAATGTCTCTTCTAGTAGCTCTATATTCCCCATACGAGCTTTTCCTGGTTAGAGATTCTGCCTGGTCAAAAAGGGGAGAAAGTTAGAGTAGTAGTAGGAAGGGGATAGTGAATAGGAATAGAAATTATGCCTTCTCTGACCATCTATGTTCTGCTATATGTTTATGTTTCATGTTTGATGAATGCACATTTCTAATATTAATGCATGACTATTTCTACTGTTTTGAATATTCTGAGTTCATGACAGTTGAATTTGTGATAGTCGCAAAACAGACATAAAGTATAAATTAAATGCTTGAACTGAGGGGGCGAAGAAAAAGAAATAAGTACAAGCACTTGTTAGACTACGAAGGCTGTTATGTGTTTTGTTTTTTTCTCTTTCGGATTTTATAAGGAACTTTGTTACTCTTTATCCGTTAGAATATCTTTTATATTCGTTTAATTGATTTTCTTTTTTGTTAGTGATAAAAAAAAATTTCAAGACAACCCAAACTTTTATGAGTTTATTCAATATTTGGCAAAGTGAATAATAGAAATGAAATATAGTAGACCAAATACCAATTATCAATCTCACAAATGATTTTATTACATAATGAAATATTAAAAAAAAAGTTACTACAAAAGGTACAACATCATACTAGTTTTATTTTTCTCCAACTTAACATTTTGCTAGTTCGTAGCTAGAAAAAAAAAAAAAAACAAACAAACAAGCAACCAAACAACACTCACAACAACCACATTACCACAACAACCCCATTTGAGAAATCATACATAGATGCAAACTTCTTGCTTATGCTTTTCTAGTCAATGATATGGTGACGTTGATGAACTTAGTTTTCTCCTTCGACATATGATCAGCCAAGATTTGTTGGTAGCGGCTAAAAACCTCTTCAATGATAGCTTCACCAAAGTGGCTAATAAGCATTGGTTCTGCCACAGCCCTCATGCACTGTGCCAAATTGTATCCGCCATCACTAAGTGATTCAGACCTTTCAGATTCAAATTCAAGAGCGTCCCAGTCATCAAAAGCATTCCAATTCACTTCAGACACCTCTAGACGATTGATGGCAAATGAACCTTCTTTAAGAACTTCCAATTTCACTTCAGATGGAGATGGAGTGTATTGAGGAATGTTAAAAGTATCTAATTGCTCTTCTTTTATGATTCCCTGCAGCAAACAGTAAAAGGATTTATATTCATGCATCTTGCCAAATTTAGTCAATTATACGTTTGAACAGACAATTAATTTGCATTGTATTTAAAGCTTTTTTTTTGTCTACTATGATAATTCACATGAAAAAATACAGTGTGATTAATTGCCAAAATAAAATTGTAAAGGATGTTTATATATAGTAACATACACAATTCTTATGTAATTAATCAGATCATCAAATGGTAAAACAATTCTTATGTAATCCTCAAATTTATTTATTTCAAAGAACAATTAAAGAGCATATAGAAAACATTACCGCTTATATAAAAAAAATACAGATAAATCCAAAGATGCAGTTGTCGATATCATTACAATAGTTATATATATATCAGTGATGTGATATCGGTAAAAGAATTAATAATTTATACCTGGTTTTGTCAAATTAAATTAATGCTCAAACTTGCTCCGGGTTAGGAGCGATGTTTTTGTTTTTATTTGTCTTCTTTGTCTTTGCCCTCTTGCAAACGTAGCAACGTGAAAAGAGAGGTCCACCATGTGAATTCCGAGTTTCCTACTCGTAATTTTTGTTTATTATAGCCAAGAAGGATTGGTTTGTATAAAAAGATTATTTTTCCACTTTTTGGTATTAAAGGTTGCGCATTAATTATAAGTTTGGTTTAAAACTAATAACAACGTGGTGTTAATACTCAATTTTTAAGTTACTTACGAAAGAGAAACTTCCGCGTCATAATTTTTTTATGACAAAATATTAAACAAACAAGTTTTTGTTTGCATTAACCATTACATCAAAACTGCATCATCTTTTGGGGAGTCATTTTATGAACTTCTGAGAAACTGGATCTGTATGTGTAATTCACTAACAAATTACTGGGAGAAATATACCTGCAAGACCATATCATTAAGAGCAGTAGCCATAAGCTCCCAAATGTAGCAACCATCTTTGCTAGAGGGATCATCGCTTCTTCTTCCCAAAAATGTTAGAACCATACGACCTTCTTTAACTAATTCCTCTGCACGACACTTGAGAAAAAGAGAGAAATCTCTTTGAAATTGTTCATAGTAAGCTCTCACAACATTTGTTGGGCTTGTACTGCCAATGTAAACATTGCCCCTGTTGTTGTCTACACCCTCAGGAACCTAATAAAATCACCAACAAACAGTTATCTATTCTGCATATTTCTTAAGGCGATGAATGCTAGTGCACTTTCTCTAGCAGTCTCTTTCATATACTCTCTTTATCATTGAAATTTATTGAAAATCACTAATTTTAATAGGTTACACTTGTAAATGGACAAAGCCATTAAATGAAAATCAAGACCAAATTCGTAATTTAAAAAAAAAAAATCAACTGATCATAGAGAAAGAGCATTTGAAAGAGAGTACAGAGAGACTGTCACTGGCATTTCCCAAGGCACATATTAATTATATTAAAAGTTCCCACAAAATATAAATACTAATAGAGGTATATATATATATGTGTGTGTGTGTGTGTGTGTGTGTGTGTGTGTGTATGTACCTTAGATAGCCATTGAAGGCTGTAAGAGGAATGGACAAAATGCAGGCTTTGATTTGGGAAAAGCCTGTCATAGAAAGAACCGGGAGCTCCAAAGAAGTAGCATGGACCAATCCTAGTTTTCATTTTATCACACAAATTCTCTTTGAAGCTGTCAAGGGACATAAAGAGGTTGTTGAAGTCGTTCCCAGGGAGATCATTAAAAAAGAGCTTGTATTCAGGAGATTTATGGTTCAGTTCCTGGCAAAGCTTCTCCACAGTCTTGATTAATTCTGACACCACTAACAAAGTGTTTGGTCCAGAAGAGCAACCCAAATCTGCAATTGTCAAGCTTCTGGGGAGTGTGCTACAATAGAGGCTTGTTATGGCTTCCTCTCTTATGGGCTTTGTCAAACAAATCACCTTTCGCTGTATAAGTTATAACCAATGACACTGAATAATTAGTAAGCATATATTGTACTACATTCATGTGTTACTGCCTTTTATCTTTTACACGTGTGTGAAATTGATTTTAGGTGATAACCAAAGCCGTGTTTGGTTGAGGGGAGGGAGAAAAAAAATAAATAGAAAAGAAATTGTATGGATTACATGTGAGTCTCATGCCTTCAAAATTTTCTCTTATATTTTATTCTCTATTTTCATTATCTAATCTAAATACAACATTAGTATTAACGAGATCAAACTTACATACAATATTGTGGATATTATTAGCATTTCTCTTCAATCAAATTTATGTTTATTACTTTTTTGATTGGGTAAATGAACATAGGAAGCATGATTTTAAGTTGTATGTATAAGTATACCGGAACAAGGGCGTTGTTTGCATAGCTTGCGTCTCCAACGCCACCGTTCATGTGCAGTACCTGTGCTACCTCCATTCTTGTTTCTATAATTTTATCTCTACTAGTTCACTCTTTTTCTATTTTCTTTTACTTTTGTGCTTCTATGCCTTTGATCGAACCTCATACCACACCTATATATATAGACGTGAAAACTGTTTTCTAACAAGAAAAAGTTTGTTTTCTTCCCATATATAATTTTTACATAGAATGACATTTTTTTCGGGGGTATCCATCTTTGCATATAAAATCTCGTATGAAATTATTGATATTTCATCCCAAATTGGGTCCTTTACAAATTAGTTTTCTGTTCTCATTGTCAATTATTGACCACAGTCTGATAGTTCATAAATGATTAGGAAAAAATTAATAGACATCCAAATACTATTATCATACGAGATAAAGTGATAAAAGAGACAAAAATATAGATATCATGAATATAATGATACTATAGGAAGATAAAGATAGAGATATAAATAAATATCTATTGGATGTTTGAATTTTAAGAATGTCTAAATATCGAGACTCAAATAATTAAGGTATCAAACTTACAAAAGCCATTAATTGAATCATATATAATGACTAAATTAAGTTTGGATGTGTTCATTTTATATATAAGTAATGAATAATGAATTATGTTGAAATAATATTTAAAGTGATTTGTTTATATATTTGAGGTTTTATATTGGTTTGACATTTTTTTATATAAAAAATTGGTTTCTGTAGCTTTTATTTAAGTAGTGAAAATATAAGAACCAAGAGTGAAAAATGTACAAT
>PYAF01000094.1:245418-259896 GCA_007407185.1 Glycine tomentella | reverse complement strand
TTAGAAGTCGTAAAAAAACTTATAACTTCTTTTTTTTAAAAAATAGCCATACAACTTGAAAGTCCTTTAACTTAAAAAAAAATATGAATTTAAAGTTATAAAAGCAAAAAAAAAAAAGTCTATATGATTTTAAGGTCGTAACTATAATAATATAAACTTAATTGAAGTCATAAAAAATATTACGACTTCATTATAAAAAAGTAAAATTTTGTTACGACTTTAAGGTTATAAATTTTAAAAATTAATTACATTGAAATCGTATGATATTTTACGAATTTAATTAAAAAAATAAAATAAAAATGTAAGTCGAGTTAAGGTTACGACTTCTAACTCATAAGTCGTAATACTTTTTACGACTTACCCCATTTTGATAATTTATTTAAAAATTATTCCCAAATAATAATAAAAAATACCCCAAATGATAAAAAAGCCCCTCCCATTCTATGGATTCCTATTGAACAATGATCTTTAGAATTTTATTCTTTAAGATATTATATCTTTCATTTCACTTTATTTTTCTTTTTATATCACATTATACCATCTATTATATATTATATTTTTTTCTCTCTCACTAAATATTACAGCATTTGAAGTGTCTAAAATTCATTTTTTTTATCTAGATTTGGTGGTGGATTTTTCCTTGCATACATTTGTAAATATAGGATGAAGATCAGACCAAAATCTTATTATATTAGATTTAAGTATGTATTTAAAGTTTGAGCTGTCTTATTTTTATTTAAGAGTTATAATGCATGTATTGGGTGCATGAATGCCAAAAAAAGTGAACTATACCGGTTCCGGGGTGTTCCAAAATTTATATGGTAAATTCGATAGGAGAAAGATTGTAGATACTGTTTGCGTGTGTAGACACTTATAAGAGGGATAGGAAGAAAATAAAAATAAATGATTAA
Source organism: Glycine tomentella (assembly GCA_007407185.1). Classification (NCBI taxonomy): domain Eukaryota; kingdom Viridiplantae; phylum Streptophyta; class Magnoliopsida; order Fabales; family Fabaceae; genus Glycine; species Glycine tomentella. The sequence continues at coordinate 258,985 of PYAF01000094.1, read as the reverse complement.
TAATGTAAAATGATATAGGACAAATTGAAAAAAAAGAAATCCATGTAGTTTTAACACACTATTCGAGTATTTATAAATCATAATTCTTTTAGTTTTTGTTTTAAGAGATTTCTCTTTAGTTATGAAACATCCTAACAGTAACCCAAACAAATTCATCCTACTTCAATTAACGGAGTTATGGTTCCTTTGTTTTGGCATACAGGAGTTCTTGTTAATTATTCGTGAGTCATATACTCATGTGTAAGATATGGGGTCATGGATGTAAACGTGCACCTCACATGCAATTGTAGCCTTAGACAAAATCCGTATTCCACAAAGTGTTCCCGTACATAAACAACAGCTAATTTAGGCGAATTATGTTATTCGCAAAAAATCACTAAAATGAAATGTAATTATTTGTAAGGAAGTTCACAATTTGTTGCAAAAACAACAATAGTTCTACTCGTTTTGTAAAAGCCGAAAAAACATCGGTTGTAAACCAACCAATTCACCCTCAATCATATCAAACCACGACATTAGCAAAACACATAATTCTGTAATTGATCAAATCAGCATATTTCAATTGAAACACCTCCAAACATTTTAACTATTATACATCTATACCTTGATAGGAAATCACATTTTTTAACGTTATTATGTGCTATATATTGTATTAATAATTATATTAAGTTATTCAATATATATTTGATAAATTAAAATGATTAATTAAATATATTAAATAGATTCCTAAGTAAATATAACATAAATGGATGAATATTAGTGTTGGACCAATTAGATATAATGGAAGCTTAATGCTCCAATAATAAAGAAAAATATTATATATAAGATTATGGTCTCCAATAGGTTAAATCAAGTTTCAATTTTCTTTCTTTTCCATTTATTGAGAATACCCTTTAAGGAGTGATTTGACTGAGAAAGACTAAAACTCATAAGAAAAGGCTAAAGGCTAAAGGCTAGAAGAATAAAGATAAATCATTGTGACAATGGAAACAAATAAACTTTATTTGTTTAAGATTTCTTGATGGTCCAATATAATGTTTCTGGGATTTTATTGGGTGGTGGCCGATTTTCATTATAAGGATTTAGGAATTAATTTTCTTTCAATTGGTATTAGAGTCCTATCATTTTGTATTATCGGGAAATTATTGGATTTAGCTTTCTTGATAAGACTTGCATCGTTTCTTGCCTATATCATTTTCAATATGGTTTCACGAAATCCTTACTTTTGTTTGTCATTCACATTATATGCATATGTATCATGAATGGTAATTTGCAATGAAAATAGCTGTTGAAAAAGGTTTATCTTTTATTTTATGTATATTGAAAACTGTGATTTGAGGTTGAGGGTTATTGTTATATACAATTGAAAAAGCTTTAATTTGAAAAATGTGTTATGGGTTTTGCATCAAAAAAATTTGTTGGAACCTTTTTTTCGTTTCTTTGATTACATAGTGATGCAATTTTATTCTCTAATTTTGATGATTTACTGTGTATCAATTTTCTAGTGATATACGGATCAATTCTATAACTAGTTTGATGTGAAAAAAATCTTACTGTTAACGGAATATTGCGCGTAATCGTCCCTTTTTCTAGTGATATTGTACGTAATGAAATATTATATGTGATACTGTTTTATTTTTTTTTCTTTTACAGATTATATATATATATATATATATTTGTTAATGATTAAACTATATCTGAACTTGAGAGTTTTTTTTGTGTGTGTGTGTGTGGGAATGGGGGATTTTGGAAAATTTCTAGACTAAGAAGAGTAATGTTCAATGCTTTTTCCTGTTAATGATATATTTATTTTGCAGCTTGTCTTTTCCAACCTTTCTAGTTAGTTTTGTAAGACTTTTGTAAATGGATTAGGGTAACCTTTTACTCTATTTGTTTAATACGTACAATCTTTACTTATATATTCATTAATTACTAATCTTTTTTCAATAATTGTTGATTTTCCATTGCACCCACACAAACACATAAAAATTAAAAATAAAAAACTCTATGGCAGCCACAAGAATGAGCCAACATGGCCATCAATCCAAAGGTAGGCCCAAACCTTCCATATTGTATACATCATACTCGAAAATTGAAGAATTGTATCAACATTTACCCAAAAAACCCAAAACTTCAAAGAACATTCATCCTTTTCTAAATTTTATTAAAACTGTTGACATTAATATTTTCACACAAATATTTGGACATCATCCTTATGATCTTATGAACACACACAAAAAAAAAGAAAATTATCGTTCCAAAAATCATCATAGAAAATAATGATCAATCCAGAGCACGATCATCCTCATTGGAAATGCAGAGAATGAACATAGGGTTCAATCCAAATTCTTCCAACAAAATTATAAAAAAAATCTAGAAATTTTATGGGATACTACTAACCCATATATCAACATAAATCAACCACCTTTTTTATTTTTAACATTCTAGAACTCATTAAAAAAAAAAATCAAACAGAATGGGTAGAAAACAGAGAATGCTCCAACCAAAGTGAGTTCCTATCACTTTTTACCAAAATGCATGTACCATCTAAGCTTCATAATGATATAGACATCACATGTCCTTCATCAATATAGCATTTTTAATAACATAAGATGCATCCAAGATCATATGAAAACACAACATATCAAAACAGGTCCAAATTTCTCCATGCATGCCCACGAATCCTCCCAAAATCAACATACAACAACATATATCATCACTCGAACCCACGGATTCTAGCATCAACCATCAAGCAATTTGAAACTCATTAAGCACCATAGAAGCAAAAGGGAGACTATCAGGGCTTAGGACTTGTGGATAATTATAATTATAACCCTTTTCAAAAATCCTAGTTCTTCAAATTTCAAACAGTGGCAAATCAAGTAGATTTTCCATTATTTCTCTTGCTCACCTTACTAAGTTGTTGGAATTGAGTGAAGTTGATAATAAATTCTTCCAAGCTTGTATAAATGATTCCCCTTTCCAACATCAAAAGGAAACTGTTAGTTTAATTTACTTAGAAGAGAATGGAAGGGGTATATGGGAGGATATATAAGTCTCGGTTTTACTTTACAAATTTTTAAAATTAAAAGGTTTAATAATGCATAGAATAATTGAACATTGTAGCTGAAACAAGAATTGTCTTGACCATAGTCGTTATAATCCAGAGGAGCAAGCTTCTCAATTTATGGGCATGGTGAATCAATACCAATTAAATACAAGTATTATTAATATGGATCAACAAAATAAATTTCTAATGGTTGTTACATACCTCAGGATCATGACCCTTGGAAGCAATAAACAACCCACCAACACAAACCAAAGGAAGACAATATTCAGCTAGAAATGCAACAAGAAGAAGCAAACACTAAAGCCATAGCAAATCACAAAGTGTCAAAGCAATGAAGAATTAAATCAGGAACTCCTCAATTTACCTAATATTCTCATTTTTACAACTGCCCTGGCCACTGTTACATCAAATTGCTCTCTGAAGCAAGCATTCTGCCTTATACTCTACCTTATGCACAAAACAACACATATTTTCGCAAGGTCCAACAAAAAAACAAAAAAAAAACTAGGGTTCAAAGATTTGAACCGCACGACGTCGTTTCGCAAGGTCCCCCAGCCCGCAGATCGAACATGCGGTAGCTGAATTGTAACACCTTGAAATTTCGATAACTTAAAATATATGGTTAATGTATTTCTTGTATTATTTAATTATTTTATTTATTTGAATTAGTTGAAATGTTGTGTGAATAATTCTTGTGCAACTACTCGGTGTGAAATGTTAATTAGAAATAAAAAGATAAATTGCAAAAATGTTTGAAGGGAAATGACCATATTACTGTTTCTCTTGATGTGAAAATTACCATATTGCCCTTGAAGTTGAAATTACAAAAATGCCCTTGCAGTAAAATTACAATAATGCCCTTAGATATTTTGGTTAGATATTTTGAAGTAGAAATTACAAAAATACCCTTACATATTTTGGTTAGATAAATTAAAGTGGAAATTACAATAATACCACTAGAATGAGTGGCAAATGACCAAAAATGCCTTTGAGGTTAAAATCACCAAAATACCTTTAGAAATTTTTGTAGAAACTTGAAGAGAAAATTGCATAAATGCCCTTAGGATGACAAATTATCAAATTACCCTTAGTAACAGATAAAATATCACAAGAAAACTAGGAGTACCTAGACTGGTCGAAAATTTATGATCAGGAATGTAATATCCTCATTTTTTTTTTTAAATCTTGAGTTTGTATTAATGTTTGAAATATTTGTGTGGTGATTATTAATACATAGTTATATGATGCAAAGATTTGGTGTTATGAGGAAAATATTATCACATGAGGAACACATGTGATGATAGTGTGATACAAGAAGGATAAGATAGGAAACTAATGGATCCACGTGGCAAGTTTAGATGTGCTTAGAGTAGATTTAGTCATGATCATTTAACTCAAGGAAAGAAACAAAATTTTAGTAACATAAGGAGATCCAACCATGTGGAATATGGGATAAGAGCTTAAGATTTTTAGAAGTATGACACATAAGTAGCTAGCATATTAATTGGAAAACTCATGAAGTACAAGAGGTATAAATCAAAAGAGACAAACTTTAAATAAAGCAAAGCAAGTGCACGCAAGATTTTTCAGCACAAATCAATTGGAAATGGAAGTACAAACCATGTGCATTTGAACCTGTAAGCTCTAGTATTGGTGTGCAATAGATAATTGCAACGCCATACATAAGACAAATCAAATTTGGCCTCTTGGAAAAGCTTGTACACGTTGAATGGTCAGCCATACTTAAGGAATCTTTACTTTTTGCTTAGTAAGCATGCATTTAATGCATAAAATTTAAAATATCTTTAGGTTATGATTACTTGGTTACATTAGAACCAAACTAAGGCCTAACTAGATTGCATCGTAACTAATTCTTTTACATCCTAACGAATTCTTCTACTATAAATACTCCCTTCGAAATGAAAATATGCACATGCAAGGCCTTATTCAAACCCATGGCCACTTGCTTCTTTTTTTCTCTTCACTTTTGTTTTCGTTTTCTCTTCTCTTCTTCTCACTCAAACTGCACCCTTTCACCAAATTTACCTATCATTTCTTCATCCAAAATATTCTATAAGATGACAACTTTACTCCTCAAGCTCTTGAAGCATTCCAGCCAAATATTGTGGTGAGTATTGGTGTTGAAATTCCTATGGTTTCAAGCTAAATTTTGGACTATTTTTAGAATTTTATATCTCCCTCTGTACTTAACCAAATGATGTGTTTGACCACTCATTTTAAACTTAGGATGTCCTTTATTTTGTCCTAAAATATAGGACCAAACTGAGTAGTGAATCATTCTCAAAATTTATTTGAATACGAGTTATCCGAAACTGTCCACACCCAAACAACTACTGCCATATGTTTTTAAAAATTTGTATCTTTCTCATTTCTTAATCAAATTAGGATTATGATTCATGGAATTAAAGATATAGATGTGAACTCTAACATGTTAAAAATTCAGTCAAATCTAACTTGTGTACTACTTGCAGTCGTGAAAACAATAAGAGATGTTAGTATGGAATTTTGAGCCACTGGCATATTTGATGTTTTGTTTTAAAATACTGTATTTAGAGTTTTAGAACTCCAATTGAGGCATGTAATACCTTGCTAGAAAGCTTAGGAAGTCCAGTTTAACATACTAAAAGATGAGAATTTAATAACTTGTAGATTCGCACATATTGTATGAAGAACCGAATCATATATGGTGAGAAATCTATACTAAATTATCTTTAATTTGGTATATAGAGCTCTGCGTTTGGAGCAAAGCATGTGAACTTAAGAGAGCTCAAAACGACATTATAAGGGGCTATCAGAGGAATAGAGATAGGTAAGGAGAGTTTATTGTTTGGTTACAGCTTTTGGTACCATAGTTGGGAGTCGGGGAACCCAATGATGGAGATGTATGCTTGTCTCTATTGTGTGCTGGTTTTTAAGAAAAATTGTGTTTTTAACTAATGGGATGCGATAAATTTGTTCTTGATGGATAAAACTGTGAATAATGTTGTTGTTGTAATGATTGAATTTTTGGAAAAAGTCTTAGTTACAGAGGAGACTCTGTCCAAAATTTTATAATATATTATCCTATTTAATTCTTTAAATTTTTCAATGGGTATAAGAGTTTGTTTTCTATATTGTAGTCCTCCTCTTTAATTTAAAATTTTCCTAAAATATCTTGTGGCTATTATGGATTGTCATTGTATGAGATTTGTGTTGTTTGAAGACCTCGGGAATGTGAATCTCAGGCAGGTGTTATATATATAGTGGAATGCGATTGCTTGTGATGTTAATAACATTGAGATAAGATGATACTGATGCTTATGATGATGATATTGAAATGAAATGATATGGATGTTGTTGATGATATTGAGATTTAGATGCTATTTATGTTGATGATGTTGAAATGAAATAATGTTGATGTAGTTGATAATATTGAAATAAAATGATATTGATGTTGATGATAACATAGATGAGAGATGATGTTGAGGTTGATAATGTCATCGTGATGGTGTACGTTGTACATGTGAGGTGTAGTGACCTGTTGGATATCCTTGCGAAGAAGGGTTGGTCCCTATCCACAGCCAGTGCATTGATGGTGCCCATGTTTCATACTTCATAATTGCATGGATGGAAATAGAATGAAGACAGTGTGTACCTGTGGTTTTTTATGGGCTAAAAACGCGGGTACTAAGGGGCATGCCACTCAGTTTAGAATTCCTTTATGCCTCTGGTTGATCACTGTGGGGGGGGGGGGGGGGAATGGCCTGTGCACTATAGGGTGACCCCGATAAACTACTGAATCATTTTCCAGAGAGAGACTATTTTCATGAGAATGGTACCACATTGCATTGTGAGAGTTGAGTCAGGTGCATGCATCATTTTGAGCATAATTAATTTGAATGGTGGATGACTAGTTTGTTGAGTGTGTATTGAATTGATTGATTACTAAGAATGATTATGGTTGTTATTGTTGCTTTCTTTCTAATTGTTGCTACCTGGAACTTGTTAATTTTGTATAATAAACTTACCTTTGCTATTTTGTATCATGTGGTTGGTACCTATGATGATCATGAACCTTTGTTCGTGGGAGCAGATGATCAGCAACAGGTGATATTGGAGAGAGATTTCTTTTGATGGAGCGCCAAGCCAACTTATTTATGTATGTGTGCATTTTTTATGAATGTATTATCGTGAAAAATTTATTCACATTTTCATAATCAAATTAATGGAGTTTTCATTAAAAATTGAAATTACACGTTTAGAGTGGTGATATCATAGTGATGAGACGGGTCGTTACATGAATCATAGCGCTGCAAGCAACCTAGGGCTTTCGTAGAGCTCAGGCCAGAAAATCATATTGAACTCGTGGATTTCTCAGATAGAAGGAGTACAGAGGCAGTGATTATTCAGATCGAAGAGTGAGGCCATGCAGCTAAGTTAGTGTTGTATTGTGTTCTCTTTCTTCTTCGTTCTGCTATGGAAATTGTTCTTCTATCCCTTTCTTGGCTGGTGAAAAACCTATATGGGGCGAGAAAGTTAGAACGTGAGGTGATAAGGGACAAAGAGAACCTTGAGAGAAAGAATGAGAAAGTTGCGACAGCAGTGCTACCTTAGTGGTTCGACGACAACGACAGCTGCTGAGAGATTTGTGAAGGGCGCGAGATGCAGAAATTTAATGTTAAGATAGAATTTGAATTTGAATTATTATTTCTCTTATATAAGAACATGTTGTTAAAATAGTGTAGATAAGGTTAAATTTAAATTATTGTTTCCTAGTTTGAATTATTATTTCTTAATATTGTGTTCAGGTTATTAAAATTATTTGTATAAATATACCTCATTTAAGAGGTGAAATATGAATGAGTGAATGAATGAATGTATATATGAATGAATGAATAAGAAATTATTATTCCAATTTATCCATATATGAATTTTGACATGGTATCAGAGCCATGACACCCTCCATGAACAAAACTATCTTCCATTGCTGCTAGAATCTTTTTCTTCCCCATTCCATATCCAAATTCTCTTTCTTCTTCACATTTTCAAACGTACATCTCATTTTTTCTTCATGTATCATTACCTGTATTCCACTTTTATTTTTCTCAATTTTCTTTCCTCTCTCTAAATTACAACATTTCTGCAGAAAACAACACAAACGACACAGCACAAACCCGTTTTGAATCCTTCTTATACCTCAGTTTTGAAGCCTCCATGCACGTATTCTATTTGAAGGTCATTAATGTGAAGTTCGTTGCATTGTTCTAAATCCTTCCCAGACCAACCCTGGAGTCTATTGACCTTAACATGTGATTGTTCTTAATCTCTTCCGGTATCTCAATTTTATTCCCGAATACAACATAAATGGCACAACACAAACCCGTTTTGAATCCTTCTCATACCTCAGTTTTGAAGCCTCCATGCATGTATTCTATTTGAAGGTCATTGATGTAAAACTCATTGCACTGTTCTGAATCTTTCACAGATCAACCCTGAAGTCTATTGGGCTGAACATGTGATTTATAATAACCATGGAAAAAAATTATTAAAATTTACTATATTTCGTCACAAAAAGTGTTAGCGACAGAATTAGCGACGAATTTAGTGACGGCCAGTTGCTGGCGCCGTTAGCGTCGGAAGTAGCGCCGTTAGCGTGAGATTGCACCAGAAGGATTTTTTTCTCGAATTTCTGGCATGATTAGCGCCATATTTGGCGCGGTTAGCGCCAGAATGCACCTGGAGGCTATTCTTCTCGAATATCTGGTGCGGTTAGCGCCAGAGTGGCGCGATTAGCGCTAGGAACACGTCCAGACTCGAGAATTTGGCGCAAATAGCACTAGAATGGCGCTATTAGTGTGGGAACATGGGCAGGACCCTCTAAAAGGGTCAATTGAACGATTTGGGAGAGAAAACCTTCGTTCTCTCCCACCTTTAGCTGCTTTCCGCCATTGACGACCTAGGAGAGCTTCATATCTTCTTCATTCTTCATCTAAACACTTGCCACCCAACTAAAAAGTTGATTAGAATTCCTCTATGAGCTAGATTCCAGGATCAAATCTCAGAGAAAACCATTAATTGGAGAGATCCAGTTCCCTAGGGAATTTCTCAAAACTGAGTTTTGGAAGGGATAAAAGGCGATTCAAGGATGCTATAGCTTAGAGAAGTGATCATCTAGCCTTCTTTGACTGTTTACAGGTAAGAAACTCAAGTTTTACCGATTGATTTGTGTTATTGTTCTTAGTACGAATAGGGACCTCTTTGTGTTAGGGCTGGAATTAGGCTTGGATCCTTTAGAAAAGTATGCGCAGGAAGTTGTTCTGATGAATATTGAACTTTGAAACATGACTTTTGATGAAGTTTGATTTTGACTCTGAAGTATGTATGAGTTGGAAGAATGTTGATTAAATGGAAGATATTATGATAAATATGAGCCTAAGTGTCTTTACAAAAGTTGTTCAGAAGGCTAAATAAACGGTGAAAATGTGTTGAAATAACTGTTTCAGTCAAGTTGGATAATCATTGATATATGGTCTGGTTAGAGCATTGAATTAACTTATGCAGGGTCTTAGAGCAACTCTAGTACCTTTATTAGGCCGAGATAGATCCTAGTGAGGATCTGTCAGTCACCGGTTAAGTGACTAGCCTTAGAGACTTGAAATAGAGTAGTAAAGGGTTATATGTAAAAGAATAATGTTTATGTTCCTTTTAACGGTTGAGAACCATTATTGATTGATTCTGATATGTCTTTATGTAGGAAGTGATACAGAGATTACTGGTGAGTGTGACCACGAGGCCAGGAGAGCCAGTGTAGCACTCAGAACAGGTAAATTCTTTGTTCTTGGGAGTGTTTCCCATTGTCTGTGTTCAACCATACTCAAAGGGAGTGATGATTATTGTATGACATGATGCATGTATATTGAAATTGTGTGTTACTGCTTTTATTGAAAACATGTATATGATGTACATTGTGATAATGTTGTGTGATTGATGAAATTCTCTGGCCAGTAAAATGGACTAAATATGGACTTCCCTTAGAGCCAGAGTTACGCGGAACAACTCTAAGTGGTCAATATATGTATATGTGATAAAACCTGAGAGGAATGTACCTGTCGCGGATGATCTTCTCTCGGAAGTGCCATATATGTCTAAATAAGTCCTGGGAGAATGTGCCTGTTGCGAATGATCTTTCTCAGGCAATACGATATATCTGAGTAAGTCCTGTGACAATGTGCCCGTTGCGAATGATCTTTCACAGGCAGTACGATATATCAATATGTATATGTTGTATTTGTGTGATAATATACATGTGATATGTTTTAAGAGCCGTGATGGCTTGATTGTGTGATGCCAATTTTAATATTATATGCCATGGAAGTGAACCAGGGGGGCGGAAAGACCTCCAAGGACCCTGAGTTTACTGAGATTGTTATCTCACCCCTATTGGGGACTACATGTTTTGCAGATGATGCTCAGGGAGCAGATGGTGGATCCCAGGGCAAGAGGCCCGCATAGGGATAGGTTTTGTTGTGAACCTTAGGCATAGATTTTGAGAGCTTGTTAGCTCATCTATTTTGACTATGCCTGTTATTTTGTACTCTGAGAAGGATATGTACAGTTTTGATATATATATATATATATATATACACACACACACATTGTATATTATGTGAAATCACCATATATGATGTACAGTGGGTGTTGTTAATGACGTTTGATGACGTCATTTTGTTTATTGCTTCCAATTTGATTATCTGTGATACTTGCTGCGCTTAAGGACTGTAAATCAATGTTAATGAACCGGATGCATACGGGTCATTACATGATTGTTCTTAATCCCTTCTTGTATCTCAATCTTATTCCCGAAGACAACATAAACCTGTTTTGAATCCTTCTCGTACCTCAGTTTTGAGCCTCCATGCACGTAATTCATTTGAAGGTCATTAATGTGAAGCCCGTTGCATTGTTCTAAATCCTTCACAGACCAGTCCTAAATCTATTGACTTGAACATGTGATTGTTCTTAATCTTTCCCGTATCTCAATTCTCCATGCACGTATTCTATTTGAAGGTCATTGATGTGAAGTTCGTTGCACTGTTCTAAATCTTTCACGGACCAGCCCTGAAGTCTATTTACTTGAACATGTGATTGTTCTAAATCTCTTCCCGTATCCCAATTCTCCATGCACGTATTCCATTTGAAGGTCATTGATGTGAAGCTAATTGCACTGTTCTAAATCCTTCACGGACCAACCCTAAAGTCTATTGACTTGAGCATGTGATTGTTCTGAATCTCTTCCCGTATCTCAATTCTCTTTCTAGCTCACATAACCGAAGCACCTGTTGTGGACTATCCTGAAGCACCTCCTAAACCTATTGCTAATCAAAGTCATTCCTGGAAGAGTGTTTGAAAAAGGAATTTAAAAGTTGGGCATGACCGATATTCATGCACCAACTTGAGGGGGAACGTTGAAGATAGAATTTGAGTTTGAATTTGAATTATTGTTTCTCTTAGATAAGAACATGTTGTTAAAATAGTCTAGATAAGAATAAGTTTGAATTATTGTTACCAAATGTTGTAGTCAGGTTGTTAACATTATTTGTATAAATATACCTCATTTAAGAGGTGAAATATGAATGATGAATGTATGTGCGTATGAATGAATAAATAAGGAATTATTATTCCAATTTATCTATATATGATTTTGACACCTAATAAGGCTGAGTAATGAGAGGTTTAAGGAGACCACGATGATTTTACACAATGAACTCCAAAAGACCATGACGGTTCATTACCAAAAATGTTGTTGAACATAGTCAATTACAACAGTTTTGTTAAAATCGACGTCATCCATTTTAATTAAATTACAATATTGCCACCATATTATCTTTAACGACAACTTTTTTGGAATTGATGTCGATGAAGTGTCTTGGAATGATATTATTTTAGTAGTGATAGTAAATTTTTTCAAGAATTGGAATCAGATAATTAATACTATGATTTCAGCTTCTTTTTTAGAAGCAATTTGGACTTGCTTCTCTAGAACAGTTGAGAATCAAACTTGTTGAAATCTAATAAATAATTTTTTTAATAAACAAATAAATGATTTAAGTAATTAAGGCAACGTGTACAAAACCTATATATCAAGTATGACACTCCTATTAGTTAAAAGATATGTAATTGCAGTAAACGAAAGTTCAAAGATGTAAAACAAAAAAAATACAGAATCAAAGTAAAATTATTGCCTAGATTTCATTTTGAAACAAACAAAAATTATACAAACAAAAATGGCCAATTAAACCATTAATTTGGGATGCGGTGAGCCTGCAGAGCTCATGGTATAAACGTCATGTACTGAAATCATTAACAGATTATATAAATAAAAATGGCCAATTAAATGAATTAATACTAGTAATTGTAATGCCTTAAGCATGCAGAGCTCATGGTATTGACGTCATGCACTAACGTACGTAGGATCATTGACATTTGCATTCTACAACAAATGAGGTTGTTGAATTTTGGGTATTTAATGGTTGCTGTCGATATCATCACGAGGTCTTGGGGAACGTGTGGTGGTAAACTACGCAAAAGACGTGTTTTGTTTATTTTTGGCGCTAGTTGACTTGAGTCGGATTTGTGATACCCTTAATATAGGCAAAAGTGTCTGTAAAAGATAGTTGGAGAAGGCAAAGTGGCGCATGGAAAATGGTTAGGCTAATTTAGAGAAAGAAAGAATGTTAGGTTTATTTATGAATTTTGAATTGATATTTTCATGTTTCACATAAAAGTGAGTTGGACTACGTCCGTTTGATTGTAAATCTATAATGGATTAATATGTGTGGGTTAGATTGACCTATTTTGATAAGTCTATATGTATTCTTTTATTAAGGCAATTGGACTTCGAGACCAAACACAGCTGGACAAAAGTAATTATTCCAAAGTTTATGTTCCGCAAACGAATACGATCCGGTTTCACCCTAGACAATTCCCAAAATGTAATTTAAATGTTAACTAGGGATAAATCCAAAAACTTAGTACAAAAGGGGGTCAAAGAAAAATTAATAAAAAAATATTAAACTAACATCGAATCATTTATTATAAACTTAAGTAGCATTATACTTAAACAAATGCTAATCAGTATTCTTAAGATATTTGTTAAGAAATTAAAAGAATTTTTTTTTATTGAGATGTACAAAATTGCAATGTTCAAAACTTTATTAATTTTCTTTATAATATTCACAATAAATATTTTCTTCTTTTAATCATTTAACCAGTGTTTTAAAAAAATACTTAACCAGACACCCTTCAACTTATATAAAAAATGTAATATTGAATTAATTTTTCAGCTATCATTGTCTAAAACAAATCAAACAATCAAGAGAAAGAGAGGTTCAATGATAAAGGGGCAGTCACCCTCCCCCAATGAAGAAAGTTCCTTAATATTTGCTTTCAATACGAAATAACCCCCCCCCCCCCCCCCCCCCCCCCCCCCCCCCCCCC
>PYAF01000094.1:211637-245318 GCA_007407185.1 Glycine tomentella | reverse complement strand
AGTTTATAAGCCATACTACAAAGTTGTGGGAAAGAGTTATTAAACATCGCTTTAGGAGAGAGACCAAGACTTCCGTAAATCAATTTGAATTTATGTCAGGAAGATGTACTATGAAAGCTATCTTCTTGATGAGACAATTAATAAAAAGGTATAGGAAAAAGAAGAAAGACTTATGTATGATGTTTATAGATCTTAAGAAAGCAAATGATAGAATCCAAAAAGAAGTCTTATGGTGGACTTTTCAGAAGAAAAATGTAGCATTAAAGTATGTTAATGCAATCAAGGATATGTATAATAAGGCTACCACATGTGTGAAATCTTGTAATGGAACATCAAGGTATTTCACTATCACGGTAGGTTTTCACCAAAGTTCAGCTCTTAGTCCTTATCTCTTTGCCTTAGTGATAGATGAACTAACGAAAGATATTCAAGAGGAAGTGTCGTGGTGTATGCTTTTTATAGATGATATTGTGCTTATTGATGAGACCAAAGATGGTGTTAATAGGAAATTGGAATTGTGGAGAAACACTATGGAGTCTAAAAGATTCACGATAAGCAAGAGTAAGGCAGAGTATATGAAGTGTGAGTTTTCGAGAACAAGAGTTGGTGATCAAGATATAGTGCATCTACTTGGTCAAGAGGTACCCAAAAAAGATTTTTTTAGATACATGGGATCAATGTTGTAAAAAGGTGGTGAGATTGATGAGGATGTAAATCATATAATTAGAGTAGGGTGGATGAAATGGCAAAGTGCATTGGAGTTTTTGTGTGATCGCAAAATTTCCCTTAAGTTGAAAGGAAAATTCTATAGAACAATTGTAAGACCGACAATGCTATATGGAGCGGAATGCTGACCATCACATAGGAAACATGAGCATAAAATAGGGGTAGCAGAAATGAGGATGTTAAGGTGGATGTGTTGATATACAAAGATGGATAAGATAATAAATGAGGATATTCGATGAAACGTATCAGTGGTATCGGTATGTGAAAATATGAGGGAGCATAGATTGAGGTGGTTTGGGCACGTTATGAAACGGCTACTGGATGCTCCTATAAGAAGAAGAATTTGTTACCAAGAACTCAACACAAAGAGAGGTAGAGGTTGAGCGAAAATTACATGGGAAAAGGTAGTTAAACAAGACCTAATGGAGTGAGATATAAATTAGTGGATGATATGTCTTAGGACTGAGTGGAGAAAAACTATAAGCTTGATGGAGGGTTAAACTTATTAGTAGTTTTTTCTGTCTAATTTGTGATTTATCATTGGATTCGTCTACCACCGACTCAAATTAACTTGGATTAAAAGTGTTGTTGATATTGATGTTATTGAAAGTCTATATAGAATTTTTTTTATTAGTATATAGATATTATATAAGATGCATCTCCCACACCAGTGTTCTTTAATATTGTACTTATTCTTTTTTCTTATTTCCTCCCGATTCTGTTTTTTTTTTCAAATACTGTAACATTTTTTATCATCAAAAACAGTAAGAGCAACCAACAAAGTGTCTTCTTTTACTTTCAAATATTACATATTATTCAATTTTTCTTTTATAGATTTTATTTGCAATAATAATTTTATGCATTAGGTAAGTAAAATATAAGTTATTGCTTTAATTTGATGCATATTTGAATCCATTCTCTCATGATTTAAGAAAATATGAACGAATTAATCACAAAGTCAAGAGGAAACGGAAAAAATAAGTTAATTATCTTTTAACAAGAAAATATAAGTTAATTACTCTTATTTCTTTTAATTGCTCATCATTATTGCTTGTAATTTGGTAGATAACTTAATTTATATGAAAAAAAAAGTTAGTTTTAGCTATAAATCATTATTGACTTTGCTTATTACATGTTATATTTTTCGGCCCCAAACAAAATCGTCTGGTTCTCTCTCTCTCTCTCTCTCTCTCTCTCTCTCTCTCTCTCTCTATATATATATATATATATATATATTATTTTTTATCAGACAAAGAAATAAATTTTATTAACAGGGCATAATAAAAAGTGAAATATCCACAAACAGTACAAATAAAGAAAACAACCAAATTAACAGAGGAAAGAAATCCAATAATAGAAATTCTTTCTAAAGATCCTTAATTAGCGGAGAAAGAAAAAGAAATTAAAACAGGATTCCGAAACAGTTAAAGCAACACCCAATTCCTACAAAGCACTGTAACAGACTTATGCTGTAAACAATGACAATGGAAATAATTTTCAATCTCATCCTCAACTTCCTTTGCAAACAGTATTTGTAACTCGTCCAATCCATTTACCCGCCCAAACCGATCCAAAATACAATTTTTTTTCTTCGCTTTTCAATTTGCAACATAGCCTCATCTCATAGGATACGAGTTCGGGAAAAACACACCAGAATGAAAATCCAATCCATTTGTTATTGGTCTAAGAAAAGGCTATATTGCTATTTTCGCTCCCCTTTACTACTAACACACTTTCCTTTTGATTTTCTTTTTGAAAATGCCCTACAAAATACACTCTCCTTTATTTAGGTTAAGTTTTTCCTCTTCCAAATTTCAAACCCTATTACTCTCCCCTTCTATCATTCAAACTTCAATTCCCCCTTTCATTTTGTTCTACCACTCATCATCTCAACAATGTGATATTACTGTGAATTATAATGTTGTGCTATCTGCTTTGATTGAGGCCTAGATAATGGTTTTAATTTTAACTTTCTTTCCCCTCCCTCATTTTTACTAGCAAAGCAATCAAAGGAACCACTCCTATTTATTATAATGTTTTTTCTTAGATTACATGGTTTATGTTGATAAAATAAGGTTTGTATGGTGATGATTCTTATTGTCGAGATCGAGAAGTTTTGCAAGAACTATGCCTAACACAATGAGTAAATATCCTTCTCATCCTCTTTGCTCTTCTAAAAGAATACAAAGCCAGTTAGCCAATTAAAATATGCATCATCCAACATTATATTTTTTCTTTGGCATTCGAGGAAATTTATTCTTTTGTTAGTTTGTACAAAAAGTACGGAATTTAAAATATGAAGTATGTATAACCAAGATACAGTTTGAATTTTGGAATGCATGTTTGAGACACAAATTGCGAACAATTTCTTAAATGCAAGAATTATGAGTGTGTGCAAAGGGGGGTGTATGTTTTTGGGTATTTTGGGGGGGAAAAAGAAATTAAAAGGGGAGTGTACAAGTAGTATGGGTAACTGGTAATAGCAAAAGCCTAGGAAAATTGGTAAGACCAATGTAAGCCTAGAAGGTAGTCCAATACTTCAAATGTAGATTTGAGGCTTATCTCCTTATGGACTAAAGCCGAACAACAACTTGATGGTAAAAGGCCCCTTACCAACACCCTTATGGTAGATGAACGAAAAATTGGCTGCATCGAATTTTCTGATCCTGCTCACAGGCTGTTGCTTTCTGCACTCTCACTTTCACTTTCTGCACTTTCAATTGCATTCAAAAAGCCTATTTCAAAATGAAATTTACTTTTCCGAATGGATTTATCATAGTAATGGGAAGTGCAGGAAATTTTACCCCTCCTCACATCATATGTAAAATATATGTATTCTCATTTGTCATCATGTTTTTGTTACATCAAAGTTACATACACACTTTACATACCAACAAGTTATTAATTCAAGTGATACTAGATTCGGTTTCTTTGAGCAATGTTTTAGGTTCGAGTCTTATGGATAAAAAAAATGTGGTTGGAAGGAAAAAATTTCATTAAAGGTGATAAACTAGATTTTCTTGACAAAGATTAATTATCGACAAAGTTAATAGATACTTCGTACCAACATATTAATAAAAAATACACTCTTTGCACTCAGAGTTGTATTATTTACCTCTTCATACTTATATATAACTAAGAGTATTTGTTATTTTTCTTGCAATTGGCAGGTGAAATTGAATAGTTGATGTGGGTTTATTGTTAAGCACTTAAGCTACCGCATTGTTTTTCTGAAAGAAAAAAAAGCTACTGCATTGTTTGTGACCGCACATTTATATTTATCGGCTACCCTGATCAATTTTTTTTTTATATAGAATTTAATGCTTCGAATTTTTTATTTTATATTTTCTAACGAGAGACATTATGTAATATAATATTTTTTTTACAGTGAAAAACAATCAACTAACAGAAGTTAACAAAAGGACACTACTACAAAATGGCGAATCTAAGACGATTTTACAACCCTTTCTAAGACGGTTCCAGACCCGTCCTTGTTGCAGCCGACTTTGAAAGTCCCCGCTTTCGAAGACGGTTCCTGGATTGTTTTTGTAACTTAGATTCTAAGACGGTTATTGAGGCAACCGTCTTAGAATGGTAGCCATTTAAAGACGGTCTGTGCATGAACCCGTCACTAGCTATTGCACACTTGTGAAATTCAACAAATAAGGAAAGCCAATAAACTGAGAAGAAAGCAAAAAGAAAAAATAAAGGGTATATTATTGAGCTTACGGATGAAGGCATAAATAATGATGCAGCCATGGTCAGAATTCTTTCTTTTTTTTGTGTAAATGTTATTTAACTTGAACAAGTTTGAGAAGCTCCTTCAAGTTTTTCAATATATATAACTACGGGGTGACACTCATTTGCATCATGCCCATGTAAAAATGGTAAATTAGATATCACTGTGAATAGGAGAAACAAAATAAATAAATTTATTTTATTTATTTGAAATCCATCTATTTTGCTTAAAGATGATTCAAAATCATTAAAAGTTTCCTTTATAATAAAGAAATAAATTTGTATCGTATTTTATTTCTTAAAACAAATATAATTATAAGAAAAAATTTCCTACCAAAGGGTCCATCATGGCCACGTACTTTTGCATATCCTTTGAGATTTTTGGCTTTGAATTAGTGTCACAGCAGTCAAAAAATGTAAGATCATACAATGTTTCAAACATCATAAGTTTTGAGTGAAGCATAACCATTCACGGTTTAACCCCAATTGAAATCAAAATTTTAGATTAAAAGTAATGAAAATTTACTTAGTATAATAACACAAGCAATCTAATAATTGACATTGGAATTCATGGGTGCAAAATATTAGTGTAATATGAATGAGAATGTTAATAAAGTAATAATCATTTTAATATAAATGAGAATGTTATTAACATTTTAAAATGTGTAAATAAAAAATGTTACATATCTTTTATTTAGTATCTTTTACACCAGTAATAAACTTATGTTTATTTTTTGATGAAAATGACTTACATAAATCCTTCACAATTAGGATAATCTTAACACAATTTATTAGTATTGTATCTCAATTTTTTCTTAGAAATATGGTAATGAAGTTCTCTCTTATTAAAACATTTTAATATAATTGGATTAAATTACTTAAGTATAATAGACCTTGTTATATCAAAACAGGAATGAAATAAAAGTTCTTAAAATCAATCAGTAAAACAATCACAACCTTTCAATTTCTGTAATTATTGCGCTTATAATAAAAAGATTGGAACTAAAAGAAACCTGGGACTGAAGAGGGTTGGCATTTGCCACACTGAAATGGCTCTGTGTTGCATCATCTTGCAAGGGATCACTGAATCCCACTTGGGTGAAAAGGCCTTGTGATCCATGACCCATGTAGTCCTGGGAATTAAGAGATACAAAATTAGAACATTAAGGACACGACAACCAAAATCAATGGGGAAAATGCTCATTACTAGCAATCTTCAACAACCTGCGACATAAAGTCATTTCCAGAACCAAAGCGAGAATATCTAGCTTGAGAATTCTGATTAAGAAAATTACCTGGGAATCCACCTTGTGCTCCTTGTGTAGCATAATCAACAGCATATCCACGTTGAGAAGCCTTAAGTTGGTCCAAGTGTTAGTAGGAAAAAAACAAATGGACATGAACATCTAACTGATATGTTTAAACAAAAGGAATAACAAAAGTCATGCACCCTGTTTTGTTGATAAACAAAGCTAGTTTACATCTAAAGAACAAATATAATATGTACAATATTAACATTAATTCATAGACCTGTGTAGAGAAATCAGTAACATTATACGGAACATGAGATCCCTGGCTTTTGAAGTCATCACCCAAGAAGTCCTGATGTTTTTAAAACAAAATGAACAAAAATGAGCCAATTTTGCATTGAAACAAAACCAAACTTCTACCAAGTCACAGTAAGTACCTGGGACATTCCAGGCATAGAAAATTGATCACAAAATGATTGATTCAACATTTGGCATCAGGTGCAGATTGATTCATAGACCAGAAATGTTTGTCTATATCTACCCCTGCCCCCTGCGACTATACCAGGCATAGAAATTTTATTAGAATGGATAATGGATTGGACTCTTGCACTCCTTGCTCATTAATTAATGTCCTTGAATCCTAGTGTGGTTAAACATTTCTGGCCTATGTTGTGTTTAACAGTAGTATATTCCTAGGCAGCTTCTGTAGACCACATTGGAGACAATGGCCTGAATAAATTGGAAAAAAGCAAAACCTAAACAAGCAAATTTAGGTTCCTTGTGTTTAGTTTCCTCTAAAACCCTTTACAATGTAGGACAAAATCTAACAAGCAAGCTTTCAGTCCTAATTGGACAAAATCTAACAGAACTGATTGCATAGAAACTCTTAAAAAAAAAAATAGAGATAACAGGCAAGGATAATAAGGTGCACATAACTGGAATTAATTACTAAAATACACCAAATAAAACCACAATTTTGTGACTTCATAATTCATACAGAGACTGCCATTTTCAAGGTTTAACTTTGCCTGTGCAGATGCTGACAAGCTTGGTTCTTTCTTGAGAGCCGCTTGTTGCAAGCTTCTGACCTATAAAATGATGACAAATTACATGTACAGAAATTGTTATTTAAAGTTTGACAGAGTTAAAGTTATACTTTGATATACGCTCACCTAAACCAGGAAACTCTAGTTTTGCATGTTTAAAAACACTCAACTAAGAAAAAGTGATTCTCATATAAAATAATTTATTGATTATTTTTAGAGATTTTCTTAAAAAATAAAGCATAAACTAATTTATGTTCATTCAGAAACTAATTTAAAAACAAACAATTGATTTTATAAGAAATTATTCAAAATAACTTCTGATTTAATCAGATTTTATATTCTTTTCAGTTTGAGTTGGTTTCCAGCTATATTAGAAAAGATCGTATTTACAGTCAATCAACATTTGATTCTCCATATCTCATCTCTCTGAAATTCTCGAGGGGGCAGTCAATGCTCAGTTTTTCACTCTCCACTTTTAGGCATAATTATAAGAATGGACAACAGCAATGTCGAGAGGAAAGCAACAACATCCAGCTTTCTGATTTTCATTGAACATTGAGAAAAGCAATTGATTTTGGTAGGCAAATCAATGTTGCCTGGCATTTAGATGTTACCAACTAATAGTTACATACAGAAGAACAATTGCCTGACATTATTGGCCTGTTGGCTAGTATCAAGAAATAAGTTTTAAAATGTATATAAGCTAGAAGGATTTCACATCAATAATAGATGGCATTTAAAAGATTGATAATGTGATGTAACAAAGTGACAGCATTTATCTTTCTTGTTAAAAAAAACTGGTTATTTACCTAAAGGCAGGTGAAGAAAAGATCTGTACCTATAGTACGACATTACAATGGAGTGCCAATCTCTGCTTTGAATATGAGGACCAACTCATTAGTTCATTCAAATAAACTACTTCATATCAAACATATAATTCCAAAAATTAAATATTCCATCATAGCTATTCAATTTGCACTTCCTTAAATGCATAATCAACATTCTGCAAAAGGTTACTTATAAACATTTACACATACTATATTAAAAGAAAATCCAGATAGCAACCACAAGGCTTTCTCTCTAGGAGCTATAATGTAGCAGCAATATATAATATAATATATATGCATAAAAAACTAACATAGACAAAAGAAAGCAGCTTCTAAATTACATCATTAAACAAACTTAAATTGAAAATTCATAACCATAATAATACATTCTAATTAACAGAATATTTATAATATATTATCATGATTGTTAATAATTAAGAGAAAAGAGAAATACTTAGGCCCATTTAAAAGAGTATCATTATACCTTATAATCATTTTAAAAGTTATAGTCCCATTCTCTAAATAGTTACTACATTCAAATCCAATTTTGATTTTTAAACTGAATAGAGGAAGGGAAATCTCACACCCCCCACCACCCCCAAGACAGACTATGATCCAAACTTTTGTAGCAGCCCAAGGCTGCTACCCTGCTATAGCACACTATTAACTATAGCTCCCTCTTCTATGCACATCTTTTAACATCCACATCAGACAATCACATGCATAATTTAATAGCAACCACATATCAGAATCAAATAAATACGATAAAAATTAAAAGGATAAACAAGCTAATGAAATTCAAAGCTAGATAAGGGGAATCTTAATACAGCCAGATTTTAAAACCTTTCAAGCATGACAAGTGTCTGTAAACCCAAGTTCCTATGATGTCATCCCCTTTATTAGGTTATCTTAATCATTCATCTGGAGTCCTCAGGTTAGAATATTCATTGCACAAAGGCCATCATGGAGCAGTAAAAGCTTTTAATTATCGTATCTATCTTAGAAGATATTTAAAAATAAATAAAATAAAATCCAGGGATAGAGACACAGACCATCAGCGTCACGAGTGGGATGAACCAAAACAAGTGCTATTTCCATACCAAGAAAAAATAGATGAATTCTATGAAGAAAAATTGTACTCAATATATATGTACAATATTTTATAGAAAAGATTAAATATGTGGAAAAAAGAAAAAAATGTGATAAGATAAATAATGTAATATGCATAAATAAAAGAAAAAATGTATCATAAAAGTATTATAAAATGTGTTGTATAAATGAGCTAACTCTTTAATCAATAGCCTAAACTACTTAATCATATAAAAAATTATAAAATATATATAAGACAAAAGCAGTGTCTTGATTTGGTGTAGAACAAAGATGGAACTTTCTTAAAAAAATTAAAACTTATTTAATCATATAAAGAGAAGTGTTATTAATATATTTTGTCACACTCCTTTTAATACACACTTTACTATTAATTTATTAAAAACTGTAAAATTAAAAGAGACTCATTCATTAAGAAATAGAACCCACAAAAAATTAAAACTTCTAATAGATTTTAATTTATAATAAAACTTTGTTCAAAATAATGTGTTTTACAAATTGTTAAGTTGATATTTCTTAGTCCCCATACGTTATAACAAAGAAATGTTTGGCCAGCTCACAAATTTAATCTCTGTTGCGCCACTTCCATATGCATCCATCCCAATTAAGGGTAATTTCATGTATCTAAAGCCAAAATCTTTAGAGCAAGTAGAGATTTAGGGATCAAAATAGTGCATTGTTTAAAATCATTACGTCTCTTTACCCTAGCTAGGCATTTGCATATTCAATTAATACATTGACATTCTATAAATCTCCAATAATTTTTGTTGCATGACTTTGGGGACAAGTAATGAATTGAAATTAAAACTCTTTGTCCATGCATGGATAGTCTAGCACCCCTAGGATTTTCCAGGTTCACATTCTTAATAGTTGCTTCTATCCATATTTCAAATGGATAGCAAATTAGTGTGAGGTTAATTAACAAGGCTTAGCTAAATTGTCAACAGAATTGAAGCCACGTTCAAAAATTAGGTAAAACACTACTAATGGGTGAATCTGTTATGCTAAAATTGTTCTACGAAAATGACTGCCACCTTAGGCACAATTTAATTCAAATTTCTATCTACAAGTAAAATATTACAACATAGTAAAGAAAAGAAAATTGCCAGCATGCCACCGCAGGACCAACATCCCTTCATTATATGTGATACCTTTACCCTGCCTTTAGTGTCAGCCCTTGAATACAAAGTAACAAAAGTCTTATGCATCGTTGAAGGCCCCACCTTAGAGCATGAGACTCTCATTAAAGACAAAAGGCTATTAAATAGAGAAACCAGGTTATCATGAAAGCTAGAGTAGTAACTAAAATTAGCTTGTCTTTATGAACTACATAACTCTAGTTGGTGGTGGTGAATTATTGCTTGATTTTCTTGGTTTATCAAAGAGGTGAACCACCAAATACTCTTCCCTCTAGTTGGTGGTGAATTATTGCTTCATTTTCTTGCATATTCATTTGTGCTTTGTTTTTTATGAAATTTCAGTCAATTGTTTCTAAAATTGTGGGTTTTCATCTGGTATACTCAGAACTTTATTTTTCTCATATTTTTTGTAGAAGATATTTTTATCCTATTGTGATTTTCACTATTTTTAAGAGTGAGTAGGCATTTATTTATGAGGTTCTGTTGTAGAAACTCTTTACTATACTCTTTGACATTTTACATAGTGGATATTTTTTTGGACTTGGTCCCGTGATTTTTGTCCCTCACCCTAAGGGTTTTTCATGTTAAAATTGTTAGTGTTCTTCTTGCTATTATATCTTTATTTTTCTGCACCCTTGGATTTTTGGATTGCCATATATTACGCTTCTCACAGGTTAACTCAAGCGGGAAATGTTTTATTTACCACTACATATTTGTGTAATTTTTCCGTTGTGCATACGTGCCTTTCCCAACAGCTGGCATCAAAGCTGGTTTATTTTTCTGGGAAATTTGCTTGATTGAATGATGGAGCCTAATTACGGTAGAATGATTAGTTTGAACGGAACTAATCACCACAAGTGGAGAGGTAAGATGAAAGATTTACTATTTGTGAAATATTACATTTACCTGTGTTTGCTACTCAGAAACCTGATACTAAATATGATGAAGAATGAGCTTTTGAGCATGAGATGGTTTGTGGTTTTATTTGTCAATGGGTAGATGATATTGTTTTTAATCATATTTTTAATGATTCACATGCCAGAACTTTGTGGGACAAGCTTGAAACCTTGTATGCTTCTAAAACAAGGAACAACAAATTGTTTTTGCTGACACAGACTATGAATTTGAGGTATAAGGAAGGTACTTCTATTTCTGATCACCTGAATGATTTTCAAGGTTGCTTTGATCATTTGTCTAGCATGGGTGTAAAATTTGATGATGAAATTTTGGGACTTTGGTTGCTTAATACTCTACCTGATTCTTGGGAAAATCCCCATGTTACTTTGACTAGTTTTGCTCCTGCTGGTATTGTGACCATGGATTTTCTAAAAATTGCTATTTTGAATGAAGAAGTCAGACAACCTACTCAGCAGGCATCCTCTTCATAGGAAGAGGTTTTGGTCACTGAAAACAAGGGGAGAAGTACAAACAGAGATCAAGAAGGAGGTCATAGAGGTAAAAGCAAGTGCGGAAGCAAATCAAGGTCTGAGCAAAAAACTTACAAGTGCAGTTATTGTGGTAAAAATGGTCATCTTCAAAAGTTTTGTTATAAGCTGAAAAATGATAACAAAGGCAAGCAAGAAAAGAGATATGGTGAGAATGGTGATAGTGTTATCACTACTAGTGCAGGAGATCTTTTGATTGTTTATGATGAGAACTTGATCAGTGTTGCTTGTGATGATTCTAGCTGGGTTGTTGACAATGGTGCCAGTTTTCATGTGACTTCTAAGAAGGATTTTTTCTCATCTTATACTCCACGTGGTTTTGGTGTGTTGAAGATAGGTAATAGTGATACGTCAAAGGTAATTGGCATTGGTACTGTTTGTTTGGAAACCAACATAGGAACAAAGTTGATTTTGAAGAATGTCAGGCACGCACCAAACATATGTTTGCATCTGATTTCTACTGGTGTTCTAGATTATGATGCTTATTTTAATGCCTTTGGTGGTCGACAGTGGAAGCTCACTAAGGGTTCCTTGATTGTGGCACGAGGTAAGAAGTTTTCAGGTTTGTATTGGATGAAAACTTATGTTTTAGTTGATGCTATAAATGTTGTTGACTGTGATAGTTCGTCAAATTTATGGCACAAGAGACTGACTCACATTAGTGAGAAGGGACTGAATTGTTTGGCCAAGAAGAATCTTCTTACATGTCTGAAATGTGCAAGGTTAGAAAAATGTGCTCATTGCTTGGCTGTGAAATAAAATAGGGTTTCTTTTAAGAGCCATCCTCCCTCCCGGAAATCAGAGGTACTTGAGTTGGTACATTCAAATCTTTGTGGTCCTATGAGGACTAAGACTTTTAGTGGTGGATTGTATATTGTTACTTTTATTGATGAACATTCGAGAAAGCTTTGGGTTTATGTCTTGAAGACTAAAGACCAAGTGCTTGGTGTTTTTAAATAGTTTCAGGTTTTGGTTGAGAGAGAAATAGGGAAGAAACTGAAATGTATTCGCACTAATAACGGTGGCGAGTTTTGTGGACCTTTTGATGAATACTACAGGCAAATGGGTAATCGACACCAGAAAACGCCCCCCAAGACTCCTCAGCTCAATGGCTTGGTAGAAAGGATGAATAGGACATTAATGGAGAGAGTCAGATGTTTGCTTTCTGAAGCAAAGTTATAGCTTCTTTCTGGAGTGAGGCTTTATGTACTGTTGCACATGTTATTAACTTGTCTCCTGTTGTTGCTTTACATGCTAATGTTCCTAACAGAGTGTGGTATAGGAAGGATGTTTCCTATGATTATCTTCATGTTTTTGGCTATAAAGCATTTGTGCATATGCCAAAAGATGAGAGGTCCAAGTTAGATGTCAAGACAAAGGAATGTATCTTCATTGGTTATGGCTATGATGAATTTGGCTATAGATTTTATGATCCGGTTGGAAAGAAGCTCCTTAGAAGCCGTGATGTTGTTTTTATGGAGGATCAAACCAATGAAGATATTGGGATGGCAGAGAAATCAGAGTCTTTGAGTATCGATGATTTAGTTGATTTTGATCCTGTTCCTGATATAGATACTCCTCATGTAGCATATTTTGACAATCATGATGATGCGCCTACTCATATTCCAGATGATCTAGTTGAGAATATCAATAATGATGATGCTGGTAATTCTGTTGAATCTGATGTTCCTTTTAGAAGGTCTTCTAGATAGTGTTTGCCATCTACTTGTTATTCATCTGATGAATATATGCTCCTCACTGACGAGGGAGAACCTAGGTGCTATGAAGAGGCTATGGAAAATGAGTACAAGAAAGAATGGACTGCAGCAATGGAGGATGAGATGAAGTCTTTGCATGATAATCATACTTTGAGTTGGGCAAGTTGCCTAAGGACAATCCTGCTCACTTTTATAGGTTAAAGACTAGAGAAAACAATTCTGCTCCATGATACAAAGCGAGATTAGTTGTCAAAGGCTATCGTCAAAAAAAGGAAATTGATTTTGATGAAATTTTTTCTCCTGTTGTTAAAATGTCTTCCATCCGAGTTGTTCTTGGTTTTGTAGCCACTCTTGATTTAGAGGTTGAGCAGATGGATGTGAAAACTGCTTTCCTTCATGGTGATTTAGAGGAAGAAATTTACATGGAGCAACCTAAAGGCTTTGTGGTGAAAGGTAAAGTGAATTATGTCTGCAAGTTGAAGAAAAGTTTGTATGGGTTGAAACAAGCCCCGAGGCAGTGGTACAAGAAGTTTGAGTTTGTTATGATTCAACAGGGATCAAGAAGGCTACTTTCGATCATTGTGTTTTTGTGCAGAAATTCTTTGATAGTGATTTTATCATTTATTGCTATATGTTGATGACATGTTGATTGTTGATCATAATTTGTCTAGAATTAACAGGTTGATAAAGGAGCTTAGCAAGTCTTTTTTGATGAAATTTTTTATGAAAGACTTGGCACCAACAAGACAAATTCTTGGCATGTATATCACTCGTGATCGAGAAGCTAAGAAGTTGTGGTTGTCACAAAAGAAGTACATTGAGAGAGTACTTCAACGTTTTCATATGGATAAAGCTAAAGTCGTAAGTACACCTCTGGCTTCACACTTTAGGCTTAGCACTAGACAAGCTCCTTCTAGTAATAAAGAAAAAGAACACATGCAATCTATTCCCTATGCATCTGCAATAGGAAGTTTGATGTATGCAATGGTTTGCATTAGGACTGATATAGCCCATGCAGTTGGTGTTGCCAGTCGTTTTCTTTCCAATCCTGGTATTGAGCATTGGAAAGCTGTGAAGTGGATGTTGAGATATCTCCTTGGTACTTCTAATTTAAAACTATGTTTTGGAATTGGGAAGCCTATTCGTTGTGTTACACTGATTCTGACAGCTGTGGCTTGGCAGTCTAGGTTACAAAATTATGTTGCATTGTCTACAACCGAGGCTAAGTTCATTGCTATTACCGAGGCATGTAAAGAGTTGCTTTGAATGAAAAAGTTTGTGCAGGAACTTGGTCTTGAGCAGCACGGATATATTTTATTTTGTGATAGTCAGAGTGCTATTCACCTTGGCAAGAATCCTATTTTCCATGGTAGATCTAAACATAATGATATGTGATATCATTGGATACGTGATGTTTTAACTTCTAAGTTACTGGAACTTGAAAAGATTCATACATATGATAATGGTTCTGAAATGATGACAAAGACACTACCAAAGGGGAAGTTTAAAGCTTTTCAATTTATTGTCGGTTTGGCATTTGCCTCCACTTGAGTTGTAGGGGGAGTTTGTTGGTGGGCCTCCTCAAGTATTGGGCCAACCACTTTCATTATTTAAAAAAAAAGGAAAAGAAAGAAGTAATAAGGAATGCACTGCGCCGCTTCCTGATTTTCATGTTTTCTTCTCCACCGCTTAAGAGAAAAAGAGAAAGCTTTGCTCACTTTACCCAACAATTGGTATCGGAGTCGATGGTTTGACTTGGTGACCGGCTCGGACAAGTAAGAAGACGTTTGTGGATTCATGGAATTGTAGATCCGTTGTATCGATAATCTTACTGGCGGGTGAGTCCATGCATGGAGGTTAGGCAGCGAGTCCCACAAGTTTTGCGACGATACAAGGTACTAGAGCATAAGCTCTAAGGGCCACTACTTGTGAATTTCTGCTCAAGGGAGAGACTACCATGTGGAAGAGACTCACACTTGAGGGGGAGGCTATCATGTGGAAGAGTCTCACATCGGATAAAAATTGAAAAGTTAAGTACCATATAAGTGAGGAGAAGACCCATAAACCTGAGTATTAAGATTTTGGGTTAAGATGTGATATTTAATTCACTTATATGGTTACTCAGATGTAAATCTTTCCGATATTTACCCCCTCGATTTCCCAACTACTTGTCTAATGGAGATCATTCCAACCAAGTAACAAACCTATGTTTGAAAATTAATTAGACCATATATGTTTCAATTCAACTATCAACCCCTTTGTCAGTTACTTAGTCCAGTTTTTTCATTTCTGCATAGTATAAATGATTTTTTTGTCCTTGTTTGTTTTGTTTTACATTTGTATTTATTTACTATTATTATTATTTTCCATTTGGGTTGCTTCACATGTAGACACAATAATCCTATCATGTTCCCTTATACTAAAAAAAATAACACATTGGGACTCAAAATGTGCCTGATGATACAAATACAATCATGTTCCAAAGCTTTCCATAACTGGATGATCTGTGTCACTGCTGGAAGATAAGCCAGCGTGTCCTTTGTTTTTTATACCTTTCCCTTTCCATGTTCATGGCAGTTGAATTTGAAATAGTTACAAAACAGAATCAAAATATAAATGCTTAGTTGGAGAAAAAAAATAAATAAGAAGTAAAAGAACTTGTTAGAATACGAAAGCTGTTATTTGTTTTGTTTTTTTCTCTTTCGGAGATTATAAGGAACTTTGTTACTCTTTATCCTTTAGAATATCTTTTATATTCATTTAATTGATTGTCTTTTTTGTTAGTGATAATAAAATCTTTAAAAGCAACCCAAACTTTTATGAGTTTATTCAATATTTGGCGAGTGAATAATATAAATAAATATAATAGACCAAATATCAATTTCAGTCTCACACAAATAATTTTATTACATAATGAAATATTAAAAGAAAAAGTTACTACAAAAGGTACAACATCGTACTAGTTTTATTTTTCTCCAACTTAACATTTTGCTAGTTCATTGCTAGAAAGAAAAAACAAACAAACATGCAGACACTCACAACAACCAAGTTACCACAACAATCCCATTTGAGAAACCATATATAAAAAGACTTGATTGGATAAATTTCTTTAGAAATACTTCTAAATAAAAAAAAATAAGTAAAAAAAAAATTATATGAACTTTTTCATAAACAAAAGTAAGTTTTTCATTAGATAATTTTTAGAAGTTCACCTTTTAGTTTATGAAAAAGTTCATTTCATTTTTTTCTTTTTTTAAAAGTACTTCTAGAAAAGTTTAAATCCAAACCATAGATACAAACTTCTTCCTTATGCTTTTCTAGTCAATGATATGGTGACGTTGATGAACTTAGTTTTCTCCTTGGACATACGATCAACCAAGATTTGTTGGTAGCGGCTAAAAACCTCGTCAATGATAGCTTCACCAAAGTGGCTAACAAGCATTGGTTCTGCCACAGCCCTCATGCACTGTGCCACATTGTATCCGCCATCACTAAGTGATTCAGACCTTTCAAATTCAAATTCAAGAGCGTTCCAGTCATCAAAAGCATTCCAATTCACTTCAGACACCTCTAGACGATTGACGGCAAAGGAACCTTCTTTAAGAACTTCCAATTTCACTTCAGATGGAGATGGAGTGTATTGAGGAATGTTAAAAGTATCTAATCGCTCTTCTTTTATGATTCCCTGCAGCAAACAGTAAAAGATTTATATTCATGCATCTTGCCAAATTTAGTCAATTATATGTTTGAACAGACAATTAATTTGCATTGTATTTAAAGCATTTTTTCTGGTCTACCATGATAATTCACATGAAAAAATGCAGACGGTGTGATTAATAGCCAAAATAAAATTGTAAAGAATGTTTATATATAGTAACACACAATTCTTATGTAATTAATCAGACCATCAAATGGTAAAACAATTCTTATGTAATCCTCAAATTTATTTATTTGGATTAAAAGCGATGTTTTTGTTTTTATTTGTCTTCTTTGTCTTTGCCCTCTTGCAAACGTAGCAACGTGAAAAGAGAGGTCCACCATGTGAATTTCACGTTTCCTACTCGTAATTTTTGTTTATTATTATAGCCAAGAAGGATCGGTTTGTATATAAAGATTATTTTTCCACTTTTTGGTATTAAAGGTTGCGCATTAATTATAAGTTTGGTTTAGAAAACTATTAACAATGTGGTGTTAATACTCGATTTTTAAGTTATTTAGGAAAGAGAGACTTCCGCGTCATAATTGTTTTATAACAAAATATTAAACAAACAAGTTTTTCAGTTTACATTAACCATTACATCAAAACTGCATCATCTTTTGGGGAGTCATTTTATGAACTTCTGAGAAACTGGATCTGTATGTGTAATTCACTAACAAATTACTGGGCGAATATACCTGCAAGACCATATCATTAAGAGCAGTAGCCATAAGCTCCCAAATGTAGCAACCATCTTTGCTAGAGGGATCATCGCTTCTTCTTCCCAAAAATGTTAGAACCATACGACCTCCTTTAACTAATTCCTCTGCACGACACTTGAGAAAAAGAGAGAAATCTCTTTGAAATTGCTCATAGTAAGCTCTCGCAACATTTGTTGGGCTTGTACTGCCAATGTAAACATTGCCCCTGTTGTTGTCTACACCCTCAGGAACCTAATAAAATCACCAACCAGTTATCTATTTTGCATATTTCTTAAGAAGATGAATGCCGGTGACACTTTCTCTCAACACTCTCTTTGGCACATTTTCTATCATTGAAATTTATTGAAAATCACTAATTTTGATAGATTCTACTTCTAAATCAACAAAGTCATTAAATGAGAATCATGGTCAAATTTGTAATTTTAAAAAAATTTCAACTAATCATAGAGAAAGAGCATTTGAAAGAGAGTATTATTGAGAAAAATTTAAATCTTACATCTACTAGAGACATTGCCAAGATAAAGTATATAAGTGGAAGACAATTCTCACCATAAGAGTCTTTTGGGATTGAATTAAGTTTAAACTCACATTTTAAGATAGTATTAGAGTCTATCCTGGATCCATTAATGGGCTACCCATAATATTATCCACGCACCAAATCCAAAAGTGTTGGACGTGAGGGGATGTATTGAGAAAAACTCAAGTCTCACATCTACTAAAGATAGAGCCAAGATATAATATAAAAGTGGGGTCAACTCTCACCCTATGAGTTAATTTTTAGGATTAAGTTAGGTCCAAACTCATATTTTAAGAAGTATCAAGAGAATGTCACTAGCATTTCCCAAGACACATTTATTAAAAGCTCCCACAAAATACAAATACTAATAGAGGTATATATATATATATATATATATATATATATGTGTGTGTGTGTGTATGTATATATGTATGTACCTTAGATAGCCATTGAAGACTGTAAGAGGAATGGACAAAATGCAGGCTTCGATTTGGGACAAGCCTGTCATAGAAAGAACCGGGAGCCCCAAAGAAGTAGCATGGCCCAATCCTAGTTTTCATTTTATCACACAAATTCTCTTTGAAGCTGTCAAGGGACATAAAGAGGTTGTTGAAGTCGTTCCCAGGGAGATCATTAAAAAAGAGCTTGTATTCAGGAGATTTATGGTTCAGTTCTCGGCAAAGCTTCTCCACAGTCTTGATTAATTCTGACACCACTAACAAACTGTTTGGTCCAGAAGAGCAACCCAAATCTGCAATTGTCAAGCTTCTGGGGAGTGTGCTACAATAGAGGCTTGTTATGGCTTCCTCTCTTATGGGCTTTGTCAAACAAATCACCTTTTGCTGTATAAGTTATAACCAATTATACTGAATAATTAGTAAGCATATATTGTACTACATTCATGTGTTCCTGTCTTTTATCTTATACACATGTGTGAAATTGATTTTAGGTGATAACCAAAGCCGTGTTTAGTTCAGGGAAAGGAGAGAAAAATAGATAGAAAAGAAATTGCGTGTTCTACGTGAGTCTCATATTTTCAAAAAAAAAAAAAATTCTTATATTTTCATTCTCTATTTTCATCATCTAAATTAAACACAACATTAGTGTTAACGAGATCAAACTTAACATACAATATTGTGGATATTATTAGCATTGCTCTTCAATCAAATTTATGTTTATTACTTTTTTGATTGGGTAAATGAACACAGGAAGCATGATTTTAAGTTGTATGTATAAGTATACCTGAACAAGGGAGTTGTTTGCATAGCTTCCGTCTCCAACGCCACCGTTCATGTGCAGTACATGTGCTACCTCCATTCTTATTTCTATTATTTTATCTCTACTTCACTCTTTCTATGTTCTTTTACTTTTGTGCTTCTATGCCTTTGATCGAACCTCATACCACACCTATATATATATATATATATATATATATATATATATATACACACACGTGAAAACTGTTTTTAACAAGAAAAAGTTTGTTTTCTTCCCATATACAAGGATAATATATAAGAGTAAGACTTCCTATAAATATCTTCCCCCTTAATTATGTATAGCTTGGAGTATCCGAATGATGAGTTACATAATTTTTTTATATATATAATTAGTTTAAATAGAATGACGACGTTTTGTTTTTTGCTATCCATCTTTGCATATAAAATTTCGTATGAAATGATTGATATTTGTTCCCAAGGTGGGTCCTTTACAAAGTACTTCTCTATTCTCATTGTCAATTATTGACCACAATATGAGAATGCACGAGATATTGATATGCTAGGAAAATAAAAATAGAGATCGAAATAAATATTTATTGCATGTTTGAATTTTAGAGATGTCTAAATATCTAGACTCAAATAGATAAGGTATCAAACTTACCAAAGCCACTAATTGAATCATATATAACATGACAGTGATGACTAAATTAAGTTTGGATGTGTTCATTGTATATATAAGTAATGAATAATGAATTATGTTGAAATAATATTTAAAGAAAATATGAAAATAATTTTAAAATAAAATTATGTTTAAAGTGATTTGTTTATATAATTGAGGTTTTATATTGGTTTTATATTTTTTATATAAAAAATTGGTTTGTGTAGCTTTTATTTAAATAGTGAAAATATAAGAATCAAGAGTGAAAAATGTACAATAATAAAAATATTCTAATAGATTAAAATTATAAGAGTTAAAATCATTTAAGTAAAAATGAAACAGACACCAAAAATTTAGTATTGAAATAAGAAATATTTATGCTATATTTGTAACCATCAAAAAATAATTTATGATTTTTATTTGAATATGCCCTCATGGTTCTCCTTTACTTTAGATATTAATTAGGATTGATGCACAAGTCATGATCTCAGTGATACTAGATTGAGTTTCACTAAACAAGATTTTTTATTTGAATTTTATAAATAAAAAAATATGGTTAAGATGAAACATATCACTAAAGATAAAAAGTTAAATTTTTCATAAAAATTAATCATAGACAAATTAAATCGATAGATATTTTAAACTAATGTCAAAGTAAAAGATTAATTGGAGTTTTTTTTTTTTGACAGAGCAATCGGAATTGTTATTTAGGATGAATTAATCAAACTAATATTATTTTATTAAAATATATTTTTTGTCTCATAAAATTGGAAATGTATAAATTTTGTTCGTACAATAATTTTAAGTTATTTTTTATTTTCATAAAATTAAAATATATCATATTTTATTCAAAATATAATTTAAATATTTAAATCTATATATAATTTTTTTTTCAGAAGTTATATGTCATTATATATATTGTCATGCTAACGCGCAAATACCTTATCTACCCTACCTCGGAAATTGTAAGTGTGAACTGCGTGTGGTCGTCTCCATCATTAACTCGACATGGCCCTTGTGCCTTGGGCTAGAAACAATATCCTCTAATTCTATGGATTCCAATTGAACAATGATCTTTAGATTTTTATTCTTTTAAGATACTGTATCTTTCATTTGACTTTATTTTTCTTTTTATATTACATTATATCATCTATTATATTTTTTTTCTTTCTTACTAAATATTATAACATTTGAATTTCTAAAATTCATTTTTTTTATCAAGATTTGCTGTGGTCGGTTTTTCCTGGCACTTACATTTGTAATTATACGATGAAGATCAGACCAAAATCTTAATATATTATATTTAAAGTTTGAGCTGTCTGATTTTTATTTAAGAGTTATAATGCATGTATTGGGTGCATGAATGCCAAGAAAAGTCAATTATACCGATTCCCGGGTGTTCCAAATTTTATATGGTAAATTCGTTAGGAGAAAGATTGGTAGATACTGTTTGCGTGTGTAGACACTTATAAGAGGGATAGGAAGAAAATAAAAATTAATGATTAATAATGTAAAATGATATAGGAGAAATTGAAAAAAGAAATCCACGTAGAGTTTTAGCACACTATTTGAGTATTTATATATCATAATTCTCTTTAGTTTTTTTATTTAAGAGAACTCTCTTTAGTTATGAAATATCCCAACAGTAATCCAAACAAATTAATCCTACTTCAATTAACGGAGTTCTGGTTACTTTGTTTTGGCATACAAAAGTTATTGTTAATTATTCGTGAGTCATGTATTCATGTGTATGATATGGGGTCATGGATGTAAATGTGAAATGTCCATCTGAAATGCAATTGTAGCCTTAGACAAAAACAGTATTCGACAAACTGTTCCCGTCCATAAACAACAACGCTAACGTAGGCGACTTTTGTTATTCACAAAAAATCACTAAAATGAAATGTAATTATTTGTACGGAAGTCCATAACATGTTTTTGTTAGATATTTGCAAAAACAATAATAGTCCTACTCGTCTGTAAAAGCCAAAAAAGCATCGGTTGTAAACCTCCAAACATTTCACTATTATACATCTATACCCACCAACCATAAATTTGTCTAAACTTACGGACGAAATCGTGGAAGACATTTACATAAAGACAAAAAGTTCTTCTACCCTAAATATCCACAGAATACAAAACTAATATTTTTCGGTATCTCGATATGTGCAAATGAGACTTTGATGGTTGATGAAGCAAATATGGACAACTTATGGGCTCTTAAGACTATTCTCAAGGTTTTGAGCTTGCATATGGAATAAATATAAACTTTGGAAAAGTAGTTTTTTGGCATTAATATGGAGTTATTTTCTAATAAAAATTGCTAATTAATTTCTTGCATTGTGGAATTGGGAGTCCTTTAAAAATCTTGGGTTGCTAGTAGGTGCAAATCCAGGAAAGATTCCCACATAGATGTTGGTTATAGAGTTAAAGAAACGTCAGTTTGATGTGAACTCATAAAAGTTTAAAACCTATGAACACATAAGTCATTTGAATTATACCTACCTCAAGAAAGCTAAAAATCAGGTTTAGTACTAATCCACTTAACCTTTGAGTACAATACACTGAGCTAGAACCCAAAGTGTTATAAACACCATGAGGTTGGTCAAATCTTGATAACTCAAAAGTTCTAAAAAGAATCAAAGAAAAAACTTCCATCAATGTGAAGAATACCTACTTTCAATCATCTTGGTTCAAATCTACAAGGTTACCTCTATTTATAGGTCAAGTTTCACTCTGAATTTTCACTAGGAATTAATTAAATTTTCACTAAAAATTAAATCCCACTTAGTATTTGAATCCACTAGAAATAATATTCTCACGAAATATCATAATGATTTAGGAAGTCTACAAAACATAAAAAACTAACCTAGTATATATGAAAAAGTATCAGTACTTATGACATAAAATTAAATATGAAAATTCATGAAAAATGGGTTATAATTAATTCTTCAATCCATAAACTAAGTAATACATCCAAATAAATTTTAACTATATATATATATATATATATATATATATATATATATATATCTTAAGTATAAGGTGTTAGATTCATTATGTATTTCAAAAGTCATTAATTTTTATCTTACTCTAAAATAAGTCACATCAATATATGTTATGTATTGTTCAATCATATAAAAATTCTATGATTTATTTTGTCAAATCAGATGATTAAGTTTAATTTTTTATATTTTTGGTAATTAAAGTCTAAGACCTTTTTGCAAATTTGATATTTCATTTTTTATTTTTATTTTTATTTTTAATTTAATGTGTTTTAAAAAGACACCTTATCCCTAATTAATTCTTAATTTTCCTACTTCTAAACCTACTTTTCGGTGCGTGGAGGTGAGGAACAATAACAACAGAGAATATTCACCAGGACCAAAGGTATCTTTTACAACAATAACATTTGTAATAGGAGACGACATTTTCAACAAGAGAACAAATAAGATCATTTCACACCACTAACTACGCTGTCATATTCTTTCGAAGAAAATCTTTGGTCCTTCGACACATCCATCATATGACCATGTGTTTCTTCAACACATCCATAGTGGTTGTTGTTGTAAAAGATACCTTTGGTCCTGGTGAAAGTTCTACGTTGTTGTTGCGCTTCCAGGTGGAAGGTTAGGTTTAGAATTAATTAAGAATTAAAGTGTTTTTTTAAAATACATTAAATTAAAAATAAAATTAAAAAATAAAATATCAAATATACAAAAAAGTTTTTAGGCTTTAATTGAAAAAAAAAAGTTAAATTTAATCATGTGACAAAATAAGTCGTGTGATTATTATCTTTAAATTTATTGAATTTATCTTTAAATTATAGATATGAAATAATTCTTATTGGACTCTAATTAATTAAATTGAACCTTCTTAAGCTTCCGTTTTGCTAAATTAAAAGACTGATTAAACGTGAAATTAGTTAAAAGATTTATTTAAAAATAAAATGTTTGCCTCGATTTCATTTTGAAATCGTAATCAAATTATATAAATGAAAATGGCCAATCAATCCATTTGATGTGGTAAGCATGCAGAGCTCATGGTATTTAGCGTCATCATGTACGTACTGAAATCATAAACAAATTATATAAACAAAAATGGCCAATTAATCCATGTAATTGTGATTCGGTAAACATGTAGAGCTCATGGTATTAACATCATGTACTAACGTATCGCATGGACATTTACGTTCAACGTCAAAATGATAGACTTTAATTTGTTGAATTTGGGATATTTTATACTTGTTAAAATATATTTTTGTCACAAAATTAACATGTTATTTGAAAGAGTTTCTCAGATAAGTGGCTCTTAATGAGAGAAAACACTGCTAAAAAAATCTTGTTTTTACATCATTATATCTACAATGATTTTCGAAAAATTAATATACAGAAAAAAAACCATGACATTTTGGAAATTAAGTCCAACTATTTTAAGAAGGATTTTCAAAATTCATCTTCAATAGAAAGTGTTAATGATGATTTTTATGAATCGTATTTGATTTGAAGCTTGCAACGATGATTTTTGCAAAATCATATTTAATTTTAGGATAAATAGTCAATTTTGTCCTTAAAAATGTGTAGCTGAAAAATTCGTCTTCGAAAGATCAAAATTCAAATTTTAGTATCTGATAGGAAAAAAAATGTGACAAATTCATTCATTCATTAACTTTTACCCGTTACCGTTAATGAAAGAGGTTACGTGGTACATTTAAGGATGAAAATTATTATTTACCCAAAATAAATTTAATCTTCATCTTCATTCTTTTTTAATCATTGCAAGCATAACATTGCAATAAGTACTTAAAAAATTGAAAAATAAATATAAGTTAAAACAAACATAATAATAAATATAATATTGATTAATAAGTATAATATATTTATTACTCTGAAATTTTCTAATTAGTTAAGTTTATTAAACTAACAATAAAGATGATTAAAAAGAGAATTTAAATGTTTTTTGTGGTTTTGATTTTTATAAGAAAACAATTAAATGAATATAAAATAGATTTTGAGTTATGGTAAGAGTGACTGGGGGTTATAACTCATTAGTACTAATTTTCCCATAATCGTAGCCCTAATGAAATTCCTTCCTTAGTAAATTACGGATTCTCAAAATCATTTAAAGCCTATGATTAAGGTGAGCAGATATTCTTTGCCTTAAATTAATATCTCAATGATCATGGATCTATCAATTTAAGTCAAAGGATACAATCAATTTTAGGGATGATTAATTAAAGATTACCCAAAAAGTTTAATCATGCAATTTGATACAAAACATTCTTTACCTAGATCTACCAATTACATGAAGATGATTACTACTATACAATCGATTGAATATTAGAATGACTAGTTCCAAATAAACATCAAAATAAGGAAGAAAATTAATTAACATAAAACAATAAGAAATTCCATTACGAACAAGGAAATGAGTACATTTAGACAATTACATCATAACCCCGAATTAGAGGGACTAGCCACTTATAATCAAAGTAAAACTAGCTATCCTATATAAAAAGTAAACATATGTACCAATAAGTAGGAACGATGATCATGATTTGTCTTAATAGTGTTGTCCATGCTCTTCAGCTCTCAAAAGTCCTCAGGGTTTTCTCAAAGTCGTAAAGAGATAAGAATAAAACTTGAGAAATAAACTCTTTCACAAAAAGAAAGAGGCATCATTACTTATTTATAACATTAAGTGGAGGTTCTCTTTCTATCTTTCCTTAATTAAAGAATATTATTAATTAGGATTTAAATGCGACAGGTGACCCTTGCAATCTTAAAGTGATTAGTATTTCAGGCAAACCACGAATGTACAAAATTATTGCACGTGTACAAAATTAATATGGTTGTACAAAATTACCATAATCGTGATCTTTTGATTAGCTCTAAAAATTCATGATATTAGCTTTTTTTCACATGAAACCTCTTATGCACCTGTCTTTCACAAACTTACAATAAATTGTGAGTTTTGCGAAATAAAATATATCAAAATGCATGAATATGACATAAAAACTCACATCACAATATAGTCAAATTCAGGTTTATCAAAAGGACCCTACATCTTCACCTTTATTGGGTTGACTCCCACTGGAATGCCTAGATATTTGAAAGAAATTTTCATTACTTTGCAATTCAAAACTAAGGCAAAGTTGATCAAACTCTTCTCCTCCAAAGCAATCCAACCAATGCAACTCCTAAAAATGTTGACCTTCAACCTGGATGTCAATTCATAGCAACGTAAAATACTTTTCAACACTTTAATTTTTATGAGGATGGTTCTCTAAAGAAAAGGACATCATCCTTAAATTGTAGGGTGGAAATTTGCAAATTAAACACCCTCATATAGTTGCTTCGTACATGCCTCGTAAGTCCACCAAGACCTTCAGCCACAATAAGGAACAAAAAAGGAGGAAGAGAATCTCCTTGTCAAGGTCCTTTCTCCTTTATAAACTTAACTAGTGGGGGAATTGTTGACCAAAATAGAAGTTGTTGTAGACTCTAAACAACATTTTATCCAAGAGATTCATACCTCATGAAATCCCATCCTTGTCATCATGTAGATAAGAAAATCCCACCTAACTAAATTGTAGGCCTTTTCAAAATCCACTTTGAAAATGGATGATGACTTCTTTCTCTTCTTTAAATCATCCATAATTTCATTGGCTATGACCACTCCATCAAGAATATTCCTACCATCCAAAAAAGTTGTCCCTCACCAATTACTTTATGAAGTATTCTTCTTACTCTCTTTGATAACAACTTTGCAATGATTTTCTGAATAAACCCAATAAGAGATATTGGCCAAAATTCTTGTAGACCTTAACGATTGTCATTCTTGGGAATAATATCTATGAAGGATGCATTTATGTCTTGTGGAAGTTTCCCATTAGCATGAAAATCAAACACAATTTTACAAATCTCCTTTAAGTGTATCCCAAAAAATCTTAATAAAGTTAAAATTATAACCATCCAGACCTAGGATTTTATCACCTCCACAATCCCACACTGGTTTCTTAATCTCTAATTTTGAGAAAGGTGCAATTAGTAAGCCATTATCACAATCATCAAGTCTCTCAAAGTGCCCTATCCAACTCAACATTTGCCTTCACACCACCTTTGAATCTTTCATGAAAAAGTATTTTTACCTCCTCTTTAACCATATTTGGTTCATCAATCCATCTTCCATCCTTCAACAAACCATGAATGTAAATAGTCATACGCCTCCATTTAATGATAGAGTGGAAGAATATTGTGTTTTTATCACCCTCTATGAGCCAACAATTCCTAGACTTCTTGTGAAGTAAGGATTTGCGTATTTTGGCCAGCTTCCAAAAGTTGTCAAGTAACATTCTTCTAATATTCACTTCATGTTGAGATAAGCCAACACTTTCATCTTTAATATCAAGCTCCCCCACTTGCTCCACAAGTTTTTTAAATTGAACATCTACCAAACGAAAATGATTCTCATTCCATAGTCTAAGCTTCATCTTGAAGGATTTCAACTTTCTATAAGTCAAACCTCTGTACCCATCTCTAACAATCTTGCCAATAGATTGTTTCAACAGCCATGCATTGAAGATCCTAAAAGGCTTAGGATCCCAATCAATCTCCTTGTACCTCAACCCAAGTGGACAATGCATGGAAATATCCCTATTAAGGACAACTTGAGAGGATGTCGGCCATTTCTCAAGCCACCCTTTCGAGACAAGAATCATATCCAATCTACCCTTGGCCACCCCACTGCTCCTATACCAAGTGAATTTTCTACCCATCATGGGTATGTCCTCCACCTCCATGTTGGATAACAATTCATTGAATTCCTTCATCTTTATATCTTCACCATTAACACTACCATGAGACCCCCCTCATTTCCTCCCCCACACTGAATAGAATTAAAGTCCTAAACCATGCACCATATGTTGTCCACTAATTAAACTTGATTTTACCATTGTAACCTCATTCCATAGTGCCCCTTTTTTTTATTAAGATTGCATGATGAATATACATTATACACCACAATAGGATCTTGGAAATCTGTCCATATCCCCTTTAACCTAATAAAGCCATTTCCCACCATCTTTCATAACAGTTTGAATAAATCCTTATCCCACAAACAAAACAAACATCAACAATATTAATAGCATGACTACTTTCCCACTCAACATTTGAGTCATCCCAAAGTGCTACACAAACATTACTCTTTATTTCTTCAGATTTCGTCTCTTGTAAGAAAATTAGATCAACACCTTCAAACATCACAATACTTTTCACCCTTCTCCATATAACTTTCTCCCCCATACTCCTAATATTAAATGACATAACCCTCATTAATTAACAACTATATCTCCCTTCTAAAACCTGTCCATAAAATTCAGCTTCTTATCCCAATCTCTTTCTTCTAACAGAACCATCCTATTGACAACAATCCCCTATTCTTCCTTGGTGTTTCCCCTGTCATCATTCCAAAGGACCATAGTTATGTTACTTCTTGTTGCTTGTCCTT
This sequence comes from Glycine tomentella, assembly GCA_007407185.1. NCBI lineage: Eukaryota > Viridiplantae > Streptophyta > Magnoliopsida > Fabales > Fabaceae > Glycine > Glycine tomentella. Next base: position 217,003 of record PYAF01000094.1, on the reverse strand, counting down.
GATACGTAACACACTTTCCCTTTGACCCCACGAATTGTCTAAGCATGCCTTGGATCTTGATGATTATGATTGACAATATAGCTTTCCCCAAGATTTGACAAGGATAAGCAGACCTTGGTGCCTTATTTTCTTTTAACTACCAAGGATAGAGCTTATCCCGCTTTAGAACTTGCAAGTTCCTTATGGCCCTTCTTTTTGTGTCTAGAATGTTCATCTCACTTTTGGTTTTACACGGAGTCTTCAACGACCCTATTCTCTTTTTGCAACCCCTTCAATAGACCAGGCTGGTAAGGAATCAAATTCCTTTTTTTCTTCTTGTAGACAAAAATCAGATCCTCCTCCGGGCCATCCATTTCCTTTGCACGATGGTCCTTATGAGATCCACTAGAATTGTATTGGTCAATAAGGTTTGGAACCAAAGATAGCCCAATGTCGCCACTTGTTGGCCCAAGATGAATTTGCATCTTAGTAGTATCTTTTAAAATCTTTGTTGGCCATACATCTTCAAACTCTACCTCTTTTGCATCCTTCAACACCCCTACCTCCTGACAAGCCTCACCCACCACAATGCTTTTCTAATTCGAGTAGGTTCCAATATGGAAGTTGCGAGAACCCATTTTCTGTTGTATAACCATAGTTTCCCAAGACAATATCCGCCTTATGATATGCTAGTTGTTCCTTTTCTGATATCCTTCCATTAACATCCTCTTCAACCTCCTTAGAGCCCCTAACACAGTCATTGCTTGTCATAGGAGCATAGTATTAATCTGACACATCTCCTATTTTCATGTTCTGTATTGAAAATGAACATCACCCAGTCACAAATAACTGATTGTTGGGTCAAAAGAAATGTTTGATAAAGCCTTGTTTTTTTGTTCTCATTTTCCATCCTCATAGTAACCATCTCCCTCATCCCACAAAGATCCCTCTGATCCTAAATCCATACCCTCCCTAGATGATTTTGACAAAGCCTCGCCATTCTTAAAGACATTAGTAAGGCAGTTAGGGCCATGTATGTAAGAGCAAATTTTTTCAAACATCCTAGTTGTCACAACATGACCATTTAGACATATATTCTTGTATAGCTGAACAAGGTTAAGTGCTGAGATCAGGAGCATGACCTTGCAGTTGTGAGGTTTCTTTTGTATCGTGTCTCCTCTACCATTTTCACATACTATCCAAAACAAATAATTTTCAAAAAGCACTCAAGGTTCCATAGATTTAATGGAACGCCTCATATAGAGATTAGTGATAGTCTAATCCCATGAGTAGTTTTTGCTTCTTATGGTTGAATAGAAACAAACCACTCTATCAACCATTCTTGATTCTCCTCAATTAGTTGTTGGACATTATTGTATCCATCGCCCATAAGCAACACCATATTTCGTCCCATATACCTAGCATTGATCGATTTGTGGCCCATAACAATAAGAATCTCCTAGAAGTTCTTCAATTTCAGTTATTCATGTAACCTCCCCACCATGCTTTTACTCAGCCAATCCGCATTCATTTCTGCAATGGTATGGTCAAAACCCTTCCAAACCTCCCCATCGAAAGAATCTATTGTTCATGTGAGCCGTCTCTTCTAAAAAATAGGATTCTTACGCTATAGAGCTTAAACGTAAGATGGTTGTGGCCCTTGGTGGTTGTCTTGATAGTGCCCTTTCATTGCTTCGGCCCATCTCCCTTCCTCCATGCCAAAGACATATTTTTCACTTCCCCCAATTGCTTGTGCTTGGTTTCGTTGGTGTTGAAAAGCATCACCTTTCCATCCATACCTCCCATATTTGGGGACATTCACAAACAACCTAACGTTTTTAACCATATTTGGCTCAAGTCCTTTTTGAGCCTACCCACGTTTTGAACATTTTTTAAGCAAACAAAATCATATTTTTGGTCCTCCTTTTTCTTCCTCTTAACGATGAAAATGTCTCTAACATCACCCCATCGGTGAAACATGCTCCAAAATATTTCCACATCATAACTGAGTAAGAAATAGGAAAAATAGAAAATGGTCATTCCTTATTCTGCACCTCTTCTAACTGACTTTGATGCCCCAATGTAGTTTCCAGCCTCCACACCGCCTTGCCTTCCCTACTTCTGATTCTCTCTAACTCTCATCTCACATGAAATTATATATGGTGGTTGTCTTTACATGCCCAAGTACCCAAGTATTTATTACTTCTTGGGTTGTAATTGTTATCTTATTTGTTTTAGTCATTCTAATTATATATTCAAAATTTGCAAACCACTATCGTTTTAGGTCAAAATTTCTTTGAATATGTTCTTGAATTCATTTGAGATGTGAGCAAACTCATATTGGAAGAGAATATGGTATGTTGTTAACCAATCAAATAATCATCAATCAACTCTTGAACTATGACAAATATGTGTTTGATAGAAAGTTTTAATTGTATGCCACCACTTTAGTTTTCTCAATGTGTCTAGAAATGTCATTAATTGTAAACAATTATGGTTTACACATTTCTATCAAGGTTATGTTTACCAAGACATTTCAACTAGTTTTTAGTTTTTTTTGTTAACTGAAAATCTTGTTGAACGGTTCAATAAACAAATATTTTGTAATAGCTTCTAGTATTTTTATATTTTCTTCACATTTTATCCTTAATATATTTATCTAATTTCCTTACTACCATTTTTAAATAAATAATGAATTTATAGTTTCTTTTGTCATTTACACTAGCTATTTTAATAGATTTTACCGAATATTTATAATTTAATAAACTAAATTTTCAACAATTAGCTAGTTTTGTCTTGAGGATGCATATGTGGTTGAAATTGGAAATTAACCAACACATGCTTTTGGTATTATAAGTGGAAGAGAGATTATTTTTGTGTGTGGGAATGGCGGATATTGGAAATTTTAGAGACTAAGAGGAGTAATGTTGAATGCTCTTTCTCCTAATGATATATTGATTTTGTAGCTTGTCTTTGCCTACCTTTCTAGTTAGTTTTGTAAGACTTTTGTAAATGGATTCGGGTACTCTCTTACTCTATTTGTTTAATACAATCTTTACTTATATATTCATTAATTACTAATCTTTTTTCAATAATTGTTGATTTTCCATTGCACCCATACACACACAAAAAAAAAAGAACTCAACAGAAGCCACAAGAACGAGCCAGCATGGCCATCGATCCCAGGGTAGGCCTAAACCTTCCATATGGTATATATCCATCAGATGGAAAAACTGAAATGATTCATTTTTATTATAGAGTTGCAAAAATAGGTTTAGAGTGTGTTTGTTTAAACTTTTGCTATGAAACAATAACTTCTTTTTATGAAACAAGCACTTATGAAATTTCCAAGTGTTTGGGTAAATTTTTTCAAGAATCAGAAAATTAATAATGTATATGATTTCAGCTTCTTGTTTTAGAAGCAACTTGGACTTGCTTCTTTAGAAAATCTTTAATATAAATTTAACAGTTGAGAATCAAACTTGTTGAATCTAATAAATTATTTTTTTAATAGACAAATAATTGATTTAAGTAATTAAGGCAACCTGTACAACAATTATATATCAAGTAGGACACTCCTATTATTAGTTAAAAGATATCTAATTGCGGTAAAAAAAAAAGTTAAAAGATGTAAAAAAAGTTACAGAATCAAAGTAAAATTTGTGCCTAGATTTCATTTTGAAACAAAAAAAAAATTATACAAATAAAAAGGCCAATTAAGCCATTAATTTGTGATGCGGTGACGGTGAGCATGCAGAGCTCATGGTATAAACGTCATGTACTGAAATTATAAACAGATTATATAAATAAAAAAGGCAATTAAATGAATTAATCCTAGTAATTGTAATGAGCTACATGGTATTGACGTCATGCACTAACGTACGTACGATAATTGATATTTGCATTCCACGACAAAATGCGGTTGTTGAATTTGGGGTATTTAATGGTTGCTGTCGATATTATCACGAGGTCTGGTTGACGTGTTGTTTATTTTTGGCACTAGTTGACTTCTAGGGTCTGATTTGTGATACCCTTAATATAGGTAAAAGTTTATGTGAAAGATAGTTGGAGAAGGCAAAGTGGCGCATGGAAAATGGTTAGGCTAATTTAGAGAAAGAATATTAGGTTTATTTATGAATTTTGAATTGATATTTTCATGTTTCACTTAAAAATAAGTGGGAGTGATTATGTGCATTTAATTGTATATTTATAATGAATTAACTTATATGGATCAGACTTATCTATCTTGATAAATCTATGTATATTTTTATATTAAGATAATTGGATTTTGAAATCAAACACAACTAAACAAAAGTAATTATTTCAAAATTTATGTTCGACAAAAATTTATGTTCAACAAATAAATATGATCTGATTTGATTATCAACAATTACCAAAATGTAATATAAATTTTAATCAAGGATAAATCCAAAAACTTAGTAAAAAGGGTGCAAAGAAAAATTAATAAAAAATTTAAAACTAACATGGAATCATTTCTTATAAACTTAAGTAGTACTAAACTTAGACAAATGATAATTAGTACTCTTAAAATATTGATTAAAAAATTAAAAGGAGGATTTTTTTTATTGAAATGTATAAAATTGTAATGTTCAAAACTTTAATTATGCTCTCTTATGATATCCACTGTAAATATTTTCTTCTTCTAATCATTTAACCAATGTTTTAAAAAAATTACTTAATCAGACCCTTGAACTTATATAAAAAAATGTAATATTAAATTAAATTTTCAGCTATCATTCTCTAAAAAAATAAATAATCAAGAGAAAGAACATAAATGCATGCACAACTGATCAAAAGGTCTTTTTAGAAAATTATAAAGCACATCACCATCTAATGTTTTCCTTTAAAATATTAATCATGTTCAAATTCATTCAAGGGTTTCATATATCATAAACTAATTTAGTAATTTATGCTATTTTGTTAAAAGTGTGTGCCAGAATGAGATTTTTAAATATAAAAAGAAAAAGAAGAACCAAAATTTAAATAATGAAATAAAGAAAAAAATTAACAATAGAGAAACAAGTTTTGGAAAGTGATATGGAATATTTGTGATAGAATTTATTGAGATAGAAAAATATATACATACAATTATATTATTTATTTACAATTTTTATTATAAATGATAATAAATAGTAGAAACATAAAAATATAATTCTTTTGTTCCTAATCATAATATCCATATTCACATTGCAATTTAGTAATTAATTTTTAATAATTATTTTATTAAGTAGTTCTACTATTATGTAGAATAGTGTATAATAAAAAAATCGTTACAATATATTAAATTTAACACAACAAAAATGTAATAACCTAATAGAAATGCATTAAATTAGACAAAAATTAGTTTATGATATATGAAACCCTTG
>PYAF01000094.1:154267-193468 GCA_007407185.1 Glycine tomentella | reverse complement strand
TGAGGCTCCAGACATTGTTTCCTTCTTTATTTGCTCTCAATTTCCCTTGTTTTGACCTGCAAACACTTAATTGGTATTAAAATGCTTTATATAACATAATATACTAAATATGCTTAATTCTTATACTATTTTCTAACTTATTTACTCTAAATATGACCTAAACTAATGCTATATTTAAGATGTGTTTGCAACACATCAAGTAACCCACTGCTTAATTGCCAAGTTGATCTCACAAATCTTTGAAAAATACATGTTAGCTGTTGGTTGTTTAGAAGCAGAAAATATTTCCGTTACAGCATTAAACACTTTCAACTTCCCACACACATCCTTAGCAAATTGCCATTGTGAAGAACTTGGCAAACAAGTATATTGGGACTCTCGTTGTTTCAACCGAGTAAGCACAACTTCATATGATATAACAATTTGAAGCATTTTATAAGTTGAGTTCCACCTAGTTGGACAATCTAAAACCAAACTCTTAGTGCACGGGATTCTTAATTGTTTCGCGGTCTCCTCAAATCTTTCTTTCCTCTTTGGTGTGGCTGTCCAAAATGCTACACCATCTCTAATTTTCTCTATCCCATCTTTCACAATTTCTAACCCATCTTTCACAATCAAGTTCAATATATGTGCACAACAACGCATATGAAGGAAAGTCCCATCCCTTAATAAATTTCCTAAGTGCAACTTATCTTTAATTTTGTCAATTATTTTGTCATTTGTGCTACAATTATCCAGAGTGATTGTGGACAACTTTGTATCAATGTTCCAATCCATCAAACACTCAACTAACACATTACAAAGCTTTTCACTTGAGTGAGGAGAGGGAACATAAATGAACCTAAAATAAAATATAAATAGTTCAACAATTTTATCATGCAACAATTCAATAATAATATAAAAAAATTTAAATTTTTTAACATACCTCAAAATATGACTCTTTAAGTTCCAAGAGGCATCTATATAATGAGCAGTCACAACCATATAACCCTTCTTTTGATTGCTTGCAGTCCACATGTCTGATGTGATGGCAACTCTTCCTTGAAGACTATCTAATAACTTCAAAGTTATTGATCTTTGTTCTTGATATATTCTGAAAATTTCTTTTTTAATTGTGTTTCTACAAGGAACTTGAAAGATAGGCTGTAAAGCTGCTGAGTATCTCCTAAAACCAACATGGTCCACAATGGATAGTGGATACTCATGCATAATAATTGCATTTGCAAGCTCTATCCTTGCATTATCCGCATCATAAGTTCCTATACCCAACTCTTGCTTTACATGATTAACCTTAGAAACGAGAAATGTTTGCCCTGTACTCCCTCTAGTGGCAATCTTGTACTGAACACAAACTTGTTCATGCCCCCATAGGTGTGTTGTTCCATTTTTTGATTTTCCTCCCAACAGTTTTGAACAATAATTGCATTGGGCCTTGTCTTGTCCATTAACTTTAACCTTTTTAAAATGCTGCCAAATCTCACTTTTAAGTCTACTTGTTCCTGTTTGCGTTGTCCCCTCCAAATTATCAGCTATGCCTTCTGCTTCATGTTGCGGAATGGATTCATTGGGTGTGGATGAAGGGGCATGATCAGCAGAAGTTGGAGGAGTATAACCAACACCAGGAAAAATGTGAAGGATTATAGCCAGGAGCAGGAGTTGTATCTTCATGTCCACTTTGTTGATCTGTCATTTCTTTAGAAGCAATCAAACAAGAAACAAGTTAATTAACTACAAGAAAATGCTATGGTAAATGAAACATGTAACTACCTTAAGATCCATTTTAAGTCTCTTTGTTTAAATTCAGAATATTTTTGTTAGTTAATGTTGCTTCTAAGTTCTATTTGAAAAGCAATTTGGACACTTTTAACCATGAAGGGAAAAAATATATGACAGTATAGAAACTTCTAAGTTTTGAACAATAACGTTTATACTCATGTACCAGATCAAAGACCATCAAATACCTCTTCTAACCTTCCCAATAACCATCAACTGCCTCTTTTCTTTCCTCTGATTACTCTTTTTAAAATGCTGCACACACCTTTTGACAGAAACGGCAGTTTCTTTTGGTGTTATATGACTTGCATCTAAGAATATTGTTGTAATTTAAATTTAGTTTGTTATAAAAAAATCAATTTAATATGTCTTGACTCTTCTCTCTCTCCTTTCCTATGAGTGGACATCACAGTGTGAGCTAGACTACAAACCAAATGGAGTTAAAATTATAGCTCATGATATAAAAGACACAATTATATATATATATATATATATATTATATAAAGTATAAACAATATAAGTTTTAGCATCCAAAAGAAAAAGATGTGTTTTCTATAACTCCTACCATCAACTATTAGCCACAACCAGTAAAATTTCGTTTGAAGCAACCAGCAAGCAAATAGAAACAAGTTAAAAGGGGAAAGATTATTTGGCAAAATGTAGAATAAAAACAGTATGGGTCAAGCCCAGTAGTCAGCCACAACCAAGTTGGAAGGATCCAAGTGTTCAACCACAACTGTGATATGGAAACAAATTCCAATCAAATGTATTGTTTAATATTGAATTACAGCATGCTAACCATATTTTTAAGAAATATTTATTTTAAAAATAGAGAAAAAAAACATTCAAATTACTATTTAAAAAAGTATAGCATATATTATAATCTAAACACACTTAGACACGTAATTTTATTTGTGAAGAACATTTTGAAGTGATACCGAAATGAAAATCATATAAGGTTAAACTATATACAATATTTTATATATAAAGTATAAACAATATACTTTTTATAAAACTATGTTTTTGGGCCACGTTTTCAAAACTATGTTTTATAAAAATCAGAAATTAATAAATGATTTTTAAAACTTCAAATACTAAAATACTTAATTTACATGATTTTGAAGACGAATTTGAAGATTTATTCTTGCAAAATCCTTCAAGAAACGCTAGTAAATCCCAAAATGGCATTCTTCAAGAAACGCTGTTATAAACACAGGCCAATTGCAGAACACATATTGAGAGGAATATGATCTAGATAACCTTGCTTTGAATACAGAATCATCAAATCTGTTGATGAGAGACAGATTTACAAAACTTTGACAATTTCTACCCATGGTTGCAATGTGGATGAAGAGGAGGCGAATGAAAAGCAAGGGGAAGTCATTCCCAATATGGCTGCAGATCTGCCATGAGAGATTTACAATTCTCCATGTTTTTACAAAAAATACCAGCATATGAAATTTAAAAGAAAAGAGAGGATATGACAGAGAGAGAGTTTTAGTTTTTCATTTTATACTAATAAATAGTAAATGTTGTTTTACTAAAATATCCAAAATTAAAAAAAATGCTTAGGTGCTTCTTCTAAAAGAAAAGATATACACTCTCCTCACACACGCATACCTTCTGTCATCCAAACAATACATCTCTCTGATTCTTTTCTTCATAAGGACTGTTTTGGAGCTACCTCAGCAGGCAATGTGCAGTTACTATAACTATGAAAGTCCTAAACACAATTATTGAGTGTAGTGTATGGTGTCCCCATAAGCAGTAACAAATAGAATGGATTCTTTTGGGGGGTGGGGGATAAGAGGGTAACCACATTATTGCAAGGTCAGCAGTAGCACTCAATTTGAGAGGGTTATTACTTCACAAAGAGATAGATAATATACAAAATAGCCAAGTAAAAAACCACAACGTTCATATCCACTTCATATTATATGGAGTGCAAAATAGAGAACACACCAATAATAATACAAACAAATCAACTTATGTAAAGGATCTTCACAAATGCAAAATTGTGGGGAAAAACACTTCCTTCTAAATGAACCATATTAAATCAGGGAATTCCAAATGGATAAAATAACATAGATGATGTAATTAACCATATTAAATCAGGGAGTTTAAATGGAGGAAAATGATTAATAAAAATTAGATTGAAAACCAACAAAACTTACTTGAAATCTGTTTAACCTGCTTGCTTTGGAGTAAGCTTAGCAGAGAACCCACTTGCTGCAGACTTGTAACTATACAACACAGCTTCCTTTGCAGCCTCCTCACGGGAACCAGTTTTAGTGTATACTAATAAAATTCTATAAAACCCCCAATCCTAAAAAGCATGTAAAAGTGAACATTTTACTCTCAGACTTGAAAAAACTAAATATGAAAATGAAACCCTCCAAAGTCCAAATGTTAACTCAATCGGATCAAAGCACTAAAGAGTCTCATGTTTATACTCTAATGATTAAACCAAAGGCAAATGGTACTGATTACGAACTTAAAAGGAAAAAGGTGTAAAGAAGGTTAATAATACAAAGTAAGAAAAGAGAGTGAAAACTCAGTCGTGAATGTACCCCAGCCGTGAAGGTCGTCCAGTGCCGGTGCCGTGAGTGTGAGAAAAGCTTCGGTAGTTCGGTGTAAGCGTCCCAGCCGGGCCAGCCGTCGCGTGAGAACTCAGAACTGAGAAATGAGTGACAGAGTGAGGGAGAGGGACGAGGGTTAACTTAGGGAGTTAGGGTTCTTTTTTTTCTCCTTATATATATATATAATGGCATTTTTGTAAATTCAAGTATGGCGGGGCGGGTTCGAGTGCGGGGGCGGGGCGGATACCAGTGATCCCAGACCCGCCCCCGCCCCCGCCTTTTCTTAACGGGGAAAACCCGAACCCGAACCCGGTCAACGCGGTTTTTCTCCGTCAAAATAGGGGCGGGTTCGGTTCGGTCCCTGCGGGGTCGGATTCCATTGCCATGCCTACCTGTGGCTTACCTCTAGAAGATGTAGACTTCATAAATTCTGATGGAAAGACAATGAACAAGCTGTTGTTGGAGGTTATTGTTTTGGCACCTTTGTTTTCACATCCAAGGTATTGATTTTGTAGCATAATATTATTCTGGAAAGGTTGCCAATTTACTTTTATGATTCTGTTTCATGCTGACCTCAATGTTAACTCATTTTGACCTTTCTTTATAATTTTGTTTGGATCTTATTGGCTTTTGATTCTGTTGTTTTGTGATAATCAAATATCAATACTTTTATATGGTTACATGTTTCTTTTACAATATGATTATTTTCCACAACTTCTTATTATGATAATAACAATAATAATAACTAGTGGTCACTTTGTTATAAATGAAGCATGATATACGTGGAAGTTGAGTAAAATTTTTGTTTTATAAGCTTATACATTAAACCCAGTAAAATTCCATGAGTTGTTTGACAAATATGTGGTGCTTATGAAGTGTTCGACAAAATGACTCACCCAAATTTTTATTGTTCTGTTTATAATCTTTATTGTATATTGCAGAAAAAGCATCAGCAGAAGATGAAGAAACAAAACCCAAACCTAAGATGTATAGAAACTCCCTCTCTGAATTTTTTGTTTCTTATACTGAACTTTTTTTGCTTCCTATATCATAACCTTTTTTTCTATCTTTCTAGAAACGATTCTGACTATGCATAATACATTATTATGAAAAAAGAAGTCAAATTACTTCCTGTGAATTTCATTACATCTCTTTTTTTTTAATCTTCTATATTAGTAGCTATTATATTTTGATGTAGTGGGCTGTTTTGATACCAAAAGTGGATGAATTTTGAGGTGTAAATCTTTATGGATATATTAGTTTTGTGAATTCCTGCATAAGTAGACTAATGTATTGAGGTGCTTATTGGTTTAGCAACAATTTGCCATGTAACCTGATATTTGGTACTTAAATGCAGATGCAGCTGGAGTATTCTCGGTAAAAATAGGATATCAGCTTATTAAGTTGTGGGCTATCAGTTTATATTTTTTATTCTGCAGCTATCATTATATATATATATATATATTAGTTGATTTATCATTCTTGGTAAAAACAGTAAAAACAAATGCTCTTTCTTATTTTGTTCTTCATTTATTGGATTTTAGAAATGTGACTTTTGTTTGCTATTAAATTCATATCTTTCTGCAGTTACAATGCTGAATTATTAACTCAAATTGTTGTAGGTCAGCATTGTTATGGAACAAATGTTGCGCCTGCTTCATACCTGTGGCTTACCTCTAGAAGATGTAGACTTCATAAATTCTGATGGGAAGACAATGAACAAGATGTTGCTGGAGGTTGTTGTTTTGGTACCTTTGTTTTCACATCCAAGGTATTGATTCTACAGCATAATATTATTCTGAAAAGGTTGCCAATTTACTTTTATGATTTTGTTTCATGTTGACCTCATGTTAACTCATTTTGACCTTTTTCTATAATTTTGTTTGGAACTTATTGGCTTTTGATTCCGTTATTTTGTGATAATCAAACATCAATACTTTTATATGGTTACATGTTCCTTTTACAATATGATATTGGATTATGAAGTAGTATTATTTTATAGGGAAATCCATGAATGACTTTTTATTTACTGATAGTTCAAGAGTGGCAAAGAAGGTGACTGTTGATTTGAAGGGTCGTGTTGTACTCCCAACAATGAAGGAGACAGAGGACCGGGACATCAATCTTTTGACAGTCTTACTGGTATTATCTCCAATTTTTTGTGACTTTCAGAATTGAGATAATTTTTTTGTTCTGATTTTTCTCTCTTCTCTCTCTCAGTTTAAATGATTTAACTATATATTGGCCTTTTCCCAGTGACGTGAACTGTGTCCTGTGTTGAATATGGCTATCATTTTAAGTTTTTCGCATTAATTTGATTTTGTTAGCAAAGATTTGCATTTTTTTTAGTCAGCACTCGTTATTTTCCTTAATCATAACATCTATCATTTTTTAAAGTCAGCACTCACTATTTTCCTTAATCATAACATTCTTATGTATTTTTTTCCTCTATTTGTGGTTCAAGTTGATGAACTTATATGTTTTAAGAAGTAAGCACAATGATTGGTAATATATAATTTTTTTTATTAATTCAGATATGTTTGTATATGTGTTTGTGTATTTATTTGATAATCACCCTTGCATCAAGTAGCTGAGAGGTTTTTCCTTTAAAACTATTTACATTTGTTTGAATGATATAATTACATATAAATCTGTCTTTTATTTTTTAAAATTTTAACAATGCGCAATGTTGTCATGATTATGAACTGCTGAGGAGAAGCTTAAACGCAGTTTATTTGGTGATGATGAAGGTATGCTCCAGTTGTGGTTGTCTATTCTTTTGGTTTTACATTGACAATAGTTGATTGTTGTGGGAAAATAACCTTCATACTAAATGAATTATAGATATAACACTTTTTATGATGTTTTGTTTGTTACCTTCCAAAAAAATTTATTCCAAGAATATTATAATTTCAGGTAAGAATAATGAGAAAGAGAGCTGTAAGGAAGGCATTTGATATGATTCAAGACCTTGCTGAAAGTGAAAATAAATAGGTAGGTAGCAACAAACTCAGCATCTTTATATTTTCAATATGAATTTACCGTCTTTATTGTCCATACATATTGTTTTCTTTTGCAATTAGTCTAAATTTAGGTGTTTTGCTCCTTTCTATAGTGGCAAATAACTTATGCTGCTTCTATCCACCCTGAATTCATGGGTACAATTTTGGTTGGAGTAATGGGAAAGAGAAACTTGAATCTGGAAAGTCAAGTAACTCTTTCATCTATAGTATTTTTTAATCGTTTCTCTTTGAAGTCTTAAATTTTTTATGAATAAAGTTTTGCTTATGCCTTATGTCTTCTTTCTCTGATGTTTCAACCTATTGCTATTCAATGTGTGTTCTATTTTTGACATGCATAGTTAAATGAAAAATTTCCTGCATTTTTATGTTCCATTTTGGCTTTGAGGTGATATAAGATTTGTTATTATTAAGAATCATTAAGACTTTAGAAGGGTTGTCAATCCTTCTTATTTGCATTTGTCATTGCTTTTTTTAAGACTCCAATTATGTGTTGTCAATACAATGTTTGCAGCACTTTTCATATAACTTTTATATTTAAAAAACATTAATCTATCATGTTTATAGATGTTTTGTGGGTATCCAACTATAATTGAAAAATGACACTAGCCTCTTGAGCTACACTATTTACTCAAAAGACACACCTTCATGTTTTTCTCATGATATAATTCATAATGTAGGATGTTGACTTTGACATCAATTCATGTTAATGTAGTATTATATCATCAATTTATTTAGGAAAATATGAAGCAGACCAACCTCACAAAATTGCTACATTGAACATGCCTTTTTTTATACATTGAACATATTACTTAAATTGTGGTTGCATTTTGTGACTTTCCTTGATAGAACATTAAAATTTTATTGGATTTTACTGCCAAATATTTTGATATTGGACTAATGTATACATTACTTTGTAAGTTATTTTTATGGAATTATTTTATTTATATTCGTTTGTGTGATGCATGAATGCTTATTATATTCAATTATTTTATAGAAACTATTTATTTTTTAAAGTTTTAAGTGTGTGTTTGGAGTGAGAGCAATGTATGGAAACTGCTCACTTTCTGTTTATTTGTTATGTCAACATATTTGTTATTTTCTTTTTTGTTCAAATAAAAGAAGATTCTGCATAGTAAAATTAGTCTATGTGCTTTGATAAAATTAGATAAAAGAAGATGATTTGGGATTTTCTTATCAGTTCATGTTAAGATAATTTTAGAATTTCCCGTGCTTTGATAAAATTAGTCTCTGTTTAACAGAATCCTTAGTAGCCTTAGTTTGAATTTAATTTTGATTTAGAATAAGTTTAGATAAGATCCTATCAATTAGAATTCAGTTAGGATTTTTTTATTTTACTTTAAGAGCATTAGCATTTCTCATTGATGAGGATTTTCTTTGAATTCAGTTACTTTCTAAATGTAAAATTCTAAATGTAAAATTTATACAGTAATTCTTATTGTTCTTCTATCATTTCAAATATTCTAAGCCACCTTTCTGCATGTGTTTACTATAAAAATTCAATTTTTCTTTCGTTTTATCCTTTTATTGCTTTTGGATTAGTTGATTAAATTTTGGATGTAAATTGCAGTGGATTTACGAGTCACCTCCGTAAGTTGGCTTTTGTAGTAACTCATGTACCCACATTTTGTTCTATATCCATTTTAATGTTTTGTTAACATAAGGTAGAAACCCAAAATAATTCTTTGTTTGAAATTTTCAAAGACCATGGCCAAAGGCTCCTTCAAGCTTGAACATCCGTTGGGTACTCTTTCTCTTTTAATGTTTTCTTTTCATATTTTTTTTACTCTGTTATTTCTATTTGTGGCTTTATTCATGATTCTTTTTATCCTTTTCGTTGAGACCAAGGTATTTCTTTTCATAGTTTCATAGCTCAATGTATTGCACTAATTTACTTATTGTTGTATATACAATCTTTTTGGTGGATATCTACCTTAATGTATGAGAATGTTTGTTAAACCATGTATTTGACTGTTCTTAGATTTTTTCCTCACTTTTTCATGAAATTTTATGCATTCCACCTATTTGTTCAAATTTCTTATGCCTTGGGTAAAGTCCGGCAATGTGTTGATACAAGACCAGGAGAAGAATACCCACCCAAAACTGTTGCTAAGGTGCTTACTTCAATTTAATATATTTTTCTTTAGTTTACTTTATTGCAAAACTAAATTTGTTGAGAAAGTATAATTCATCATATTAAGATGCAGTCATTGTGTGCAAGTGATTGTTGAGAAAGATGAAAGAAGCGGCATGCCAGATATCGATAAGAAATAGTTAGTGATTTTATCTTATTCCACTTACACCGTTGTATTCAATTACAATTTTGTTGTCTCAAGGGTATGATTGTTATTTTTATTTTGCTTGAAATTGGTTTATGCTTTATGTGAAGATTTTTTTGGGGCTTTCTATATTTGTTGTGTAAGTAATAATGTAATAGTAGTGGTTGGTGGTGAAGGTAGAAAAATAGGAAGCAAAGCAACCTCAAAATTGATACTTTGTTTTTATGAGCAAAGTCAATATATTAATAATGACTATCTGCTACACTCAAAATATGTTTAAGTAAAGTGTACATCTATTGGTGATCTCAGATAAATGCCCCTATTATTCTGCATTGGTAATTCTGCATGAGGTAAAATTTATTTAGTGAGACAGCAAAACTGTAGTGAATCAAGGAAGGATGAATCCATGCTTGTATTCTTTCATCTATTGTGGTTTCTTAAGCAAACAAGTAATAGATAATAATAATAATTATTATTGGTCATTTTGTTATAAATGAAGCATTGTGTAAGTAGAAGTTGAATAAAATTTCTGTTTTATAAATTTTGTTCAACTTGGGATGATCTAAGTAATCATTTTTTTGTGTTCTATGAATTTATTGGAAGTTGGACTACATATCTAATCAGTGTTCTCTACATTTTATTTGTGATATAGCTTATATGAAATGATTATTGGATTTTGCTTGAAAGTTTAACTTGTGTTTTAATAATTTAATAATTTATGATTTTACTTGATGTCTAGGTGGTTATGAATAAGACATTACTAATATTAATTATTTTAGTTCTATACTGATTTACTGGGTTTTTTTTTCTAAGCATTGATGTAAAATGTGATTATCCAACAATTGCAAAACATTTTGTCATGCTTGAATTAGTTATTGGACACTAATCTGTCTTCATACACTCTGTAAATGCTCTATGTTCATTATCAATTTTATAAAAATCTAGCATAGCACGGCGGAGTGGAGCGAAGCCGTCCCGTGCGTATGCGCACGGGTCCAAAAACTAGTTGAAACTAGAAAACCATTTATCACATGATAGCATCAGTCTAAACAGGAGAGGAGAATGTTGGTGGGCCTCAAGTATTGGCCAACCACTTTCATTATTAAAAAAAAAAGGAAAACAAATAAGTAATACGGAATGCACTGTGCCGCTTCCTGATTTTCATGTTTTCTTCTCCGCGGCTTGAGAGAAAAACAGAGAGCTTTCCTCATTTTTCGATATTGGTTGAATATTTATTTGTACTCTATTTTTATGAAATTTTAGTCAATTGTTCTTAAAATTATGGGCTTTTATCTTATATACTCAGAATTTTATTTCTCTCATATTTTGGTAAAAGATAATTTTACCCTATTGTAGGTCTCTATTTGAATATTGTTATATTGTTGATTTTCATTATTTTTAAGAGTGAGTAGACATTTATTTGTGAGGTTCTATTGTAGAAATTTTTTGTTGTACTCTTTGATATTTTACATAGTGGATATTTTTCTAGACTTGGTCCCATGATTTTTATCTCTCATATTGAGAGTTTTCCACGTTAAAATTATTGGTGTTTTTCTTGCTATTATATCTTTATTTTTCTGCACCCTTGGATTTTTGGATTGTCATATATTACGCTTCTCATAGGTTCACTCAAGCGGGAAAAATTTTATTTACCACTGCATATTTGTGTAATTTTTCCATTGTGCATACGTGTCTTTTCCAACAGCTGCCATCAAAGCTGATTTATTTTTCTAGGAAATTTGCTTGATTGAATGATGGAGCCTAATTACGTTAGAATGATTAGTTTGAATAGAATTAATTACCACAAGTGGAGAGGTAAGATGATAGATTTACTATTTGTGAAAAAATTACATTTACCAGTGTTTACTACTCAGAAACCTAATAATAAATCTGATGAAGAATGGGTTTTTGAGCTGAGATGGTTTGTGGTTTTATTCGTCAATGGGTAGATGATGATGTTTTAAATCATATTGCTAATTATTCACATGCCAGAACTTTGTGGGACAAGCTTGAAACCTTGTATGCTTCTAAAACAGGGAACAACAAATAGTTTTTGCTAAAATAGACTATGAATTTGAGGTATAAGGAAGGTACTTCTATTTCTGATCACCTGGATGATTTTCAAGGTTGCTTTGATCATTTGTCTAGCATGGGTATAAAATTTGATGATGAAATTTTGAGACTTTGGTTGCTTAATACACTACTTGATTCTTAGGAAAATCTCCATGTTTAGTGGTATTGTGACCATGGATTTTGTAAAAACTGTTATTTTGAAAGAAGAAGTCAAACGATGTACTCAGCAGACATCCTCTTCACAGGCAGAGGTTTTGGTCACTGAAAACAAGGGGAGAAGTTCAAACAGGGATGAAGGAGGAGGTCACAGAGGTAAAAGCAAGTGCAGAAGCAAATCAAGGTTTGAGTAGAAAACTTACAAGTGCAATTATTGTAGTAAAAATGGTCATCTTCAAAATTTTTGTTATAAGCTGAAAAATGATAACAAAGGCAAGCAAGAAAAGAGATATGATGAGAATGGTGATAGTGTTGTCACTGCTAGTGCAAGAGATCTTTTGATTGTTTATGATGAAAACTTGATCAGTGTTGCTTGTGATGATTCTAGCTGGGTTGTTGACAGTGATGCCAATTTTCATGTGACTTCTAAGAAGGATTTTTTCTCATCTTATACTCTAGGTGATTTTGGTGTGTTGAAGATGGGTAATAGTGATACGTCAAAGGTAATTGGCATTGGTACTGTTTGTTCGGAAACCAGCATAGGAACAAAGTTGAATTTGAAGAATGTCAAGCACGCATTAGGCATCCGTTTGCATCTAATTTCTACTAGTGTTCTAGATGATGATGGTTATTTTAATACCTTTGGTGTTGGACAGTGGGAGCTCACTAAGAGTTCCTTGATTATGGCACGAGGTAAGAAGTTTTTAGGTTTTTATTGGATGAAAACTTCTGTTTTAGTTGATGTTATAAATGTTGTTGACTGTGATAGTTCGTCATATTTATGGCACAAGACACTAAGTCACATTAGTGAGAAGGGACTGAATTGTTTGGCCAAGAAGAATCTTCTTACAGGTTTGAAATGTGCAAGGTTAGAAAAATGTGCTCATTGCTTGGCTGGGAAACAAAATAAGGTTTCTCTTAAGAGCCATCCTCCCTCCTGGAAATCAGAGGTACTTGAGTTGGTGCATTCAGATCTTTGTGGTCCTATGAGGACTAAGACTTTCAGTGGTGGACTGTATTTTGTTACTTTTATTGATGACCATTAGAGAAAGCTTTGGGTTTATGTCTTGAAGACTAAAGACCAAGTACTTGGTGTTTTAAAACAGTTTCAGGTTTTGGTTGAAGGAGAAACAGGGAAGAAACTGAAATGTATTCGCACTAATAACGATGGAGAGTTTTGTGAACCTTTTGATGAATACTGTAGGCAAATGGGTATTCGATACCAGAAGACGTCCCCCAAGATTCCTTAGCTCAATGGCTTGGCAAAAAGGATGAATAGGACATTGATGGAGAGAGTAAGATGTTTGCTTTCTGAAGTAAAGTTACCAGCTTCTTTTTGTGGTGAGGCTTTATGTATTGTTGCACATGTTATTAACTTGTCTCCTGTTGTTGCTTTACAGGCTAATGTTCCTAACAGAGTGTGGTATGGGTAGGATGTTTCCTATGACCATCTTCGTGTTTTTGACTATAAAGCATTTGTGCATATGCTAAAAGATGAGAGGTCCAAGTTAGATTTCAAGACATTGGTTATGGCCATGATGAATTTGGCTATGGATTTTATGATCCAGTTGGAAAGAAGCTTGTTAGAAGTCATGATGTTGTTTTTATGGAGGATCAAACCAATGAAGATATTGGGAAGGCAGAGAAATCATAGTCTCCGAGTATCAATGATTTAGTTGTATTTGATCCAGTTCTGATATAGATACACCTGATGTAACATATTTTGACAATCATGATGATGTCCTTACTCATATTTCAGATGATCCAGTTGAGAATATTGATAGTGATGATGCTGGTAATTCTGTTGAATCTGATGTTTCTTTTAGAAGGTCTTCTAGACAGCGTTTGCCTTCTACTCGTTATTCATCTGATGAATATATGCTTCTCACTGACTGGGAAGAACCTGAGTGCTATGAAGAGCCTATGGAACATGAGTACAGGAAACAATGGATTGTAGCAATGGAGGATGAGATGAAATCTTTGCATGATAATCATACTTTTGAGTTGGTCAAATTGCCTAAGGACGTGAAATTGTTGCAAAATCGATGGATTTATAGGTTAAAGACTAGAGAAAACAATTCTGCTCCACAATACAAAGAGAGATTAGTTTTCAAAGGCTATCGTCAGAAAAAGGGAATTGATTTTGATGAAATTTTCTCTCCTATTGTTAAAATGTCTTCCATTTGAGTTGTTCTTGGTTTGGTAGCCACTTTTGACTTAAAGGTTGAGCAGATGGATGTGAAAACTGCTTTCCTTCATGGTGATTTAGAGGAAGAAATTTACATGGAGCAACCTAAAGGCTTTGTGGTGAAAGGTAAAGAATATTATGCCGGCAAGTTGAAGAAAAGTTTGTATGGGTTGAAACAAGCCAGGAGGCAGTGGTACAAGAAGTTTAAGTTTATTATTATCCAACAAGGATTCAAGAAGGCTACTTCAGATCATTGTGTTTTTGTGCAAAAATTCTCTGATAGTGATTTTATCATTTTATTGCTATATGTTGATGACATGTTGATTGTTGGTCTTAATTTGTCTAGAATTAACAGGTTGAAAAAGGAGCTTAGCAAGTCTTTTGTGATGAAAGACTTGGGACCAGCAAGACATATTCTTGGCATGCATATCACTCGTGATCGAGAAGCCAACAAGTTGTGGTTGTCACAAGAGAAGTACGTTAAGAAAATACTTCAACGTTTTCATATGAATAAAGCTAAAGTGGTAAGTACACCTCTGGCTTCACACTTTAGGCTTAGCACTAGACAAGCTCCTTCTAGTGATATAGAAAAAGAAGACATGCAATTTGTTCCCTATGCATCTGCAGTAGGAAGTTTGATGTATGCAATGGTTTGCACTAGGCTTGATATAGCCCATGCAGTTGGTGTTGTCGGTCCTTTTCTTTCCAATCCTGGTATTGAGCATTGGAAAGTTGTGAAGTGGATGTTGAGATACCTCCGTGGTTTTTCTAATTTAAAATCGTGTTTTGGAATTAGGAAGCCTATTCTTTGTAGTTACACTGATTTTGACATGGCAGGGGATATTGATTCTAGAAAATCTACTTCTGGTGGTTTGATTACTTTTGTAGGGGGAGCTGTGGCTTGGTAGTCTAGGTTACAAAAATGTGTTGCTTTGGATGAAACAGTTTGTGTAGGAACTTGGTTTTGAGCAGCAGAGGTATATTTTATTTTGTGATAGTCAGAGTGTTATTCACCTTGGCAAGAATCCTACTTTCCATGGTAGATCTAAACATATTGGTGTGTGATATCATTGGATACGTGATGTTTTAAATTCTAAGTTACTGGAACCTGAAAAGATTCATCCAAATGATAATGGTTCTGACATGATGACAAAGACACTACTTTAGGGAAAGTTTAAAGCTTGTTAATTTATTGCCAGTTTGGCATTTTCCTCCACTTTAGTCGAAGGGGAGTTTGTTGGTGAGCCTCCTCAAGTATTGGGTCAACCACTTTCATTATTAAAAAAAAAGGAAAAGAAAGAAGTAATACGGAATGCACTGTGCTGTCTCCTAATTTTCATGTTTTCTTCTCCGCCACTTGAGAGAAAAAGAGAAAGCTTTGCTCACTTTACCCTACAATTGATATCAGAGTTGATGGTTCGACTTGGTGACCGGCTCAGACAAGTAAGAAGGCATTTGTGGATCCATGGAATTGTAGATCCATTGTATCGAAAGTCTTCCTAGCAGGTGAGTCCATGCATGGAGGCTAGGCAGCGAGTTCCGCAAGTATTGCGACAGTACAAGATACTAGAGCATAAGCTCTAAGGGCCATTACTTGTGAATTTCCGCTCGAGGAGGAGGCTACCATGTGGAAGAGACTCACACTTGAGGGGGAGGCTACCATGTGGAAGAGTCCCACATCGAATAAAAATTGAAAAGTTGAGCACTATATAAGTGAAGAGAAAATCCATAAACCTGAGTCTTAAGATTTTGGGTTAAGGTGTGGTGTCTAATTCACTTATATGGTTACTCAGGTGTAAATCTCCCCGATATTTATTCCCTCGATTTCTCAACAGAGTAATGGAGATCATTCCAACCAAGTAACAAACCTATGTTTGAAAATTAATTGAACCATATATGTTGCAATTCAACTATTAACCCCCTTGTCACTTACTTAGTCCGACATAATTTCCTGTTGCACTTGGTGTGCAATACAAATGACAGTTTTTCCATTTCTGCATAGTATAATTGAATTTTTTGTACTTGTTTTTTTTTTTTACATTTGTATTTATTTACTATTATGATTACTTTCCATTTAGGTTGCTTCATATGTAGACATTATTATCCTATCATGTTCCCTTATACTAAAAAAAAACACATTGGGACTCAAAATGTGCCTGATGATACAAATATAACCATGTTCCAAAGCTTTCCATAACTGGATGATCTGTGTCACTACTGGAAGATAAGCCAGCGTTTCCTTTGTTTTTTATACCTTTCCCTTTCCTTGTTCATAGCAGTTGAATTGGAAATAGTTACAAAACAGACATCAAATATAAATGCTTAAACTGAGGGGGAGTAAAAAAATAAATAAGAAGTAAAAGACGCTACTACATAAACAACCCTTAAAGACGGTTACTTGACCACTATGAACACAGTTCTTGAACCGTCTTTGTATCGAGCGACGTTGAAAGGTTGGACATATGAAGAAGATTGTAAGACCGTCTTAGATTCTTTTTATTACAGTACCTTCTAAGATGGTTATGATATATAATCGTCTTAGAAAGTAGACATTCTAAGACGGTTATACATAATAACTGTCTTAGATTCATTTTTTTATAGTACCTTCTAAGACGGTTATGCCTTATAACCATCTTAGAATGTATGTTTCTAAGACGATTTATGTAGCAACCGTCTTAGAATGTCTTAGATTATGTTTTTTTATAGTACTTTCTAAGTCGGTTATGTTGTATAACCGTCTTAGAATGTATGTTTCTAAGACGGGTTTATACAACAACCGTCTTTGATTTTTTGTTTTTGCGTAGAAACCTGTATTAGAATTTTGCTTTTTTTATTTCATTTTTAAGCCTTTGAAAATGATTTAAGCATAAAATCATCTTAGATTTACTACTTTTTAAAATGCTTTCTTTTACGCTTTAACCTTTGAAAATCGTATTACAATCTCGTTTTCCTAAATATGTTATTTTGTTCAAAATTCAAAAATCATCATTACTAGTTGAAACACAAAATGAATATATATATATATATATATATATATATATATATATATACCACATAAAGTCTACATGTTCCATTGTCGTAAAAGCAATCATTGTTAGTCTACTATATATCAGAATTTATATTATAGGTAAAATATACAAGTATTTCATGAGTAACTTCAAGTATTTTATCATACCAAATTTTATCACATCTCTAGTAAGGAGAGCAAGAATATCAGCACAAGAGACTTGTTTCTGCATTTAGGGTCACTATCAATCATTGGCTTGGCTTTAGTCACTGTGTCAAAGCCATCCCTAGGTAGTGAAATGTCATGAGGATGATTTTTGTCTGCCTTATTCTATAGAGATGCAAGCAAAATGGAAACATCACTACCCTGACCAGAAATAAAACTAATGGCATTAAAACACTTTGCTAATTTTTTCTCAAACCAAACAACACCTATTTTCTTCTTAAAAATTTATATTTTCTAAATTCTGAGCAATAGAAACCAATCGCTTAAAATAACAGTGGTTGAACACATACCTTTTAGCAATAGTATATGTTGTAGCTTTATCTCCGACAACTTCATATTTGTTGTGTCGAGGTATGATGCAGACAAATAATCTTCTTATTAATGATCCAAAGCTTCTCCTATTTCATGAGATTTTGATTTTTGGAGTGAAGAGACATCAACATTCTTCAACATGAGTAATTAATACAGGAATGAAAACACAATAATAAAAACATAACAATTGCTAGTATTATTTGAAGGAACAAGCTCTATATTTGGTTCAGTGATTTTCATAGAACACACAGGGAGAAGGCATATCCATGTCAAGTATCCATTGTTCTTTTAACAAGTACCAAATTATCGGATCATGTAGCCATGCCTCATAAGTCCCCTATATATTTAGAAGCTACTTATGAAATTCATCTACCTTTTCCCTCATAAGAATAAAATCTTAAAGAATTACTAGAATTTTGAATTATGGTGACAAGATCAAACATTGAATTAAGCAGTAATGTTAAATTAGAAACCAAGAAACTGTAACGACTACCAATGTTGTGGCCAGATGTTCCTTGACTTATTAGAAAACCAAATGACAGCAAGACAATCCTTAGTAGCTCATGGATGGTCTGGTAGCAACATGATTTTGTGGGTTTTGACAACCAGAGGTTGTTCAAGGTTATAGTATGGTCAGCTGGTCGAGTTGATGCTTAGACTTCTAAAACATCAATAGTGTGGAGGAGATAAGAAAAAGGAATGTGTCCCTATGAGAGCACGTGAGAGGTTGGTTTGACTTAAAAGCTAACAATAGAAGTGGGTGGCAACAACACTCTGTATGAATCTAATTGAGTAACAAGCATAGTGTTTAATATATCAAAATAAGGTAAAAGGGAAATCAGTGCACAGAACTATACCTGTCTGTAAAGTGGAAACTGAAACTTCAAATCCACCAAGAAATAAAGATCGCAAGTTCCTGGAACAGGGCCATGGTTAAACTCCGATGTGTTTATCAAATGCTGAAATAGGGTACTCTGCGACACAGTTGCAGAGAAAAAAATGCTATCTTAAACTGCAATGGAAAAAATGTCCAGGCTTGACTTGCCTCATCTCATTAGTTCATAAATCAGGATTGAGACAACTGAAAAGTTCATTTACTAAACAAGCCAAGCTAAGAGTCAATCTTTGGTTCGCACCATGATTATAGAATTATGTGAATATACAACTAATTTTTTTCTTATGCATTAGCATTTAATTTTTATGTACATTCATCAATGAAATTAGCATGCTACCGTGTTGTTTACCCTAGCATACATGAAATCAACTTTTAAAGGATGCATATGGGAACTGGAAGTTAGGGGAAGTTATGACAGTTATTTTGGTAGAAAGTAAAAGTACTTATTTTTAAAATATTTTCAATAGTAATTGTGATGCTGCTGACAGTTTAGGGCAGGAAGTTAGGAGCAGTAACATATTAAATATGTGTGTTATAGTTATAAGGAAATAGAATCGATGATACATATGTTGTTTTCTATATATATGGTATTTGTGTTTGCTTCAATAATAAAAGGATTAACAAGAAAACTGACACAAAAAATTCAAATTTCTATTTACAACATCAACATATGCAAATCCTTTATACTCCATAAGTAACTAGGAAGCTCTCCAGTAATATGACAATTTTTCAGAACCCTACATTGAAAAGCCTAAATTACTTTAAACTACACAATAGCATAGAACATTTGCCAACTATTTTTTAACACACAGAACTCGATGAAATCTAATATGAAGTCCCATTTTTGGGGTGCACCGGTGAACCCCTAAAATGACCGGTTACAATAGGTTTGTAACCGAAAGAAAAAAAAAATAATAAACTTATCATTTTCTCTCTCCTCCCTGTTGTGCTTCTTCCCTGACACCGGCCTCCATCTCTTCTGGGTAGATCACGATTTTGTTGTGCTTCGTTCTGCATGGCTTGTTTGGATTTTGATTGAGAAAACTCTTGATTTTAATTTTAATTTTTTTAAGCTGTTCCTTCTCAGATTTTGGTTGTTTGTGAACTCTATGCTCTGGTTTTGAGAGCTACCACTGTGTTTTTTTAACTTTTTTTTTGGGCTTCATTTCTTGGTTTCTGAAACGTTTTTGAGCTGGCTTGGTGGCCAACAACATGATTCGAACCTCGTGTTATTTTTTAATTATTAATCTACTGGTGTTTCTCCTCCGTCATTCCAATAGCTTGATCAATAACATTTCTACTCTGCAATTTTCTTCCTTGCCGGGAACGGAGAAGACGTCCTTGTTGCTGTCCTCGACAAACATGGCTCTTCCTCTTCGCAGATCGATCCATTGCCGGTGGTGGTGGTGGTGCTACATCGATGAGCAGAGGCACCGCGCCTCCGCACACCGTTCCGCCATCTACCGCAAGAGAGAGAGTTTACGAAGGAGATAGCGTAAAAATCCACCTCTCCTCTATTTTTTTTTGTCTCTTCCTCTCATGAAAAAAATTCACCTTGTTATTTGTACAATTTTCTTTTACTTCCCGAAGATCTCAACACTTAAAATATGAAAAAATAATCATCAACTTCATCAGTTCAAGCAGATGAAGCTTCTCTACAAATATAAATAATGAAAAAGAGATAATGAACCTCCAGGAAATTGGAAAATGAAGCCTGTTTACAATCCTTGTTTGCTATCATCAAACAAATTAGTAGGGGCCTCTAGAAGTCCAAATTTTTTCTGAGAGGATAGGAGAAGCATTCGGCACCAAGTTCATTTTGTTTTCATTTTTCAGAAAAAATGAAAAAAAATTTCCTGTTGATCTGGTTACCATTCTTAAATCTTAACCATTAAATATTTTATTAATATATCCTGTTATTTTTATTGCTTCATGGGTGTACCTCAAAATAAACAACTATATATTAGACTTAGCCACAGAACTCAACATACAATATTCTCATTCCTGTCATGTTTCTTTAACATAGGAAAATCCTGACTTGGACCATTTATGTCACTAATCCTCCTGTATCAAATTTGCCATCATGAGCTAAATATAGATGTAACAAGACAATCAGCGGAAAACATAAAACTAATAAATAAAAAATTAGAAGGCATTTACTTACAACTGAATTTAATACAAAAGGCATGTAACTAGATGACAAATTCAATTAATTCGATAAGAACTTACACAGTTAGTTTTGTTGAACCGCACTCCTTTGGGATCGTACCACTTAGGTAGTTCAAAGCAAAATCACTACAATGAAAGCAAATTTCATTTCAATTGCCAAGGTGATAAGTTCCACCAAAATGGGAACAAAATTATTTGAGACAAAAAAAAAGTCTTAGTTTTAACATTAAACAACTACAGAAGTATTTTTTAAGGTGTTCATAGTTCCTACACCTGTCTGAGGTGAGGAAGCTTAACCAAAGACGGTGGAAGCATGCCAGGAAGGTTGAGCTGCTTGAAGATACCAAAACATGGAAAATTGTTTAAGAATAACTAAATCAGCTTAGACAAACAGTATTAAGATGCAATAATAGTGTTTCAAAATTCAAAGTCCACAATGAATTTCTCATATATACGACTGCAAGGAAACTATAGATTAAATATATAAATATTTAGCTATATTAGAAAACATAGCAAAGCATAAACTACGTTAAAATTCAAAGTATGCAGGATAAGATAAAGAGAGTTTTACATCCTTACTACATGACAGGTGTTATTTACAAAAGAACAATCATAATCAATGCTGCTTTGAGATCCTTTAGGTGCCTCTGGTGTTAATTCCAGCATTTTAGTATGACAAGAATCACTATCAAACTCCCAATAGGTGGCACCCATCATGCTAGTGATTTCTTTAAGAGGATCAACTAAAAAAAAATTGACACTATAATTATGACATAACAAATTAAGGTAAAAAATTTGAATATGCCAATATCTATATATGGCCAATCAACACTTATGTTATATTGGCGTGGAGAATTAAGAATGCAAATGCATGCACCATTACAATATATATAGGTGGTGTGGAGCTAGGAAAGTGGCACATGCCATTAAGGTATACTATAAAATTCACTTCATTGTTGTTTTATTCTATTTATTGTGGCTCAAATACTATGAAGGAGTTTGGTTCTATTCACTTCATTGTAGTTTTATTCTATTTAAACTCATGAATCAAAAAATCTGGTTGGCTCAAATACTATGGAAGAGTTTGACTCCTTTCAAAAAAATTTAGACTCAACTTTTATGAATTAAGAAAATAGACACCAAAGAGTTTATAGGATTCACCTGCTTAATTTTAATATATATGCTTGACTACCTCTCTTGGCCGGAATTTTTTAGCTATATAGCATTCTTGAAGCAACCTCATTTGCTTACTAAGCTTTTCTCTTCTCACCTGCAACCAAAAGTTGTATCATTAGACATACAAAAAAAAAGGTTTTTTCAAGGTTATATCATACTGCTGAATTAATTAGTGGACTGATTACCTATTTGACTGCCAATAAGATCTCAAGGTTTCATACACAAAGAAGCTGATAGCTATAGTTGGCCCTATAGCATTAGCACCGGAGAGATGTGGCTAATTAGACACAAAATAATATAGTCTTTAACTAAACTTAAATTCATAATAATACCATACTAAGAGTGTAGTTCCAAGTCCCTTATAAAGGCCAAATATTCCCTCTTCCTTACTAATTGTGTGTAAAGCATGCCAGATACCTCTGTAGTAGGTAAAATTTGTGTGCAAAATTTTAGCAATGCTGATTGTTAAGAATTAAAATTTTAAAATAAAAATAAAAATGCAAGAATCTTTAACCACCAGCTGTGCATGAATAAAATTTAAGAAGACATCTCTAGTGGATGATCTAATTTCAAAATAACTCAATTTCAAGGTCAGGATCATCACCCATGCAAGGTTCCAAGCAAAGAGATTAAAGACCACCAATACAACAACATTTTTTTTTATGTCTTCAATCTCAAGATGCTTTCAACGTCCTAGAAGCATTCACACATGCTTAACCACATTTTTTATTCAGCCTATGGATCAGAAACAAGATGAATGTCAATGTCCACATTCTCCAACGTTGCTAATTACTAGGTACACGCAGGAGCATGGAATTTCCAAATGTCACCTCAAAACAAAATGGCTATATAAAAAAAAGTAATCTATGAATGGATGTAGAAATTGCCAAATACTATGTTATTAGATCGAATAAAAGATGAAAATAAAAAAAAATAATAATTTTTTGTCATAAACTAAAATTATTTTATATATAATTTAAAAATCAGTTTTTTAAAAAAACTAATGCGAAAGACTTCTAGAAATTAGCATACAAATAAGTAAGTTTTAACTTATTTTTTTATAGAAAAAACTTATACAAATATACTCTAAGATAAACATTCTTAAGAAAAAAAAATTAATTTTTTCACTCTAAACTTTTTGCTCCCATTATATATACATTTCTCTATTTTTCTATTATTTTCTCTCCCTAATTAATATCTCCTTTTAATATATATTTTCTTATAATCTATGCTTCTCTTTTTTAATTACTAATTCATTACAACAATCACTCCACTACTATAAATATTACATTTAAAGACGACCAATTTAAGTCGATTGCCGATAAACCGTTCTAAAAGGAGGGGCGGTGGCATTTTTTAAATTAATAACAAAATTTCAAAGACATCGTCTTAGATGACCGAATACAACGACGGTTATCGTGTAACCGTCTTACTTGTAGTGATTTCAAAGACGGGTTGGATACAACCGTCTTAAAGTTTGTTTAAAAACAATTTGAAATGTTGCCGTTTTGTTCTTCTCTCCAAAAGGTCCGTACGAAATCCCCCTCAAAACAAAAATGCCAAATCAAAGGCCCTCTTTTTTTCGTAAGAGCCCTAACTCTCATTTTGCTTTTCCTCTCTCGTGCCCTAAAAACCCCAGAAGGTGTTGTCCCTCTCCTATACCTTGCTTTCGTTCTCTGTCTGGTGCCCTAAACTCCTTCCCTGAAGCACCTCAGCTCCGCCTCCCTTCGACCTGTGTGCTGTTATCTTCATTTCGTGCATTGAGGTATGATTCTTGTTCTAGACCTCGTGACAATTTTCCTTTCCTTTAGTGAATGTATCAGCACTTCCAGAGTTTGGGGTTTCATTTCCATTCTCCTCTGGATGAGTTGTTCTGCAATTTTGTTGAGTTTGGAAAGCGTTTATGATACTTTGAAAGAACATAATGTTGTATGTCAGATCAAGGTTAAACTTTGTTTTTCTTTTTTCATAAATTTTTAGTTATGATTTACTTTTAATTTCATGAGTATATTTTGTTTACTTTCATTGACGGATTCATCTTTTAAAGGTAGTTTAAAATTTCTATACCAGAAATTGCATATTTGCTATTAATTTGACCCGTCAATACTTTGATTGACGTGAGTTGTTTGATTTTCCTTGTGGGTGTTATGTTGGGTTGTAGTAGCTGCATGGTCCATTCTCTTGATTTCATCCAAGTGTCCAACTACTAATTGGATACTTAATGGGGAAATATGATTTGTTTGCTAGCATCTACTTTGCTTTGGCCAGTCCATTATGACAAAGTATAAGTTGTCAGCCTTTTTCTACAACTACTGGTCTACCTATTTCTACAAATTATTGATCATTTTTTTAACAGTGCCTTCATTTCGGTTTTGAAGTTTTCTCTCTCTTTCACCATAAGTGAATTATGTCTAGCTTATACTTATCAAAACCTTGAGCTCAGAAATGTGTTTTCTCCTGTTTCT
Source organism: Glycine tomentella (assembly GCA_007407185.1). Taxonomy (NCBI): domain Eukaryota; kingdom Viridiplantae; phylum Streptophyta; class Magnoliopsida; order Fabales; family Fabaceae; genus Glycine; species Glycine tomentella. Next base: position 169,130 of record PYAF01000094.1, on the reverse strand, counting down.
TGGAGTGTTGAGATTCTTGAGAATGTTCTGGAAACTGGAATTGCAAATAGTCCAAAATTTTTTTAAGTGCCACTTCAAAATGAACTTATGTTTTCCTATTGGACTGTCACCAAATTTGATTTAATCACACATAGTTAGTTAGTTATCTTTACTTGTCTTTTAACTAAATGCCTGTTATGATGTAACTTAAATGCAAGGAATACATCATCTGTTGCAGTGGGAAACCATGGGATTCCAGTGATTGTTGCTGGACATCACTTTGGGAATGCTAGTGGGATGGCTCCTCGTTCACAGTAAATATTCTGGAACTATGTATTGGATCTATTGTTCATTATTCGGCCTCACAATGTTATGGAGTTGTCCCATATTTTGGTTTTTTAAAACAATCATGATAATGTGTAAATTACTTGCTGCTAGAGTGTCATGGTTATAGGACAGCTCATACAAAAGTACTTAACTGTGCATATTATTTTTTGCACTATAATGCTTAACTGGGCATATGGTAATTCGTTGGTATTGTCCCACAGATGTTATACTATTTTTTTGTATAATTTTAAAATTGTTCTTTTTTTTCTGTTTTTGTTCACATGGTTTGTTTCCTTTTGGCCCAAAATTGTTGAACTTGAAAGTGGGTAATTGAGTGAATCTAGATTCATACAATCCTCTGATTTTTTTCCCTACTCATTCTTGAAATTACTACTAAACAATTTTAAATATATAGAAAAAGGCCATAGAGAGGAATCCATTGGACCTATCACAACCACAAAGTTAGCTAAAGGAAGAAGGATTGCCAAACCTTTTAAGGAATACTTTGGTCATTTTTCTAGCTGATTCGGGGCATCCCAACATGTTATGAATAAACTATCTTAGAATCTTATGTTATTAGGTGAATCATGTAACTAACTATCTTAAAATCATCCTACTCTTACAACAGGTGACCCTGTTCATATGTTTGTTTTTGCTTATGATATATTTTGTACCGAATTACGCTGAATTGGGGATTCATGTTGTTACAAATTTATCTGCTATGTAACTTAAACCTTTTATTTATCTATATTTTGTTGTCGTTCTCTTTTATAATGTAATTGTAAACTGTACTCTTTGGACATACCAAGGAGGCGAGGACATTAAACAGTTATAGACTTATAATATTTATTATTGGCTTGGGCATAATGTATAAAACAATGTGTTTTAGTGACCTTTTTTTTCCCTTTCCATTATGTTAATGCTGTATTTAGATGTCAATTTTAAAAAAATAAAAATTCTTTGTTTGACTATTTTTCAAGAACTGACTATTTTTTTCTTTGAAGAAATGAACATGACATTTCCAGGATTACAGAGCTATGGTATTTTAATGACCAAAGCACGTAGGTTGAAGTTGAATCCTATGGTTGATAATGCTGGTTATTTATGGATTGTTATTTAAATTCAATATCTACTTGGTATTTGCTTATGATTCACCTTCTTTTTTGTACATGCTCAAGTGAACAAGAATGGACAGTTAGATTTCTGTTATTATGCTGTTTGTCTTCTTCTGTTGAGCTCCTTGAGCCAATCAACGAGATACATATTGTTTTTACTGGATGATTGATATTGATAATATTAAAGTATTTGGTGACCTTATCATAAGTATCTGGTGATGGTTTTGCTGACTTTGTAAGACTTTGTATTGAGTTTCTTTCTTTTATGGGATTTCCTACTTATATGTGGAGGCAGAAACTCATCAAAATAACACATATAGAGCTTAATTTAGAGAACAAGATAGGATATGTGCTAATTGTAACAAAATAAAAAAGATCAGTTTTTTTCCCATAACATGGGAAGTGAGGGATGCGAACAGGTGATGGGTGCTGATAGGGTGTTTTTGCTTATCCATTGAGTGAATCTAGATTCATACAATCCTCTGATTTTTTTCCCTACTCATTCTTGAAATTACTACTAAACAATTTTAAAGATATTGAAAAAAGGCCATAGAGAGGAATCCATTGGACCTATCACAACCACAAAGTTAGCTGAAGGAAGAAGGATTGCCAAACCTTTTAAGGAATACCTTGGTCATTTTTCTAGCTGATTCGGGGCATCCCAACATGTTATGAATAAACTATCTTAAAATCTTATGTTATTAGGTGAATCATGCATAACCCCTGTATCTTTTGCTGAAATCCAACTTTTGAAGAATGGGGGCGGCAAGGATTGGTCCCACTTGGTCATACAGGCTTTGATACTATGTCAGAAACAACCATTCCAAAAGCTTAAGCCATTAGGTAAAGACCCACAAATGGTTTTATGTTACATCTCTAACATTTTTTTACAATAAAATGTGGGTAGCTTCCCTTGCAAGAGACAACAAATACTGTGGGGGCTTCAATTTAATGGTTGAATAAGAGGGAAATTAATTTGATGATATGATGAAATGGACCAAAGGAAAATTACATATTTGAGAAGAAATGGTAAATAAAATAAAAAAGAAAAGCCCAGTTATAGCTAAATAAATAGAAACTTCACTAAGTCTGGTTATCTGATTGATCATGGATCATCTAGTAGTAAGGATTCTTACTGGTGCCATGTGTGACAAAACGTAGGCAAAGTACATCAATAACTTCATATTTCACTTTAGATATTTACTACATGTCAGGAGTGCTGGTTTTTTGTTTTAAACCATGGGTCTGTAAATTTAAAATTGCTTAGAAGTGTTATGACTTTAGTCATGTCAAATAAGGATCCTATTTCCTTGTGACTATTTGCTGGCAGTGGCACCACATAACACCAGTAATTCTATGACCACATAACACTATTTGCTGGTTCTCTATTATATGATCACAGTGCTCCCACTGCGAACGAACCAAAAGACCAACTCAATCAGTTTTTCAGGCCATTCAACACTGGAAAATCCCAGGACTAGTCAAAGTTGCTCTTGCTCAATGCCAATAACTTTTTGGAGGCAAGTGAGTAAGGGAACCAGTAGAGACAAAATTTTGTGGAGTAGAGTATTCCTCTACTAGAGGAATACACACTATAGTACATTATGTCTTGCTGGCAGTGTTATGTTTTTTTTGTAAAATTTCATTGTGAATTGCTTATACTAGTTTGATAGGCAAAACAGGCTTAAGAAGCGATATAAATTCCTATTCCTGTACTTGACTTTTTTCTTCTTTTCACTGATATCAATTTTTGTTTTAATGTAGTTGTTCCTTTGTCTATCGATGACAAACCTGATACATCTGATGACATTTTTTTGCTCCTCAATCCTTATAACATATTTTGAAGACAAGGTAATAGATAAATTTGTGGCACTGAAAGGACAGTAAAGGGTGTAAAAGATTTGATAATCATGCATTGGTGCAATGATACTAGTGCTTAGTTATATGAAATTATGCATACTGTTTTATTGTGAAAGCAAGTTATATAGGAACCATTGCCATTTTATTGGGATCACTGTGAAGATTAATAACTTCTGGGGTGGTTATTATATATCTATATGACTTGGTTGGTTTCCTAGGTTGTAAATTTACTAATTATTTTGGATTCCATTACATTTTCGGTTCCGTCTTTTGTTTTTTAATATATATATATATATATCTCTTTTACTATTTATATATTCCATGTTATTCTGCAGGTGTCTCTGAGACAGTTGTACTGAATATGTCTACACTGGCTTGGTCAGTGGTAACTTCTGTTCAAGGACCAGTTCCTGTTGCCAGTGAGGTACATCATTTATGTATTTTAACAAGGTTGCATGTGATAAGAAATCTAGCTAGATTACTGATTCTTGTTAACTGCATGCTACGGTATAATAAGGTTATGTTTGTAGTGCCATCTAATTAAGATAATTAAATTGTTCCCCTTTGCAGGGATTGAGTTTGGCTGTAAGCTCCTATCATGGTGGATATACTTATTTCAAAATTTTGCCTTTTTCCTTACTCTCTTTTGCTTTTGTTTTATCTTTCTCCCTCGTTTGATTTGGTTTGCTGCAGTTAGGTCTATGTTCTTAAACCAAGGCACAAATCAACCTTACAATCCAAAATATTTGAAAATTCCATACCAGACAGTGTTTCAGCTATCCCAAATGTCACAAATGTGGAGTTTGAATTTGAAGCAGATCATGATACCTCGTTTGATTTACATTATTGCTTTCTTGTTTTAAGAATCCTCTTGTTTCTATATTTAGTGAAAGTGTTATTTGAGCTTACAAAATACGAAAAAAAGGATAAAAAAAAAAAAAAAAACAAAGACGGTTGTGCTGTAACCATCTTAGAATGTACACATACTAAGACGGTCGTAGGCAATCACCATCTTAGAATTTCGATACATACTAAAACAGTTGATGCAAAAACCGTCTTAGAACGCATATTAAATAAAAAAAAATAACACATATTCTAAGACGGTTATTTACTGTAACCGTCTAAGAAAGTGAACATACTAAGACGGTTACAGAAAATAACTGTCTTAGTTTGTACACATTCTAATACGGTTACAGCAAATAACCGTCTTAGAATATGGTTTTTCTTAAAAGCACCTTCTAAGACGATCTAACAATCGTCTTAGTAAGTCCGACTTTCTACATCGTGCGATAGTAGGACGGTCCTAGAACCGTCTTAAAAGGGCTATTTTAACCGTCTTAAAATCTGAGCTTTGTAGTAGTGCTCGCCCTCCTTTCTTTTCTTTCTTTTTCTATCTTTCACTTCTTTCAAGCTATTTTATACCCAATGGAGGTGTGAAAAAAACCTTAAGCCAAATATCAATACCTCTTGACAGCTTCTGTAAAAAGAGTGAGTTCATCAATATTTCACAATAATCAAACTTATCATCAATAATGTAGCCTAGGGACAGCGGTTTTGTGAGCTCAATCCTTTCTTCTAAGAACTGTGGATCTGGGATGCATGCCATTGTCCACATGTACCATTTTATTGGTTCATCTTTAGCAAACTTCAAGTTCTTTGCCAAACCTAGTTCTTTCCACCATCTATAAAGACACACACATACATGAATACGTTAGTAGTCATCATCTCATTAATTAGTATAATTAATATATACTAGGATCAAATTATCATCAAACTTTGAAGAAGAGTATTAGGAACATACTCCTTGAAACATAGTAAATGTTACTAATGATAAAAAAACAAGAGAGTATATGTTACTTGAGACGAAAATTTCAGTCAAACAATGATATATTCAGTACATCTGTCATATGTTTAGTTTTTAATCAAGATAGTCTTCACATTCAGCAAGATTGGCAAAATATTGAAAAGGGATTTTGAGAAATCATCTTGAAGAAAGATGAATGTTCAAAAGCTACAAATTGGCAGTTCTATTAGATCTTGTGGCAGTATCTATAGCAAAGAGGAATTAATCATGTATGACAATAAGGTAATTTGTAGATCATATTACATACTGCTTTAGGGTTTTGTAAAAATGAAGAACATGACCAATTTTTGAAGTAACTGCTGGAATAAGTTAAAATTACTTCTTATAAGCTATTTCATTTTGTTGTATTGAAGAATAAAAGCAAAGTAGTAGATCGGCACGAAAAAAATACCAGACCTTACCATCCAAGTTTCACATAACAGAACCAGTTAAGGCTAGTTGATATGGATAATTATCTCACATTGAAGAGAGATTCAATTATCTATGACACTTAAGATTATTTTAAATAAGGAATTCAGAAGTCACAGAGAATTAAATTAAGAAAACTAAGCCAAGCATAGAAACAAAAAAAAAAGACAAATCCAAGAATATTCAAAATGCTAGTAGACAATTTGTTATGAGTCTTATAACCCCAAGCCTTTGAGTGCCTTTGACTAATAATAATAATAATAATAATAATAATGATTATGATGATGATGATGATGATGATGATATAAGCTTGTCTTCTGTAAACAATAATAATAAGTATTAAGTATATTGATTGGAGAGTATCCGAATTTAACAAAGAGCAGGTTAAAAAGGAGGCACGACATTACCGGTCATTTAGTTTGCATGTTGTGCTCATAATCGGCAGGAATATTTTAAAGCAAAGGTAATGATTACCAAAGAAACAGAGGAAGCAAATAAAAGAAGGGCACCTGTTGAACGCCAATGGTTGCTGAAGGAAGAAGAATCAAATTCACTTAGTGGTTCTGATATTTGATTCCTAGAAAAAAAAGAGACACGTAAGAAGACAAAAAGAGGAAAGGAAAAGAAACTCATAGAATCGGCTGTTTACCCATAAACCCAAATCCTCGAAATGTCAAACCCCTAAACCAAAAGAAGAAAATGATTTGAAACCTAGTTTTGCGAAAGATGAAGACGTCAGGAGAACCTTGTAGAAGGAGAAGCAGTGGCCACTAGCGATTGACGAAGACCATGACGGAGTTACGGAGGGAACACGCATAGTAGCTGGCGGAGCGTGCACAAGGTCAGGGAAGGTCGTGAATAGATGTTGTGAGACGGAACACATGAAAAGGTAATTTTAGATATTTATAATCAACTTTTAATTCAAATACGGTTATTCGGTAACTGTCTATGAATACAAAACAACAAAGACGGTCTTTGTTATGGAACGACGTCATTTTAAACCAACAAAGACGGTTGTTGTATAACCATCTTCAAAAATAACTAATTATTTACGAAAATGCCATTGCACAGGGTTCTAAGACGGTTAAGCTACAACCGTCTTCGATTGCACGTCTTAGAATGCGGCTTTTGTAGTAGTGAGAACTTGTTAGAATACGAAAGCTGTTATGTGTTTTTTTTTTTTTTTTCTCTTTCGGAGATTATAAGAAACTTTGTTACTCTTCATCTGTTAGAATATCTTTTATATTCATTTAATTTATTGTCTTTTTTGTTAGTGATAAAAAAAATAAACTTTAAAGGCAACCCAAACTTTTATGTGTTTATTCAATATTTGGCGAGTGAATAATAGAAATGAAATATAATAGACCAAATATCAATTATTAGTCTCACACAAATAATTTTATTACATAATGAAATATTAAAAGAAAAAGTTACTACAAAAGGTACAACATCATACTAGTTTTATTTTTCTCCAACTTAACATTTTGCTAGTTCATTGCTAGGAAGAAAAAACAAACAAACATGCAAACACTCACAACAACCAAGTTACCACAACAATCCCATTTTGTTTGGGTAAGTTTCTTTTAAAAGTAGTTCTAAAAGAAAAAAAATGATATAAACTTTTTCATAAGCAAAAATAAGTTCTTCATTAGTAATTTTTAGAAGTTCACCAATATAACTTCTCTAAAAGATGATATGACATCTACAAATAAACTAATGGAAAACTCATTTTAGTTTATGAAAAAGTTCGTTTCATTTTTTTCTTCTTCTAAAAGTGGTTCTAGAGAAATTTAGATCCAAAACATAGATGCAAACTTCTTGCTTATGCTTTTCTAGTCAATGATATGGTGACGTTGATGAACTTAGTTTTCTCCTTGGACATACGATCAACCAAGATTTGTTGGTAGTGGCTAAAAACCTCTTCAATTATAGCTTCACCAAAGTGGCTAACAAGCATTGGTTCTGCCACAGCCCTCATGCACTGTGCCACATTGTATCCGCCATCACTAAGTGATTCAGACCTTTCAGATTCAAATTCAAGAGCGTTCCAGTCATCAAAAGCATTCCAACTCACTTCAGACACCTTTAGACGATTGATGGCAAAGGAACCTTCTTTAAGAACTTCCAATTTCACTTCAGATGGAGATGAAGTGTATAGAGGAACGTTAAAAGTATCTAATTGCTCTTCTTTTATGATTCCCTGCAGCAAACAGTAAAAAGATTTATATTCATGCATCTTGCCAAATTTAGTCAATTATATGTTTGAACAGACAATTAATTTGCATTGCATTTAAAGCATTATTTTCTGGTCTACCATGATAATTCACATGAAAAAATGCAGAGATCGAGTGTGATTAATACCCAAAATAAAATTGTAAAGAATGTTTATATAAAGTAACACACACAATTCTTATGTAATTAATCAGATCATCAAATGGTAAAACAATTCTTATGTAATTCTCAAATTTATTTATTTGGGTTAAAAGCGATGTTTTTGTTTTTATTTGTCTTTGCCCTCTTGCAAACGTAGCAACGTGAAAAGAGAGGTCCACCATGTGAATTTCACGTTTCCTACTCGTAATTTTTGTTTATTATTATAGCCAAGAAGGATTGATTTGTATATAAAGATTATTTTTCCACTTTTTGGTATTAAAGGTTGCGCATTAATTATAAGTTTAGTATAGAAAACTAATAATAACGTGGAGTTAATGCTCAATTTTTAATTGACTTAGGAAAGAGAGACTTCTGCGTCATAATTGTTTTATGACAAAATATTAAATAAACAAGTTTTTCAGTTTACATTAACCATTACATCAAAACTGCATCATCTTTTGGGGAGTCATTTTATGAACTTCTGAGAAACTGGATCTTTATGTGTAATTCACTAACAAATTACTGGGCGAATATACCTGCAAGACCATATCATTAAGAGCAGTAGCCATAAGCTCCCAAATGTAGCAACCATCTGTGCTAGAGGGATCATCGCTTCTTCTTCCCAAAAATGTTAGAACCATACGACCTCCTTTAACTAATTCCTCTGCACGACACTTGAGAAAAAGAGAGAAATCTCTTTGAAATTGCTCATAGTAAGCTCTCACAACATTTGTTGGGCTTGTACTGCCAATGCAAACATTGCCCCTGTTGTTGTCTACACCCTCAGGAACCTAATAAAATCACCAACAAACAGTTATCTATTTTGCATATTTCTTATGATGATGAATGTCAGAGACACTTTCTCTGAACACTCTTTCGAACACTCTCTTTCAGATACTCTCTATCGTTGAAATTTATTAGAAATCACTAATTTTGATGGGTTCCACTTCTAAATCAACAAAGTCATTAAATGAGAATCAAGACCAAATTTGTAATTTTAAAAAATTTCAACTGATCATAGAGAAAGAGCATTTGAAAGAGAGTAATATTGAAAAAAAATTCAAGTCCTACATCTACTAGAGATATTGTCAAGATAAAATATATAAGTGAAAAATAACCCTCACCCAAAGCTAGTTTTTGGGGTTATGTTAAATCTAAATTCACATTCAAAGAAATACAAAGAGAATGTCATTAACATCTCCCATGACACATTATATTAAAAGCTCCCACAAAATACAAATAGTAATAGATATATATATATATATGTATATGTATATGTATGTACCTACCTACCTTAGATAGCCAATGAAGGCTGTAAGAGGAATGGACAAAATGCAGGCTTCGATTTGGGAAAAGCCTGCCATAGAAAGAACCGGGAGCCCCAAAGAAGTAGCATGGCCCAATCCTAGTTTTCATTTTATCACACAAATTCTCTTTGAAGCTGTCAAGGGACATAAAGAGGTTGTTGAAGTCGTTCCCAGGGAGATCATTAAAAAACAGATTGTATTCAGGAGATTTATGGTTCAGTTCCTGGCAAAGCTTCTCCACAGTCTGGATTAATTCTGACACCACTAACAAAGTGTTTGGTCCAGAAGAGCAACCCAAATCTGCACTTGTCAAGCTTCTGGGGAGTGTGCTACAATAGAGGCTTGTTATGGCTTCCTCTCTTATGGGCTTTGTCAAACAAATCACCTTTTGCTGTATAAGTTATAACCAATTACACTGAATAATTAGTAAGCATATATTGAACTACATTCATGTGTTACTGTCTTTTATCTTTTACGCATGTGTGAAATTGATTTTAGGTGATAACCAAAGCCGTGTTTGGTTCAGGGAAAGGAGAGAAAGATAGATAGAAAAGAAATTGTGTGTGTTCTAGGTGAGTCTCATATTTTCAAAAAAAAATCTTATATCTTAAAAAAAAAAAAAAAATCTTATATTTTCATCATCTAAATTAAACACAACATTACTGTTAACGAGATCAAACTTAACATACAATATTGTGGATATTATTAGCATTGCTCTTCAATCAAATTTATGTTTATTACTTTTTTGATTGGGTAAATGAGAACAGGAAGCATGATTTTAAGTTGTATGTATAAGTATATATACCTGAACAAGGGAGTTGTTTGCATAGCTTCCGTCTCCAAAGCCACCGTTCATGTGCAGTACCTGTGCTACCTCCATTCTTGTTTCTATTATTTTATCTCTACTTCACTCTTTCTATGCTCTTTTACTTTTGTGCTTCTATGCCTTTGATCGAACCTCATACCACACCTATATATATATATATATATATATATATATATACACACGTGAAAACTGTTTTTAACAAGAAAAAGTTTTTTTTTCTTTCTCTATATGTTCTCTATTCTCATTGTCAATTATTGACCACAATATAAGAATATGAGAATGCACGAGATAATGATAATGATACGATAGAAAAAGAAAGATAAAGATAGAAATAAATGTCTATTGCATGTTTGACTTTTAAAGATGTCTAAATATCTAGACTCAAATAGATAAGGTATCAAACTTACTAAAGCCACTAATTGAATCATATATAACATAAAAGTGATGACTAAATTAAGTTTGGATGTGTTCATTTTATATATAAGTAATGAATAATGAATTATGTTTAAAGTGATTTGTTTATATATTTGAGGTTTTATATTGGTTTTATATAAAAAAAATTGGTTTTTGTAGCTTTTATTTAAGTAGTGAAAATATAAGAACCAAGAGTGAAAAATGTACAATAGTAAAAATATTCTAATAGGTTAAAATTATAAGAGTTAAAATCATTTAAGTAAAAATGAATCAGACACCAAAAATTTAGTATTGAAATAAGAAATATTTATGTTATATTTGGAATCATCAAAAAAAAATTATGATTTTTATTTGAATGTCCTCATGGTTCTCCTTTACTTTAGATATTAATTAGGATTGACGCACAAGTCATGATCTCATTGATACTAGATTGAGTCTCATTAAATAAGATTTTTTATTTGAATTTTATAAATAAAAAAATATAATTAAGATGAAACATATCACTAAAGATAAAAAGTTAAATTTTTTATAGACTAATCATTGAGAAATTGAGTCGATAGATATTTTAAACTAATGTCAAAGTAAAAAATTAATGGATTTTTTATATAAAGCAATCGAGATTGTTATCTAGGATGAATTAATCAAACTAATATTATTTTATTAAAATATATTTTTTGTCTCATAAAATTGAAAATGTATACATTTTGTTCGTACAAAAATTTTAATATATTTTTATTCTCATAAAATTAAAATATATCATATTTTATTTAAAATATAATTTAAATATTTAAATCTATATATATAATTTTTTTTCAGAAGTTATATGTCATTATTGTCATGCTAACGCCAACTACTCTATCTACCGTACCTCGGAAATTGTAAGTGCGAACTGCGTGTGGTTGTCTCCATCATTAACTCGACATGGCCCTTGTGCCAGGGGCTAGAAACAATATGCAGATGTGGTTGTCTCCATCATTAACTCGACATGACCCTTGTGCCTTGGGCCTGAAACAATATCCTCTAATTCTATGGATTCCAATTGAACGTGATCTTTAGATTTTTATTCTTTTAAGATACTGTATCCTTCATTTCACTTTATTTTTCTTTTTATATCACATTATATCATCTATTGTATATTTTTTATTTCTTACTAAATATTATAACATTTGAAATGTCTAAAATTCATTTTCTTATCTAGATTTTTGCTGTGGTGGGTTTTTCCTGGCATTTACATTTGTAATTATAGGATGAAGATCAGACCAAAATCTTAATATATTATATTTAAGTATGTATTTAAAGTTTGAGCTGACAGATTTTTATTTAAGAGTTATAATGCATGTATGGGGTGCATGATATACCGATTCCGGGGTGTTCCAAATTTTATATGGTAAATTCGTTAGGAGAAAGATTGGTAGATACTGTTTGCGTGTGTAGACACTTATCAGAGGGATAGGAAGAAAATAAAAATAAATGATTAATAATGTAAAATGACATAGGAGAAATTGAAAAAAGAAATCCACGTAGAGTTTTAACACACTATCTGAGTATTTATAAATCATAGTTCTCTTTAGTTTTTTTTATTTAAGAGAACTCTCTTTAGTTATGAAATATCCTAACAGTAATCCAAACAAATTAATCCTACTTCAATTAATGAAGTTATGGTTACTTTGTTTTGGCATACAAAAGTTCATGTTAATTATTCGCGAGTCATGTATTCATAGACCTGTCAAAACGGGCCAACCTGGCTCACCCGGGTTGGCCCACCATGGGTTGTGACCAAAGTGAGCTGGGCCGGGTTGGCTCACTTTGGTGGTGGGTCAATTTTTTTTCAACCCGGCTCAACCCAGCCGGGTTGGCCCATCGAGCTGACTCGTAGGTTGACTCGTTTTAAATTTTAAAAAAAAAACTTAAAAAATCACAACATAAGCCAAGAAAAAATGCAAATTAAACCAATCTAAGTTTAAACTTAAAATATTACAAACTACATAAAACTCAAACAAACATAAACAACCATCAATATGTTCATTGTTCAACAATCAACAACATTAAAATTTAAAATACTAAAACACAAATCTAAGTCTTCCAAAGTTCCAACGTCAAATCCCATATGTCAAGCATCAAAAAACAATAGACAGCGAGTCAAGTATATTTACAGGGTGGCAACATAGCCACAAGCTTTTACCAAGGATCATGGTAAAGATAATGCATGGCAGCAGCATAAGCTTCTTGGAATATATACAAGTACTCCTCATCTCCAAATAATAAATAAGCCTGAAAGGTCGTACATGGAAAACAAAATCAGAGAACTTGATGTATATCAACTAACAAAGTAATGCCCCAAAAAGGAAAAATAACAAAAGAATAGAAAACAAATTCTAGATAAAACCATCCTGCCTAGTTAATAACATTCAAAAATTGGTCAATCAATAGCCACGGGATGGCTAGATAAATTGGGTTTATAAATGTCCTTGAATTGAAAATATTTTTAAATATTTCAACCTATAATTTCATTATGCAATTTCCCTCAAAAAAGGTCTTTAAGTTTAAGCACCCCATGTTTTATATGTTGTAGAACCAATGAATCATATACATAATGTCAGCAAAAAATAGAGCTGAAGAGTGAAAATAAGTTGGCATAAACAAGCAGACTAATTTTAGAATATTAAACAAAATTACAGTCCTCAATGCTACCTCTTTTTACTCTATTAAAATGCCTTTTTGTTAAAGAAGTCCTAAATGCATAAAGCAAGAGCATACCGAGCACGAATGGAGGCTGGTCGCTGGGCTAGCTGCGGTGAGTGGCCGTTGGGCTTGAGGTCTCGACGAATGGAGGATGTCGGAACAGTGGAACACGAATGGAGGCTGGTAGTGGTCACTGGAGGGAGCGGGAGCGGGAGCGGGAGCAGGAGGAGCAGCCGAGCACCGAGCACGAGTGTCGAGCAGGAGCAGCAGCCAGCACTACCAGCAGGTTAGCCTTTTTAGAGTTTTAGCCTTAGGGTTTGCTTTGCCTTTTTCCCTTTTGTTTTGTGCCTTTTTTCAGAACCCGTGGACGTGGAATGCTGTTGCTGGGCTTTTGGTAAGCTGGCCTGCTAAGTGTTAACTGACTGTATGTAGCAATTTTTTTTTTTTACTTAACCCGTGAGCCAACCCGGCTCACCCGGGTTCAACCCGGTTGGGTTGTGGGTTATGCGGGCCGGGTTATATTGACCCGGATTTTAAGTGAGCCAGTTTTTAGCCAACCCAACCCACAAATTTTGACGAGCTAAAATGGGCTGGCTCGCGGGTTTAGCCCATTTTGACAGGTCTAGTCATGTGTATGATATGGGGTCATGGATGTAAAAGTGCACCTCAAATGCAATTGTAGCCTTAGACAAAAGCAGTATTCGACAAACTGTTCTCGTAGATAAACAACAACGGTAATGTAGGCGAATTTTGTTATTCACAAAAAATCACTAAAATGAAATGTAATTATTTGTGCGGAAGTCCATAATTTGTTTTTGTTAGATATTTGCAAAAACAATAATAGTCCTACTCGTCTGTAAAAGCCGAAAAAGCATCGGTTGTAAACCCACCAAATCACCCTCAATCATATAAACCACGACATTAGCAAAACCCATATATAATTCTGCAATTGATCAAATCAACATATTTCAATTGAAACGCCTCCAAACATTTTAACTATTATACATCTATACCCACCACCCATTGTACGAACTATTAGATTTATGCGGAAGCGATTTAAGAATTTAGTATATTGGTATACTTATCGAATCATTATTGTTTCATAAACACACAAGAAATATTACCTCTTGGAGTACTGAAATTTGATGATCTCTCACGCCTTAGAATTCTTACATCACTGCACAATTGATCTTCTTATAGTCTGTTGATGATAGACCTTCAAGACTATCTCTGAAGGGGGAAAGGGATAGTGTAAGCACTTTCTCACTATCAGCAGATGACCTTGCCTTAGTCTCTGTAACTGTCCTCTCTTTTTAGAGAGGGTTAAGTGTAGTATACATGGGTTTCTAGAAAACCTAACCCTTAGGTGTTAATGAGCTTTAGGTTTCTTTGACTCTTTTTACACACTAGGCCTTATTGGGTTTTAGTGAAAGAGTAAAAACCCAATGTAATATCTGGAGTTTTTAAGCATATGATGAAGCATGTGCTAAGCTTAAGATTAAGTTTATAATGGAGGAAATATAATTAGGCCTTGGAATCCCTTGAAAGGCGGCATAAACGCTTGAGAAAGAGTGGAAATAGGCTATTCTGGCCTGCGGCGCGACCCGCGTGAAGAACGGCGCGACCCGCGCCAGATGTACAAAAATGCCAATGCTGTCTGGCCTCCCAAGTGGGTAGCGTGGGATTCCAAGTGAGTAGCGTGAGAAGT
>PYAF01000094.1:113242-152670 GCA_007407185.1 Glycine tomentella | reverse complement strand
CTGCCTATTTAGTTGTTTATGTTTTATCTGGATCAGCATATGGCTTGTTTTATGTTCTCTGTTATGTGGTTTTTGATATTCCATGCATAATGTAATCAAGATAAACGATTCTATCGCTTCCGCCACGCGTTTGTTGACGCCGATAGCGCGCTTATGATATTATTAATGATAACATGCCGGAGACGTCCGGGGTGTTACACCCAACAATCTCCCACTTGCTCTTGAGTACAAACTTGAGCCTAAAGCCCAAGACCATGTAACTCACTAGTCGTCATCAACTGAAATTTCTCCATCCCTTATCTTGAGCTAGCCTAGGGATCTACCAGCTATTATTAATCAAGACTGCTGATAATCAACAAATGATTATCTAATTCGGTGCTACTCCACTAAAAGCCCGAACTTGAATTCCAAGATTAATAACATATATAACATGTATATGCATCACCCCTTTGTAGAATGTCTATAATTGATTGATAAGTTTTATGTTACCCAATCAATTATTTATTCTCTTGACTATGATAGTTTCTCTAATGGAATACATGCATTGGCCGGCGTCTTCAATATCCAAGTACCGAAACATATCAAGGGGACATTTCGTACAAATTTCATATTGTTTATCTTATAAATACCGATAATCAAATAATCTCACTCCCAAAATACCAAGTTATTGGTCATCAATAAATCGCACCTCACCCGTTGGTAAATCAAAGAATGAAACTATTTGATTACCTATTTATAATAAACTCAGAATTAAGAGTAATCTTATAACTATAGTTATCTGGAGATTTGATACCTTATGACAAAAAACACCCTTAATCAAATCTCTCCTTGATCCTTTCAATGTGAATGTTAATTCACACCAATATTTTACAATGATTCAGACAAAACCATTTCATAAAATATTGCAGCCTAAATAAAGTGCCCAATTTTATTTAACAGCTGTGAATCTGTCATCAATTATGAGAGCCTATGATCATGTCCTCCATGAACGTATCCATATGATCATATATTACACAATTGAACTGGACCTTGGTGTTTGTGAATAGTGTGCAAAATAAATTAATAATTCCTCATTTAAAACTTTAAGAAAAGAGTACAATGTCATAATGTCTTGCACAAAAGGCATAAAATAACAAAGTAAAAATCAAGCTCCTAAAGCTACAACAAATTTGGAATCCTCCTAAGACCCATAGATGTAACATGCCTATCGAACACGCGTTCAGGAAAACTCTTTGTAAAAGGGTCAGCAAGGTTTTCTTCTGATGATATCTTGGTTACCACTATCTCTTCTCTTTCAATGATGTCTCGGATCAAGTGGTACTTCCTCTCTATGTGTTTTTTCCTTTTGTGACACCTTGGTTCCTTGGATTGTGCTACTGCCCTACTGTTATCACAATAAAGTGTGATGAGAGGGTTAGCACCTGGTATCACCTAAAGATCCATAAGGAACTTTTCTTCAACCATATGGCTTCCTTTGCATCTTCTGATGCTGCAACATACTCAGCCTCTGTGGTAGAGTCAGCCACACATGACTATTTGATACTTCTCCAACAGATGGCCCTGCCATTAAGAGTGAACACATAGCCTGAAGTTGATTTTCTTGAGTCAATGTCTCCTTGAAAATCTGAGTCTGTGTAACTAACTGTTTCAAGACTCCCACTTGAATAGACCAACATATAATATCTCGTTCTTCGTAGATACTTAAGTATATGTTTAACTGCTATCTGGTGTTCTCCAGGATTAGGTTGGTACCGGCTTACTACTCCCACTGCATAGCAGATATCTGGTATGGTGCACAACATAGCATACATAAGGCTACCTGCTGCTGAAGCATAAGGTACCCTACTCATGTGTTCTCTCTGCTCCGGAGTTTTAGAAGAATGCTCCTTAGAGAGATGAATCCCATGCCTAAAGGGTAAAATTCCCTCTTGGAATTCTCCATGCTGAACCTAGCAAGTATTGTGTCGATGTAATTAGCCTGGGATAATGCCAATACCTATTCTTCCGGTCTTGTAAGAGTTTAATACCAAGAATATAATTGGCTTCTCCTAGGTCCTTCATATCAAAATCCTTGCTCAACCAGGTCTTTATGCCCGATAATACCTCTGTGTCATTACCAATAAGGAGTATATCATCTACATAAAGCACCAAAAAAGATACTGCTTCCCCTTGGATCATTTTGTACACACAATACTCATCAGGACTTTTCACAAAACCATAAGACTTAATTGCTTGATCAAACCTGATGTTCCATGATCTGGATGCTTGCTTATGTCCATAAATGGACCTTTGCAACTTGCATTCCATGTTTTCTTGCCCTTTGGCTATGAATTCTTTTGGTTGCTGCACATAGATGTCCTCTTCCAAATTTCCATTTAGAAAAGCAGTTTTGACATCCATTTGCCAAATCTCATAATTAAGATTTACTGCAACAACTAAGAGAATCCAGATGGACTTTAGCATGGCAACCGACGAAAAGTTTCTTCATAATCCACACCTTCTATTTGGGTGTACCCTTTCGCCACCAATCTAGCTTTGAAGGTTTCAACCTTCCCATCTGATCCTCTCTTTCTCTTGTAGATCCACTTACGCTCAATGGGTCTTACCCCTTTTGGTGCATCTACAAGAGACCAAATTGAGTTGGAATACAAAGAATCCATTTCACGATTCATAGCCTCAAGTCATTCCTGAGTATCAACATCTTCTAGTGCCTCGTCATAACTTATGGGATCATCATCTTCTTCAATGATGAAATCCTGATACGATTCACCCAACAAGATAAATTTTGCAGGTTTACGAATCAATCTTCCACTACGACTTGGTCACACTCTTTGTTGTGCATCTACAGGACAATCCAAGTTAGGTGGATTAACAATTTCTGGAGGAACCTCATTACGTGGGTTAACCAATTCTTGATTTTGTTCTTCCACAAGTGGTACTTGCATTTCTACAAGTTCCACTTGTTGAACATCATGATGAACTTCTGGTTCTGAATCTAATTCCTGTGTGTGTTCAACTATAGGTATATCTTCCCTTCTTTGAACAACCATAGGAACAAAAGCTGGAACTCCCTGAGGTTGAGGTGAAACTTGATCTGAGACTAGCTCATCAAGAATAACCTTAATCCTTGGCTTATAATTTTCCATATAGTCCTCCTCTAAGAAAGTCGCTTGAGTGCTCATTATGACCTTCTTTTCTTTCGGACTATAAAAAACCAACCTCTGGTTCCTTTAGGATAGCCTATAAACATGCATACTTCTGTACACGAGTCCATTTATTTGGCTTTTGTTGTAAGACATGTGCCAGAGCACCCCAAATCTAAATATGATTCATGGTGGGCTTAAACCCTTTCTATAATTCTATTGGTGTCTTTGGAACCGACTTGGACGGAGCTAAGTTCAAAAGGTACATAGCAGTTTCTAAGGCATATCCCTAGAATGAATCAGAAAGAAATGAATAACTGAGCATAGATCTTGCCATTTCTAAAAGGGTTCTATTTCTCCTTTCAGTAACTCCATTCTGTTGGGGTGTCCCTGGAGAAGATAATTGTGAAACTATCCCCTCTTTGGTCAAGTAAGACCTAAACTTTCCAGATAGGTATTCACCCCCTCGGTCAGACCGAAGAGTCTTAATTTGAACTCTTGGAATTTTCCAAAAGCTTCAGACTTGTGACGCATCAGGTACACATGTCCAAATCTAGCGTAATCATCAGTAAATATGATGAAATACTGACACCCGCCTCTGGCCTGGACATTTATTGGTCCACACACATCAGTATGTACCAATTCCAGCTGAAGTGTGGCACGATTTCCCTTGGCCTTGAAAGATCTCTTAGTCATTTTACCCTCTAAACAAGATTCACAAACTGGTATTGGTTCAAAGTTCAGGGATTTTAAAATCCCACTATTGGCCAAACCTTGTATTCTGTTAGAGTTAATATGACCCAATCTCAAATGCCAAAGATAAGTTTCATTGGAAACTTTTCTTTTCTTTAATAAATTAACATGCTCAACATCTCCTAATTCAACATGATTAACTTCACAAGACACAGGACTAAGGAAATAAAGACCATTAATCATTTCACCAAAACAAATAAAAGAAGATAAACTTTTTATTGAAACTAAGGAATTAAACTGAACTGTTAAACCATGTTTAATCAAACAACTAACAGAAATTAAATTCCTCTGAAAATCTGGAATAAATATACAGCCTTGTAATACCAATGTTCTACAATTATTAAAAGATAAAATAACTCACTGCTAGTGCAGACACAAGCTCCCCATTTCCAAGCTTCAAAACTCTTTGTCCTTTACTTATAGGAAAGCTATGTTTGAACCACTGCATAGAGTAACAAACATGGTTAGTGGCTCCTGAGTCAATGATCCATTTATCATTTCAATTCTCCACTAAACAAGCTTCAATCACATGTAAATTACCCATACCTAATTGATTCATACGTGGGCAATTTTTCTTCCAATGCCCCTTTTGTCCGAACTTGAAGCACTTCCCTTTTGGCTGCTTCATTGCAACTGGTTTGGCAACTAGAATACTTGATTTCTTCTTTTTCTTGTTCTTGTTCCTTCCATTGGGTTTACCCTTTGGTTTCACAGAACTCTTACCAGCAAAGAAGGTACTTCCCTGCTTAACTAGAGACTGTTCAGTACTCTCAAGCTCGTGCATCAGCTGAGTAAGGTCAAGATTTATCTTATTCATATTATAATTCATCTCGAACTGATTGAAGTATTCAGGCAAGAATTGCAAGAGAAGGTCAACTTTTACTTCTTGTTCAAATTTGACCCCATGGCCTTCAGCCCTCTTGAAGTTTGCTATCATTGCCAGACAATGATCCCGCACACTCCCTCTAGACATAACTGTCTTGGTGATTGCATTCAACGCATTCTGCCTAGTAGAGCTGCTAGACGTAGCAAACATACCATCAAGAATCTGGAGCATCATTGCTCCACTCTCAATCATGCTCACTTGCTCTTGAAGGTGACTGGCAAGACTGGCTAAAATATAGCAGCGAATTGACACATTTACCTTCTCCCATCTTTCCTTCTCCTATTGAAAATGTGTCTTTGTTGCCTTAGGCACATCCTCAGCGGGCTGCGCTAGCATAGGGGTAGTCAGAACAAAATTGAGCTTTTCATATTAAAGAAAAATATCTAAATTGGTTTTCCATTGTTTGTAATCTATACCATCCATGGGTTTTTGGCTCAAGACAGTAGCTAAAGGATTGAATGAAGACATTTTTTTTTGGAAAAACAAGCACACTAATTACAAACAAGAATAACACCAAATGGATATAGCGCTAGTAGATTCTAATAACTACTACTCGTTTATAGTTCAACAATCCATTTGTTATCTTTACAAGGCTTACGATAAGCAAGATACTTGTAAAACTAATATTGTTATTTTGGGCCTTTAGTTCCATTGCCAGAGCCTCGATGGGAGGGTTAACAACTTTACCAAAGTTGAATGTATTTAACCATTGTTTACTTTCAAAATTATCTTTAGTGTCTAAGTGTTACTGACGATGGGCCGTACAAAAATTTACTAAAAATTTGAAAATATTAAGGTTTAATATAGCGAAATCCGATTATCCTTATCCGATGGGGCTTCAGCTATAACCATTTCACCAATAAACCCACAATCGGAGCCCGTAGGTTTTAAATCAATTACTTAAAAACCTTCACCCATTCAATATTTTAAAATTTAGAATTTTCAAATTTCTAAGAATTGTTTAAATTCGAGTAAAATCTTTGTTTGATTTCAAAGACTATGTAAGCTGCCGCAAGCCGATGAACGTGCAAGCCTAGCTTATCGGAATTTTAAAATCATTAAGGTCCTAAAATCCGATCATGATAGGGAGTGTGTGCTCCACACATTCATGATACATGATTGTGGTATGCAGCATGTGTTAACACATGACCATTTTAGAAGACCCACAAATTACTCGTAATGTAAATAGTTCTCTTAGGAAATAATTTGGATTATTTGTCTTGATTTTATTTATTCAAAATTAATTAATTCAATTATAATATAGATTTTTAACAAAAATCATAATAATTTTAATGAATTTTTGAAAATAATTTTGAATCAAAATAATCATATAATAACTATCATACTAGTCCTGTGATGACAAAATAGTTATTATACTCGTGTAATTTTCAAGTTACGCAACAATATGGCACCACCTATTCTATATGACATGTTATCACAATAAGCATGTTATCATATCATATAATTAATCCATTCATAAAATAAAGCAATTTAAATAAAGCTAAAATGCATAGTTTCTCGACAATTTGCTTAAGACCCGTGATCGTCTCGTACATTGGGCTGAGAATAGTAGCCACCTGTTGTATCATCCTCAGCATCATATCGTAATTCTTCTTCCTTTCAGTCCATAGGTTTTGTTTCAAGCCCTTTTATGGTAGTCATGGGCCCAATGTCCCAAAAAACCAAACTTTGACAAGCAATCCTAAGTCAACTTTCAGGAACCTTAGTCATCATGTCCACTGCACTGTCACTCAAACTCATCTCAGGACGAAACTCCAGGGGAAGGACAATCCTTGTTTTTGCATCTTCTTTATCTTCTTTTATTACAACTTTTGTATAATATCCAAAAAAATACAAGAATAAAAAAAAATCAAGGAGGAAACTTAATCATATGGGATTAGCCTCCTTGTTAAAACCCAAGAAAATACATTCAAATCTCTACCATGGATTAAAGTTGAAAACCAAAGCATAGATTTTTATGAAAAGAATTATAAAGATAAACATAAAATACATATGATCAAAAAATATAGAATCCTAGGTGCCATATTTCACGAAGCAAACTCATTACATGAATAATGGAACTAGATTCACATACTAATATACAGCCAGGCTCAATACCAATTGTAGGAACTATTGGATTTACGAGGAGGCGATTTAAGAACCTAGTATATTGGTATGATTATCGAATCATCATTGTTTCATAAACACACAAGGAATATTACCTCTCGGAGTACTGATCTTTAATGATCTCTCACACCTTAGAATTCTTGCGCCACTGCACAATTGATCTCCTTGTAGTATGTTGATGATAGACCTTCCAGACTATCTATTAAGGGGAAAAGGGATAGTGTGTGAGTACTTTCTCACTATTAGGAGATGGCCTTGTCTCAGTCTGTGACTGTCCTCTCTTTTTAGAGAGGGTTAAAAGTAGTATATATATGGGTTTCTAGAAAACCTAACCCTTAGGTGTTAACGGACTTTAGGTTTCTTGGACTCTTTTTACACAGTAGGCCCTATTGGACTTTAGTAAAAGAACAAAAACCCAACATAAATTTGTCTAAACTTACGAGCGAAATCGTGGAAGATATTTACATAAAGACAAAAGTTCTTTTACCCTAAATATCCACAGAATACAAAACTAATATTTTTCGTTGTCTAGATATGTGAAAATGAGACTTTGATGGTTGATGAAACAAATATGGACAACTTATGTGCTCTTAAGACTATTCTCAAGGTTTTGAGCTTGCATATGGAATAAATATAAACTTTGGAAAAGTAGATTTTTGGCATTAATATAGAGAGTTATTTTCTAATAAAAATTGCTAATTAATTTCTTGCATTGTGGAATTGGGAGTCCTTTAAAAATCTTGGGTTGCTAGTAGGTGCAAATCCAGGAAAGATTCCCACATAGATGTTGGTTATAGAGTTAACGAAACGTCAGTTCGATGTGAACCCATAAAAAGTTTAAAACCTATGAACACATAAGTCATTTGAATTATATCTGCATGCCTCAAGAAAGCTACAAATCACGTTTAGTACTAATCCACTTAACCTTTGAGTACAATACACTGAGAACCCCCAAAGTGTTGTAAACACCATAAGGTTGATCAAATCTTGATAACTCAAAAGTTCTAAGAAGAATCAAAGAAAAAACTTCCATCAATGTGAAGAATACCTACTTTCAATCATCTTGGTTCAAATCTACAAGGTTACCTTTATTTATAGGTCAAGTTTCACTCTGAATTTTCATTAGGAATTAATTTTCACTAAAAATTAAATCCCACTTAGTACTTGAATCCACTAGAAATAATATTCTCACTAAATATCATAATGATTTAGGAAGTCTACAAAACATAAAAACTAACCTAGTGTATATGAAAAAGCATCAAAACTTATTACATAAAATTAAATATGAAAATTCATGAAAAAATTAAAAAAAAATGGGTTATAATTAATTCTTCAATCCATAAACTAAGTAATACATCCAAATAAATTTCAGCTCATATATATATATATATATATATATATATATATATATATATATATATATCTTAAGTATAAGGCGGTGAGTTTATTGTGTACTTTAAAAATCATTAGTTTATCTTATTTTAATATAAGTCACATCAATGTATGTTATGTATTGTTCAATAATATAAAAATTATATGATTTATTTTGACAAATCATATGATTAAATTTAATTTTTTATATTTTTTGTAATTAAAGCCTAAGACCTTTTTGCAAATTTGATATTTCATTTTTTATTTTTATTTGTAATTTAATGTGTTTTTAAAAGACACATTTCCCTAATTAATTCTTAATTTTCCTACTTCTAAACCTACTTTTCCGTGCGTGGAGGTGAGGAACAACAACAACATAGAATATTCACCAGGACCAAAGGTATCTTTTACAACAATAACATTTGGTTATAGCTAGGAGTCGACATTTTCAACAAGAGAACAAATAAGATTATTTCACACCATAACTACGCTGTCATGTTTCTCTCGAAGGATATCTTTGGTCCTTCAACACATCCATCATATGACCATGTGTTTCTTCAACACATCCATAGTGGTTGTTGTTGTAAAAGATACCTTTGGTCCCGGTGAAAGTTCTACGTTGTTGTTGCGCCTCCAGGCGGAAGGTTAGGTTTAGAATTAATTAAGAATTAAAGTGTCTTTTTAAAATACATTAAATTAAAAAATAAAATATCAAATATACAAAAAGGTTTTTAGGCTTTAATTGAAATAAAAGTTAAATTTAATCATGTGACAAAATAAGTCGTGTGATTATTCTCTTTAAATTTATTGAATTTATCTTTAAATTATAGATATGAAATAATTCTTATTAGACTCTAATTAATTAAATTAAACCTTCTTTAGCTTTCGTTTTGCTAAATTAGAAGACTGATTAAACGTGAAATTAGTTAAAAGATTTATTTAAAAATAAAATGTTTGCCTCGATTTCATTTTGAAATCGTAATCAAATTATATAAATGAAAATGGCCAATTAATCCATTTGATGCGGTAAGCATGCAGAGCTCATGGTATTAGCGTCATCATGTACGTACTGAAATCATAAAACAATTATATAAATAAAAATCGCCAATTAATCCATGTAATTGTGATTCGGTAAACATGTAGAGCTCATGGTATTAACATCATGTACTAACGCATTGCATGGACATTTACGTTCAACGTCAAAACAAAATTAGGGGTGCTCAGGGGCTATGGATTATCTGCGAATTCAAATCGATCCAAATCAATGTGAATAGTTTAGATTAAGTCATTTATATATTTTGGTCAAAATCAAACTAAACCGACCAAAATCGTTCATGTACGAGTTGGGTCACGGATTTAAATTTACAATTCCGTTGATCCGATGATCTGATCTATGAACACATAATAATAATATAAATTTTATTATATATATATTAAAAATTAAAAAAATTATTTAACAATAAAAAATGTGTGATATTGTAAATGTTTAAGATTGCATTCAAAAATAGGATATAATATTTTTTAATATCATTAAAAAATAGAATATAATATTTTTAAGATTGCATTGCATAATATAATAGAATATCTTTAAGATTGCATTGGATAATATGATAGAATATATTTAGGATTGCATTCTAAATTGGTAAAAATCATATCTTTAAATTAGTATAAATAAAAATATATTTTGTTTTCATGTATGCATTCCATTCCAAATAATAATAGAGCTTTATAAAGTTTATGTTTGCATCATTGAGAGAATTGTTGTGAAATCATATAGAAACGTTTGACAAGTCTAATTCTTCAACTCTCCATCATACCTATTTGCTTAAGAAATAGAAGCATAAAGATACCTATTTTATTGTATTCTTCTTCTTGACTTTGGAAAAGGTGGCATATGGGAAACTAAGATATCAGTTTTGTCTCTATTCTTGATGAATTGAAACGTGCGACTTCTGGTTCGGAAACTAGAACACCAGTTTAACTGGGAAACAAGGATACCAGTTTGTCATTAAGACTAGAACTTTTTTGCTGGAAAGCAAGGATACTAGCTGAGATAATTGTTGTGTAAGGGTAGATTAGGAAACTATGATACTAGGAACTATGTACACAAAATTATCATAGTGGAGTTGTCCATTGAATTGATTATTCAATTTGGACGTCTTGGTTTTTTACCCAATTGGATTTTTCACATTAAAATTGATTATGTCTTCTTTATTTCTTATCTCCATATTATTGCTTTGAGTTTGATTTTAAATTATTAATTATTTTAGAAGACTCAATTCACCCACCCTCTAGAGTTCATCTGAGACTTACACAATATTCGTATGTTATAAAAGTTTTAATAGCATACTTTTATAATTAAAAAAGTTCTTGATTGCTTCCAAAAATTGGACCAAATGAAATAATTTTCAATATTAAAAAAGTTTTCAATTGACTTAAATTGACCATCCACAGTTTTATATAAATAAATCATGGCACTCAGCTAACTATGTAGGACCTTGTATTTTAGACATTTGAGTTATGTTCCATACTTTAAAACTTTAAGTAGCTGAAATCTAAATAATGGAAAATTTGATTAGAACCAAGGTGATAACATTATGATGCTTTGAAATAAGAATTGATTTATGGGGAATTTTGGGAGTTGACAGATTATTTAGTTGTCTTTTTATATTATAAGTATATTTTAAAATATTATGTTGATGGTATTAAATGAATCAACTTTACTACTTTCATACATTTGATAATATTGTGTTAATCATATGAGATCTTTGAAATAATCATGATATAAAATAGTAGTTCTAAAAAAAATGGATAACCAAGTGATCCGAACCGAACCAAACCGTTCATGAACGGGTTGAACGGTTTGGTTCGTATTGGGTTTCAATTTTTTTTCTTCTGAAAATCGAATCGAACCGAACCGATCAAATTTGATTGGGTTGGATCCTAGATTTGACCAAAATCGATCTGAACCGACCCGCGAACATCCAGAGTCAAAATGATAGACTTTGTTGAATTTGGGATATTTTATACTTCTTTAAATATATTATTGTCACAAAATTAACATATTATTTGAAAGAGTTTCTCATATAAGTGGCTCTTAATTAGAGAAAACACTACTAAAAAATCTTGTTTTTACATCATTATATCTACAATGATTTTCGAAAAATTAATATATAGAAAAAAAAGCCGTGACATTTTTGAAATTAAGTCCAACTATTTTAAGAAGGATTTTCAAAATTCATCTTCAATAGAAAGTGTTAATGATGATTTTTATGAAATCATATTTGATTTGAAGCTTACAACGACGATTTTTGCAAAATCATCTTTAATTTTGGGATAAAAATCATTTTCGTCCTTAAATGTGTAACTGAAAAATTCTTCTCCGAAATATGAAAATTCAAATTGTGGTATCTGATAGGGAAAAAAATGTAACAAATTCATTCATTCGTTAACTTTTGTCCGTTACTGTTAATGAAAGAGGTTACATGGTACATTCAAGGATGAAAATTGTTATTTACCCAAATATAATTTAATCTTCATCTTTATTCTTTTTTAATCATTGCAAGCATAATATTGCAATAATTACTTAAAAAAATTGAAAAACAAACATAAGTTAGAACAAACATAATAATAAACATAATATTGATTAACAAGCATAATATGTTTGTTACTTTGAAATTTTCTAATTAGTTAAGTTTATTAAACTAACAGTAGAGATGTTAAAAAGAGAATTTAAATGTTTTTTGTGGTTTTGATTTTTATAAGAAAACAATTAAATGAATATAAAAATAGGTTTTGAGTTATGGCAAAAGTGACTGGGGTTATAACTCATTACTACTAATTTTCCCATAATCCTAGTTAATTATGGATTTTCAAAATCATTTAAAGCCTATGATCAAGGAAAGTAGATATTCTTTGCCTTAAATTAATACCTCAATGGTCATGGATCTGTCAATTTAAGTCAAAAGATAAAATCAATTTTAGGGACGATTAATTAAAGATTAACTAATTTATCAAAGATTATCCAAAAATTTTGATCATGCAATTTGCTACAAAACATTCTTTACCTAGATCTATCAATTACATGCATATGATTACTACTATGCAATCGATTGAATATTAGAATGACCAATTCCAAATAAACATTAAAATAAGGAAAATAATTAATTAACATAAAACAATAAGAAATTTCATTAAGAACAAGAAGATGAGTACATTTGGACAATTACATCATAACCCCCGGATTAGAGGGACTAACCACTCATAATCAAAGTAAAACTATCTATCATATATAAAAAGTAAACATATGTACCAATAAGTAGGAACAATGATCATGATTTGTCCTAACGGTGTTGTCCACGCTCTTTAGCTCTCAAAAGTCCTCAATATTCTCATAAAGTCGTAAAAAGATAAGAATAAAACTTGAGAAATAAACTCTTTCACAAAAAGAAAGAGGCATCATTCCTTATTTATAACATTATGTGGAGGTTTTCTTTCTATCTTTCCTTATTTAAAGAATATTATTAATTAGGATTTAAATGTGATAGGTGATCCTTCACTACTACAATATATGGTTTCCAAGACGCACAATCTAAGTCGGTTGTAACAAAACCGTTTTAAAAACTGAACCGATGGCAATTTTGTAAATAAGTGCAATATTTTAAAAACGGTTAACAAAACACCCGTCTTTATAATATATTTTCAAACACGATTTTCTATCTTAACCGTCCTTGAAACTAGGCAACGCATCTTCCTTTTTTTTGATATATGTTTGAACTTCATTTTGTTTTTGTTTATAACATTTTTATTCTCTCTTGCAGCCGTTCATCTCGTTTGGTCCTCACATTCCCAAATCCCAAACCCCTTGTTGAACCCTCCCTCATCTTCATTGCCATCGTTGCAGTAGGGGCAGTGGGAGGCGCCGTCTAGGAGAAGAAAGAGTGGAGCGCGTCCTCCTTGTGGTGTTCGGAGAAAGCGGCGAGTCCGAAGTCGGAGACTTTGAGGTTATCGTGTTGGTCCAGGAGAAGGCTTTCCGGGTTGAGATAGCGGTGGTAGACGCCGTAGCTGTGGCAGAAGTTGATGGCGGAGATTAATTGCTGAACG
Organism: Glycine tomentella; assembly: GCA_007407185.1. Classification (NCBI taxonomy): domain Eukaryota; kingdom Viridiplantae; phylum Streptophyta; class Magnoliopsida; order Fabales; family Fabaceae; genus Glycine; species Glycine tomentella. The sequence continues at coordinate 139,287 of PYAF01000094.1, read as the reverse complement.
TTCCTCTCGATTGCTTCGCAGACCCTGTAACTTCCTGTTCTCTCTCACACTTTGTTTCTCTCTCATAGGGTTTCAGTTTTTTTTTTTATTTTTATCTTTGCCCTTACAAAATAACCACTTATTCTTCTGTTCATCTCTTTCACTCTATCTTTTAATTTTGCAAATATTACATGTTATTATCAAATATCAAGCAATTTTTCTTTATTATTCATCTATTAGCTTTCGCATTAATGATTCTTTTCACAGCATTTAACATTTAAACGATTTAGTGGCAATTGTTAGAGGCGTTAAAAATGGAAAATCGTAAAAAAATAATTTTAAAAATTAAACAATTCATAATCTAAGACGGTTCCCATTGAACCCGTCTTAGAAACCTCAAAAAAAAATGAATATAAAAAGATTTAAAGACGGGTGCCCCTAATGACCATCTTAGAAACCTAAAAAAAAATTAAAAACGAATATAAAATGAATCAAAGACGGGTGCCTCTAATGACCGTCTTCGAATGGCACCTTTCTAAGACGGTTTCCGTGTAACCCGTCTTAGAAACCTCAACAAAAAAAAATTAAAAATTAATATAAACTGATTCAAAAACGGGTGCATCTGACGACCGTCTTTGAATGACACATTTCTAAGACGGTTCCCGCGGAACCCGTCTTAGAAATCTCAACAAAAAAAATTAAAAATTAATATAATATGATTCAAAGACGGGTGCTTGTAATGACCGTCTTCATATGATACCTTTCTAAGACGGTTATTTACACAACCGTCTTAGAAACTCCATAAAAAAAATAAAAAAAATAAGCCAACCGTCTTAGAAAGTGTCAACTTTCAAAGACGCGCGTATCAAGGACGGTTGTAGAACCGACTTTGAAGGCCTTTGGGAACCGTCTTTAAATCCCTATTGTGTAGTAGTGCTTGCAATCTTAAAGTCATTAGTATTTCAAGCAAACCACGAATGTACAAAATTACTGCACACGTACGAAATTAATACGGTTGTACAAAATTATCATTACCGTGGTCTTTTGATTAGCTCTAAAAATTCATGATATTTAGCTTTTTTTTCACATGAAACCTCTTAAGCACATGTCTTTCATAAACTTACACTAAATTGTGTGTTTTGCGAAATAAAATATATCAAAATGCATGAATATGACATTAAAACTCACATCACAATATAGTCAAATTTGGGTTTATCAAAAGGACCCCACATCTTCACCTTTATTGGATTGGCTCCCACTGGAATTCCTAGATACTTGAAAGAAATTTCCATTACTTTGCAATTCAAAACTAAGGCAAAGTTGATCAAACTCTTCTCCTCCAAAGCAATCCAACCAATGCAACTCCTAAAATAGTTGACCTTCAATCTGGATGCCAATTCATAGCAATGTAAAATACTTTTCAACACTTTAATTTTTATAAGGATGGTTCTCTAAAGAAAAGGACATCATCTTTAAATTGAAGGGTGGAAATTTGCAAATTACTATTACCAACAAAAACACTCTCATATAGTTGCTTCGTACATGCCTCGTAAGTCCACCAAGACCTTCAGCCACAGTAAGGAACAAAAAATGAGGAAGAGAATCTCCTTGTCTAAGTCCCTTCTCCTTTATAAACTCAACTAGTGGGGGAATTGTTGACCAAAATATAAGTTGTTATAGACTCCAAACAACATTTTATCCAAGAGATCCATACCTCATGAAAGCCCATCCTTCTCATCATGTAGAGAAGAAAATCCCACCTAACTAAATCGTAGGCCTTTTCAAAGTCCACCTTTGAAAATGAATTATCCATAATTTCATTGGATATGACCACTCCACCAAGAATATTCCTACCATCCAAAAAAGTTGTTGCTCCTCACCAATTACTTTCTAAAGTATTCATACTCTCTTTGATAACAACTTTGCAATGATTTTGTAAATAAACCCAATAAGAGATATTGGCCAAAATTCTTGTAGACCTTAAGATCTATGAAGGATGCATTTATGTCTTGTGGAAGTTTCCCATTAGCATGAAAATCAAACACAATTTTACAAATGTCTCCTTTAAGTGTATCCCAAAAAAGCTTAATAAAGTTAAAATTATAACCATCCAGACCTAGGCTTTTATCACCTCCACAATCCCACATTGGTTTCTGATATGCTGCTAGCACATCTTAGTTTTTAGGGTTAATTTAGTTATAATTCATCAATAATTAGCAATATAGGTTAGAATTAGGTAAGTTTCTTTATTACTTATTTATTATTTACTTTATTATTATTTTGTTATTTAGGAGTCAATAAGAGAGGAAAGGGAGTCACAGTTATGCAATTTCCAGATTTAAAGTGATTTGACACAAAAACAGAAAGGAAAAAGGGTTTTGTTACCCTAATTAATAGAAGAACGTGCAGGGATAAATAATAGGCTTAGGGACTAATAGAAACATACTTTTACACTTAGAAACACAATGGAGAGAAGATCAAGGCCAGAATTTGAAGAAAGATTAATGTTTCTGTTCTCTTTGTATTCTTTGAGGTTAGACATGAACATGTCTGGCTAATTTCTTTATTGTGGTCAGGGCCAAGAACCAATGTGAACTCCTCTGTAATTTGATTGGTATTAATATGAGATTATTATGATTACTTTTTTTTTACTCTGTTCTTCATTGCATCATTCTTTATTAGATTTGGTCATTCTATTAAAATTCTGAGGGTTAGAGTTCACAATAGGGATGTTGGGACTTTAATTTCTGACATGAGTAAAATAACAGTTTTTACATTGCCCGGGGATAGGGATGTATGATTGCAGAATTTTTATGATGTATTCCTTTAAATGCTTAGCTTGATAGGAATTGCTAAGGAATTAGGATTTCTAATTGGGTTAAAGGGTTAAATTGCTAAGGAATTAGGATTTAACTAAATTTGGGAAGATACATCCTCTGAGTAATCAGAAGTAATTGAATTTAATAATCAATTCAAGTGAAAAAGGTAGGGATCAAAGGGGATTGTGTTCTGACCACAATTATTTCTCTCAACTGCATTACAATCAATTTGAACTTGCTTTTAATTTCTTAATTTTCTGTCATTTATTTAATTCGCATAATTCCACAACACAACACTGCTCTTCTTAAAACAATTTATTTCCTTCCAATCTCTTAGATCGTAAGTTACGATAAAATTAGAAATTCAATCTATGTGGATACGATACTCTACTTACTCACTCTATTACTTGAAACGAACAGTACACTTGCGGTTTCGCAACAAGTTTTTGACGTCGTTGTCGGGGATTGAAATAACTACTTTTAGAATAACTTTAATCTTTGTGATTGGAAATCCTTTTGTTACTAAATTGCTTCTCTAAGTTTATGTGAGGTACAGTTAATCCTGATCATCTACAGTACGATCCTGAGAAAGAGAGAGCTGCTAGAAAGAACAAGAAACTAGCAAGACAAAGAAGAAGAGAAGCAGAAAATTTTGATTTTGATTCAATTCCTGAATCAAAATTAGAATTAGAAATGGCTGAAGGCGCAAATAATCAGCCAAGACCGGAGGATGAACTAATGGAGGATATTCTGGCTCCAATGTTCACTAGACCAAACTTTAGTATTGTCAGACCACCGATCCAAGCAAATAACTTTGACATTCATCCATCATTGATCACATTGGTGGAACGCAGTCAGTTTGGTGGGGAAGATGATAAAGACCCCCATTATTTCATTGACAGATTTCTGAGAATCTGTGATACCATTAGACATCAAGGGGTTTCAGATGATGCTATTAGGTTAAGATTATTCCCTTTTGTTGTTAAGGGAAAAACACTCAGATGGTTAGACAGACAAACCTCGAATAGCATCACTAATTGGGAAGAACTGGTCACAAGATTTTTCTCTCAATACTTTCCATGGAGAAGTATAACAGGTTGGTGAATGAAATCACCAATTTCACTCAGAATGGAAGAGAGACTCTATGTGTAGCCTGGAATAGATTTCAGGAGCTAATCAGGAGATGTCCACAATATGACATGTATGTGGGTAAGCAGATACTGTTTTCTTTAATGGTATGACTCCTGAATCACGAATGGTTGTTAATGTTGCAGCTGGTGGCTCAATAAGATCTAAGACAGCAGCTCAGACTTATGAGCTAATTAATTCTCTAGCCCGTAATGAGAATGAAAGCATTACAGTTCAACCCAAGAGAGAACTTATCCAATTGGGGAGCAGTGATGCCATGCTAGCAGAGCAGAAAATATTGGCCCAGCAGTTGGCCAAATTGACTGAAAAGATAGACCGACTTCAAGTCTCTGCTGCTCAAGTCTCATCCAGCAGAATACCACCTGTTAGATGTGAGTATTGCCAAGGTGAGCATGAATCTAATGAATGTCCTATACTTGTAGGAGCTGACCCAGTACAGGTGAATGCCATATGGAATGATCAGAGACCCCAGCAGAATTACTAGAGGAATCAGAACTTTATTTTGGGTAACAATTACCAGAGAAAATTTCAAGGAGGAGGGTTGGATTATAAATCTAACAATTACTTGCAACCTCCTCCCATTCCACCCAAAGAACTTTCTGAACTTGAGAAGGCCATGGTGTAGCTATCAAAAACTACCACTGAGCACATTCAAGCCACCAATGCCTTCTTAAATGAAACCAGAGCTCACCGGACAAATCAAGATGTTTCCATTAGAAATCTTGAAAACCAAATTGGTCAGTTGGCAAAGTAGCTAGCTGAAAGACCTCAAGGACAGTTCCCTAGTGACACTGTTATAAATCCAAGGGAACATGCAAAAGCAATTACCACTAGAAGTGGAAAGGTAATCACTCCTCAGGAAAAACCTAAGGTAAGCAATAAAGCGGATGAGGAAAAGAATACCACAGTTGTTGTAGAACCAAAGGTAGCAGAACCTTCAATTAAAGAAGAAAAAAATTCTGTAAAGAAACAATGAGATTTCTCTCATTTTGAGAAACCTCCCTATCCAGTGCAGTCCAAGTAACAGATTCAAAAACAACAATTTGCCAGGTTCTTAGACATGCTTAAAAAATTACATATTAATATTCCATTTGCTGAAGCATTAGATAACATGCCTAATTATGCAAAATTCATGAAAGAACTGTTGTCTAGAAAACATAAGCTGCAGGACTGTGAGACTATTGCACTTACTAAAGAGTGCAGTGCTATTATACAGAGGAAGCTTCCACCAAAGCTTAAAGACCCAGGCAGTTTCAATATCCCTATTGCAATAGGGAATATTAATGTGGGAAGAGCACTATGTGACCTTGGGGCAAGCATAAATTTAATGCCATTATCAATTTGTAAGTCCCTAGGAATTTCTGAATTGAAGCCCACTAGAGTTTCTCTACAACTTGCAGATTGTTCACTAAGAAAACCTACAGGAGTCATTGAGGATGTTTTGGTTAAAGTAGATAAATTTATTTTTCCTGTTGATTTTATAGTTTTAGATATGGATGGTGAAAGTGAAACACCACTTATCTTAGGTAGATCATTTTTAGCCACTGCTAGAGCTCTAATTGATGTAGAGAAGGGAAAATTAGAACTTAGGATGGATAATGAGTCTATTACCTTTATTGTTTTTGATGCCATGAAAATTCCATCTGATGAACATGATTGTTTTAGGCTAGATGTTTTGGATAATGTAAATTGTGCAGTTCAAACAAAGAAATAGGAACTTGAAAAAGAGTTGGAAATTCAAAGCCAAGAGACCATATAGGAAAAGCATGAGGTAGTAATGGAGGTGCTTGAGAAGAAAGAAGATGATATCCCAGTGGGAGCACCAAAAGTTGAGCTGAAAAGAATTCTAGAAAAGATTGTGGGAACATCTAGGAAGGATTGGGCCAAAAAACTTGATGATGCACCTTGGGTGTACTAGACTGCATTCAAAACACCTATAGTTGCATGTGAGAATGCTAGGATCTATAAGGAGAAGACTAAGAAGTGGCATAACAATAAAATTTGCCAAAAAGAATTTGAGCCGGGACAACAGGTATAACTCTCCAAATTTCGCCTAAAGGTTTTTCCAAGTTAAAACCTTGTTGGTCTGGTCCATTCTTGGTGCGAAAGATTTGTCCTTATGGAATAGTAGAAATCTCTCCTTTAGACAACGACAGGTCTTTTAAAGTTAACAGATGTCGGCTGAAACTTTACTTTGGAGGCCAAGTGGATAGGAATACAGTTTCTATTCCACTAAATTCACTTGATGATTAAAAGAGTGGTGTGTCATGCTCGTGACGTTAAACAAGCGCTAATTTGGAGGCAACCCAAGAATTTTGAGCCTTTTAATTTATTTTAATATTGTTGAGTCATAATTATTTTAGTTTTAGGAGTATTGATTGGACTTTCACCATCTATCTTTTGTTTTTATCTTTACTTTTCTATTTTTGCTGATTTACTCTTGTTTTGGTTTACGCTCAGACTAATGTTTCACCTATGTCTATGATTCTTCAAATAACGCATACATGTGTGGATATAAAGTTTCTGTTAGTTTATTGCTGGGGACAACAATTTTCTAAATCTGGGAATGGGCGTATATGCATTATTTGAAGAATCACATTCAAGAGACAAAGGATATCTAAAGAAAATTAAAAAAAATAGTTTTTTTAATTGCTAAGTTTTAGTAGTTTTAAATTTTAGTCATTAGTTGTAAATTTTTATTTAATTGTTTGAATAAGGTTAGAAGTATATCTTATTTATCTCAAAATTAGAATTGTGGAATCAGTGAGGAATTGGATATCTCTATTAGGAAGCATGAGTGAAATGAAATATGGCATAGATTGCATGAAACATGATTGGAATTGTGATTGTTGGTATGTTGATGCTCATGTTAAAGTAGGAAATGATGCTTGATATGAAATTAATAGAGTCTAGCTTGAGACTGTAGCCTGTGAGGATTGAGTCTATACAGAATTATTTTTCTAAGAGAGACCTCACTTTGATAGTACTCTAGAACTTGCTCTATTTCTCTGGATGCATGTATATTCTGATATGATTAAGGCAGTTTATTCTTTTAAGCCAGGGCTAAATTGACTCACCTTCAATTTTTCCATTGCTACCCCCTTTGAGCCTAAGCCTTTTCATTCATATACCTAACATTTAGACTATGCACGTTGACTACCCTACTTAAGATTGGAGGAAGAAAGAATTAGCACTAAGACCACTAGATATTGAAAAATAGCAAAGTTAAATGTCCATAGAAAGTTAAGAAGAAGTAAGAGGAAAGACAAAGATACCCAAGAAGACAATAGTTCAATGGAAAAGAATCAGTCTGATATTCCAATTGCTTTGTTAAAAAAATGGTATTTATGATAATATTTATAGATGTGGACAAGGAGACATGAGAATGAAATAATTGATATTGTGTTTGAGTGGACTTGGGAAATTCTATCTAAATCCAATCTTAACCCAGCAGCTACTATCCAAAACATTCATACCCTTAAGCCAGGCCAAGTTACAATCCTATAAAGACCTTTTGATCAGTTGTGCATGCATTTATGTTTCATATCGTATGGAACTTGAGAATATGATCAAGCTTATGGTAGTGCTATGACTGTGTTGGATTGAGTGATTATAATAACCCTTATACACTTGAGCATTGAGTGAAATAGCTATATCTCTGTGAGAAGCACTCAAGTCTGACTCTTACAGTTAATGGAATTGAAAAATGTTGTTGAGACTTTGATGTGAAACTTGATTATACTCGGCATTGTGATTCTAAGATTGTTAAATGTGATGTTATGTTTGATTGCTGATCCTTGCCTCCATCTTGAGATTCTGTTTGTTGCTGGGGACATCAATGTCTAAATTTGGTAATTATTTGATATGCTGCTAGCACATCTTAGTTTTTAGGGTTAATTTAGTTATAATTCAATCAATAATTAGCAATATAGGTTAGAATTAGGTAAGTTTCTTTATTTACTTATTTATTATTTACTTTATTATTATTTTGTTATTTAGGAGTCAATAAGAGAGGAAAGGGAGTCACAGTTATGCAATTTCCAGATTTAAAGTGATTTGACACGAAAACAGAAAGGAAAAAGGGTTTTGTTACCCTAATTAATAGAAGAACGTGCATGGATAAATAATAGGCTTACGGACTAACAGAACCATACTTTTACACACAGAAACACAGTGGAGAGAAGATCAAGGCTAGAATTTGAAGAAAGATTAATGCTTCTATTCTCTTTGTATTCTTTGAGGTTAGACATGACCATGTCTGGCTAATTTTTTTATTGTGGTCAGGGCCAAGAACCAATGTGAACTCCTCTGTAATTTGATTGGTATTAATATGAGATTATTATGATTACTTTGTTTTACTCTGTTCTTCATTGTATCATTCTTTATTAGATTTGGTCATTCTATTAAAATTCTGAGGGTTAGAGTTCACAATAGGGATGTTAGGACTTTAATTTCTGACATGAGTAAAATAACAGTTTTTACATTGTCTAGGGATAGGGATGTATGATTGCAGAATTTTTATGATGTATTCTTTTAAATGCTTAGCTTGATAGGAATTGCTAAGGAATTACGATTTCTAATTGGGTTAAAGGGTTAAATTGCTAAAGAATTAGGATTTAACTACATTTGGGAGGATACATCCTCTGAGTAATCAGAAGTAATTGAATTTAATAACCAATTCAAGTGAAAAAGGTAGGGATCAAAGGGGATTGTGTTCTGACCACAATTATTTCTCTCAACTGCATTACAATCAATTTGAACTTGCTTTTAATTTCTTAATTTTATGTCATTTATTTAATTCGCATAATTCCACAACACAACACTGCTCTTCTTAAAACAATTTATTTCCTTCCAACCTCTTAGATCGTAAGTTACGATAAAATTAGAAATTCAATCTATGTGGATACGATACTCTACTTACTCACTCTATAAAGCGGTACACTTGCCGTTTCCCAACAGTTTCTTAATCTCTAATTTTGAGAAAGGTGCAATTAGTATGCCATTATCACAATCATCAAGTCTCTCAAAGTGCACCCCATCTAACTCAACATTTGCCTCCACACCACCTTTAAATCTTTCATGAAAAAGTATTTTTACCACCTCTTTAACCACATTTGGTTCATCAATCCATCTTCCATCCTTCAACAAACCATGAATGGAAATAGTCGTACACCTCCATTTAATGGTAGAGTGGAAGAATATTGTGTTGTTATCACCCTCAATGAGCCAACAATTCCTAGGCTTCTTGTGAAGTAAGAATTTGTGTTTTTTGGCCAGCTTCCAAAAGTTGTCAAGTAACACTCTTCTAAGATTCACTTCATGTAGAGATAAACCAACACTTTCATCTTTAATATCAAGCTCCCCCACTTGCTCCACAAGTTTTTTACATTGAACATCCACCAAACGAAAATGATTCTCATTCCATAGTCTAATTGAAGGATTTCAACTTTCTATAAGTCAAACCTTCGTACACATCTCTAACAATCTTGCCAATAGATTGTTTCAATAGCCATGCATTGAAGATCCTAAAAGGCTTAGGATCCCAATCAATCTCCTTGTAACTCAAACCAAGTGGACAATGATTGGAAATATCCCTATATAAGGACAACTTGAGAGGATGTCGGCCATTTCTCAAGCCACCCTTTCGAGACAAGAATTATATCCAATCTACCCTTGGCCACCCCATCACTCCTACACCAAGTGAATTTTTTACCCATCATGGGTATGTCCTCCACCTCCATATTGGATAACAATTCATTGAACTCCTTCATCTTTATATCCTCACCATTAACACTACCATGAGACCCCCCTCATTTCCTCCCTATACTGAATAGAATTAAAGTCCTAAACCATGCACCATATGTTGTCCACTAATTAAACTTTTTTCCCATTGTAATCTCATTCCGTAATGCCCTTTTTTATTAAGATTTCATGGTGAATATACATTATACACCACAATAGGATCTTGGAAATCTTTCCATATCCCCTTTAACCTAATAAAGCCATTTCCCACCATCTTTTATAATAGTTTGAACGAACCCTTATCCCAGAAACAAAGCAAACACTAACACTATTAATAGCATGACTACTTTCCCACTCAACATCTGAGTCACCCCAAAACGCTACACAAACATTACTCTTTATTTCTTCAGATTTCGTCTCTTGTAAGAAAATTAGATCAACACCTTCAGACATCAAAATACTTTTTACCTTTCTTCATTTAACTTTCTCCATCATACACCTAATATTAAATGACATAACCCTCACTAATTAACAACTATATTTCCCTTTTGTAACCCATCCACAAAATTCAGCTTCTCGTCATAATCTTTTTCTTCTAACAGAACCATCCTATTGACAACAATCTCTTTATTCTTCCTTGGTGTTTCCCCTATCATCATCCCAAAGGACCATAGTTCTGCAGCTTCTTGTTACTTGTCCTTGATGCATAACACACTTTCCCCCTGACCCCACGAATTGTCTAAGCATGTCTTGGATCCTGAAGATTATGATGTTGGTTTCAGAGGAGCTATTTGAAGAATGGAATAGGAATCAAGCTTTGGTTTTGAGCTTTCAACATGCATTGAATGCCTTGAAGAATGATTTGGCTTAAATGTGTAAGAAAGAAGCAATTCTGGTGATTCAAGTGCATTGCATTCATATCATTCAATAATTCAATTAACTTGAGTAATAAAAATCACAAGGCTTTGGTAAAATGATCAATTTAAATCAAAGATTTTTGGAAAAATGAATTTGTACTGACTTAATCGATTACATTAAGGATATAATCGATTATTTTGTTCTTAGTTCATTCTGGAAAACTTTTCAAGAACAATGTAATCGATTACATATCGGAAAAATCTATTATTTGACCTTTGTCTTCATATACACTGCCTTGATGAACATTTTAATCGATTACCAACAGGTAGTAATCGATTATATTACTATACATTATTTTAAGTCGTGCTGGAAGAATCGATTACCAAAGAGTAGTAATCAATTACAAAGGCTAATATGAAAAAATCATATTCCTATCTTAATCGATTACCAAGTTCAGTAATCGATTACATCATACACATATGCACATTAGTTTTTGATGCATTAATCGATTACCAAATATGGTAATCGATTACATAGTTCAATATGATTTCTAAAGCTTTTGGTTTAATCGATTACCAGAATCCGTAATCGGTTAGACAGTGTATTTCAAGTTTATGAAGCTTCCTGTCTTAATTGATTACAAGACGAAATAATCGATTATTTTGTTCGTTGCTCATGTCCAGATTCTTGTGGAATACTTTAATTGATACCAGATTGATTTAATCGATTACATGAGTGAAATAATCGATTATTAGGCGTGTTTAATAGATTACTGACAGTTACAAAAGTTTGTTATAAATAGAACCTTGGCTCAACTTGTTTAGTAACTTGATCAATTCGTATTCTGAGCACACTTAATGAAAAACAAAGGAACACTTCAAAACAACCAAGAGGGGGGGGTGAATTGGTTGAACCTTGTCCAATTAAAATTTTAAAATCAGAGTTACCACAGGATCTTTATCACATTTAGAAATTGTTTCAATACCAACAATCAATATTCAATCAAATTCCCTTTTCACGAAGACTAGAAAACAGAGAACAGAATTCTGAGCAATGATATTGATTCACAAACAAAGTAAGTAATAGATGAAGAGATTAACAGAAAGATTAGCCACAAATTTTTTACTGGTTCACCTCAAACCCTATGAGACTACATCTAGTTCTTCTACTCAACACTAGAGTAGAGTTCCACTATTGCAAAACAATTATCCTTACAAGCAATTATACAAGTCTCTCTTTATCAACCCTAGATAAAGTTCAGAAGTCTAAAACCCTATTAGACTCTTAGAGACCAAATCCCTTTGCCAAGAACACTATTCAGCAAAAAACTAGAGAAACACTATCTCTACACTTGCAAGAACTCATATACAATAGACCAATCTTTACAAACAATTCAAATAGCAATTTACACCATCAAAGAACAAGGAAAGACATCACCTGATAATCCAAGAATGCATGTAAATGTATGAATTCACGAATTGAATGACAGATAATCAACTTAATGCATTCCCTTTTCTTGACCTTTGAATGAACAAATCCTTCACCTTCTTAATTCAACAACCCATATGATTTTTGTGAAGCTAGGTATGTTTAGTACACAGAGAATCTCACTAATGAAAGCTCAGAGTTTTTGTGAATGCTTTAGACTTCAAAATTTCGCAAATGATCAAAAGTTACAAACCTCAACCGAAGAGGCTCTATTTATAACAGCTTTTTAACTGAAAATAATCGATTAAACCCGCTCCAGTAATCGATTATTTAGCATATGTAATCGATTAAATCAAGATAGTAATCGATTAATCTGTTTATAAAACGTTCTGAGTTTCAAGAACGAACCATTTAATCGATTATTCTGATACGTAATCGATTATGCTAGAGGCACATGTTTTTCCAAAATAAACCTCGTAATCGATTAAAGAAATAATGTAATCGATTAAAATAATCCTGAGCTTTTCTGGGTTTAGACAAAGAACAATATAATCGGTTATTTCGTGAAGTAATCGATTAAGACAGTCAGCTTGTGTTTTCCTAAGATGCATGTTCAGGCATGTAATCGATTAAACAGATATTGTAATCGATTAAGACAGAGAGTTCCAACTTTTTCATAAAAGCCTGAGTAATCGATTAAACCGAGATGTAATCGATTACAATGATCATGTTTTGTTTTTAAAGAACACGAAGAACAAAATAATCGATGCTCTTATTTATGTAATCAATTATTTATTAGCTAATTTATTTTTCCAAAAACTTTTCATTCTAAGTGCCTTTCTAAACAATTTCTTTTACTTAATCAATTAATTCAATGACCTTTAAATGAATGAATGATGCATGATGCATATACTTGGATTATCAGGTCATATACTTCCTTTTACAAATGATCAAATTGATTCTTCAAGTTTTCCTTTGAGCTTATCCTTTTATGCATGTTTGAAAGTCAAAAGCCTTGAAGCTTGATCTTCATTCATTGATACTTAGCTTTACTAGAATCAACACATAAGCTTTCTAAAAATGTTCAAAGTGATTTTTCTGGAAAAATGAATTTGTATTGACTTAATCAATTACATTGAGGATATAATTAATTGTTTTTTTCTTATTCATTCTGGAAAACTTTTCAAGAACAATGTAATCGATTACCTATCGGAATAATCGATTATTTGACCTTTATCTTCACATACACTGCCTTGATGAACACTTTAATCGATTACTAACAGGTAGTAATCCTTTACATTACTATACATTATTTTAAGTCTTGCTGGAAGAATCGATTACCAAAGAGTAGTAATCAATTACAAAGGCTAATCTGAAAAAATCATATTCCTGTCTTAATCGATTACCAAGTTCAGTAATCGATTACATCATACACATATGCACATTAGTTTTTGATGCATTAATCGATTACCAAATATAGTAATCGATTACAAAGTTCAATATGATTTCTAAAGCTTCCTGGTTTAATCGATTACCAGAATCCGTAATCGCTTAGACAATGTATTTCAAGTTTATGAAGCTTCCTGTCTTAATCGATTACAAGACGGAATAATCGATTATTTTGTTCGTTGCTCATGTCCAGATTCTTGTGGAATACTTTAATCGATTACCAGATTGATTTAATCGATTACATGAGTGAAATAATCGATTATTAGACGCATTTAATCGATTACTGATAGTTACAAAAGTTTGTTATAAATAGAACCTTGGCTCAGCTTGTTTAGTAACTTGATCAATTCGTATTCTAAGCACAACTAAGCTTTCTAAAAACGTTCTAAGTGATTTTTCTGGGTTCTATGAGTTCTTGCTTTCACTAAAACATTTATGGGTTTTTGAGTGATTCTTTAAAGTAAGAAGATACTTTCAAAAGTTAAGGAAGAAGATGTTTTTAGGTTATTTTTCATCTTTCAACCTGATTTGTTCATTCATGTACATGTCATTCACTGGATCATCAGGTGTTTTCTTTCCTTAACTAATTGGTTGTAATTTTGTTTACAAATTTGTGTTGAATTGGCTATTGTAATTTTGATTCTTAAAGTTTGGGACTAGAGAAGGGTTCTCTAGCTTAAAGATCAGAGTAGTGTTCTCTGGATCTTTCTCCTTAGATTTCTAATAGGGTTTTAGAATTCTGTTCTTTGTCTAGGGTTGATAAAGGGGAGATTCTTGTAAAAGCTTGTAAGAATATCTTTATAATAATGGAACTCTAACCTAGTTTTGGTTGGAAGAAACTAGATGTAGCTTCATGATTTGAAGTGAACCAGTATAAATTGTGTGTGTTCTTATTTCTATTCTCATCTTATTATTTGTCTTTTATTCTTTGAATCATATTCATTGTACAACAAGGTTGGTTTTGATCTATTGAATTCTTAGACTGAGCTATTTGATTGAGTAAAATGTTTCTTGGTTTTAAAAGTGATAAAGATCCTGAAACCTCTTATTTGAATTTGATTTTTAAAATACCAAGGTTCAACCAATTCACCCTCCCTCTTGGTTGTTGTGAAGTATTCCTATTATTTTCATATGATTGACAATATGGCTTACCCCAAAATTTGACAAGGATAAGCAGACCCTGGTGACTTATTTTCTTTTCACTACCTAGGATAGAGCTTATCCCGCTTTAGAACTTGCAAGTTCCTTATGCCCCTTCTTTTTGTGTTTGGAATGTTCATCTCACTTTTGGTTTTACACGGAGTCTTCAACAACCCTATTCTCTTTTTGTAGCCCCTTCAACAAACCAGGCTGGTAAGGAATCAACTTTCCATTTTTTTTCTTCTTGTAGACAAAACTCAGATCCTCTTCCGGGCCATCCATTTCCTTTGCACAATGGTCCTTATGAGATCCACTAGAATTGTATTGGTCAATAAGGTTTGGAACCAAAGATAGGCCAATGTCACCACTTGCTGGCCCAAGATGAATTTGCATCTTAATAGTGTCTTTTAAAATCTCTGTTGGCCATACATCTTCAAACTCTACCTCTTTTGCATCCTTAAACACCCCTACCTCCTGACAAGCCTCACCCACCACCACGCTTTTCTAATTTGAGTAGGTTCCAATATGGAAGTTGCGAGAACCTATTTTCTGTTGCATAACCATAGTTTCACAAGACAATATCCGCCTTATGATTTTCCAGTTGTTCCTTTTTTGATATCATGAATCTAATTGTCATAGGAGCATAGTAGCAATCCTCTTCAACCTCTTTAGAGCCCCCAACACGATCATTGCTTGTCATAGTGGCATAGTAGCAATCTGACACATCCCCTATTTTCATGTTCTGTACTGAAAATGAACATCACCTAATCACAAGAATTGATTGTTGGGTCAAAATAAATGTTTGTTAAAGCCTTGTTTCTTGGTTCTAATTTGTCATCCTCATAGTAACCATCTCCCTCATCCCACAAAGATCCCTCTGATCCTAAATCCATACCCTCCCTAGATGATTCTAACAAAGCCTCGCCATTCTTGAAGACATTAGTAAGGTAGTTAGGGACATGTTTGTAAGAGCAAATTTTTTCAAACATCCTAACTGTCACAACATGACCATTTAGGCGTATATTCTTGTATAGTTAAACAAGGTTAAGTGTTGAGGTCAGGACCATGACCTTGCAATTGTGAGGTTTCTTATGTATCGTGTCACCTCTACCATTTTCACATACTGCCCAAAACAAATAATTTCAAAAAGCACTTAATGTTCCATAGATTTAATGGAACACCTCATATAGAGATCCGTGATAGTCTAATCCCAAGATTAGTTTTTGCTTCTTATGGTCGAATAGAAACAAACCACTCTATCAACCACTCTTGATTCTCCTTAATTAGTTGTTGGACATCATTGTCTCCATCTCCCATAAGCAACACCATGTTTCATCCCATATACATTGCATTGATCGATTTGTGGCCCTTAACAATAAGAATCTCTTGGAAGTTCTTCAATTTCGGTGATTCATGTAACCTCCCCACCATGATTTTACTCAGCTAGTCCCCATTCATCTCTGCAATGGTATGGTCAATGTAACGCCCCCTCAATCATTAGGGTCATTACCAAACATAAACAGCCAACACACATATAATAATCAGAGTTTAAGCAGTTTGGAAGCATAACTAAAAAGTGACATCATCAAAGGTCACTATCATAACACTGTACATATAATATGGTGAATATACATATAAACTGTGTGTAAGTACAAAACTGTACAAATACATCCCCTCAGGGTACAACAAAACTAAACCAAAAACAGAATACAAAAGTATCAGAGCCTCAAGCTCAAATCAACTATGTCTAAGGTTTTCAAAACATGGTTATCCCTGCATAGGCTTCTTGCCTTGGGATCTATCAGCTCCTCCTGAGGATTCACCTGCAAAGCATAAGCCCCACACAAGGGGTGAGATATAAAATCTCAGTAAACTCAGGGCCCTTGAAGGTATTTTCTTCCCCTGGTTCACTTTCATACACATATATATGAAAATAGTATATCAGAACAATCCACATCAACATCAGAGAATCATTAAATCAGTCATCATCAATACATATTCATCTGACCACAATCAGTGAATCACTCAATCAATTCTCATGTACAAACAATGCATCTCTGCCTGACCACAATCAGACTAAACTCATGGCATACAACCATGATCATATCCAATACTATCCCGCTGAGGCTACATCTAGGTATATAGGAACATCTCCAACCAGGAGGCTACATCTATATACTAGGAAACATCTCATAGCAGGATCTCAATGCATCTATCAGAGGCTACATCCGTATATATAGGAACATCTCCACCTGGAGGCTACATCTATATAACGAGAACATCTCTTTATAAGGAGGCTACATCTGCTGATATAGGAACATCTCCCCAGGAGGCTACATCTATATCGCAGGAACATCTCCATCCTATCTCAATACAATTGCCCGAGGAGGCTACGTCTGTAGATATAGGAACATCTCCATTCGGGAGGCTACGTCTATATCACAGGAACATCTTATATCGGGACTTACTCAATCACATGTCATCTATCCTACTACAATAGAATGCAACAATCAATCATGCAGATCATAAGCTAAGCAAACCATAGTCATATATATCAATGTGCATCCATTTCCCTTTCACAGGGTACAGTACAACCTTCATAAATCAATCAACAATACACAATTTTCACATATATGTATATCATTACACAAAACCATCACCATAATAAGATAATGGTGGAACTCAGCAAAGGATGTACACACAAGAACCAAGAGCTTACCTGCTCTAGGCACAACACTGGCTCTCCCGACCTCGTGGTCAACACCACCAGAACTGTCAATCTCACGTCCTACAGAAATCAAGAACACAAGGTATCAATAACAGTTCTAAGCCGTTATACCGAAAGGAAACTACAATTCCTTCCACACAACCCATGACAATCACTTCATAAGTGATTCTCAGACCCTCAGAAGGATCTTACTCAGCCTACACAAGGCTCCAGAGTCTCTACCATGACTCTGATCAAAGCATATCCCTGCTTATACAGATCAATTCCAAACTTCCCATTATCACCAATTCTAGCTTACAAACAACATCTAGACTATCTCATGAGTAACTTTGTCAATTGCTCTAAGGTTCATACTAGCCATATAACCAGCCTTTTACTTCTGCTCATATATACTCAGAGCCAAAATCAAACTTCATCAATAATAATGATTCAAGGCTCTAACTCCATCAAAACAACCCTCTGAACATAAAACTCTACAGAGTCCAAGCCTAATAACGGCTCTAACACCTCCAAAAACACCTCTCAAGGTATTCAAAATCAACCAAAAACCCAAACACAGAATCAACGGCTAAGGATCGAGTTTCTTACCTCTGTGTAGTCCAGACACACCAGGGAATCACTTTCCCTAAGGTAGATCGCTCAATCAAAGCCTCCTTCGCCTCTGATTCTTCGATTCCAAGGACTTCCTTAGAAATCGCGATCTCACCGTTTACCGCTTCTTGTCGAGAATAAAGTCGGGTCACTAGCTTATCTCGAGGCTCTGAACACTTTCTCAGTTGGGTCAGAGGTGTTTAAATGAGAAATGGAGAAGATATGAAGCTCCACAAGTCATCAATGGCCATTCTCTCTCTCTTCCTCTCTTTCTCTTCTCATTTTCGTCCAAAAATGAGCTATTTATAAAACTGACCCGAAGGTCCCGCGCGGTTCGTGCCAGGTGCCGCACGGATCGCGCCATGATACGAATAACCCGTGCCATCAGCACCACATCCACGCGGATCGCGTGAACTGGCCGCAAGGATTGGCCTGATTCAAGCTCGCCACGCTGATCGCGCCATATCCCGGGCTGGTAGCGCCACAGGTTCAAACAACTCACGTTGTTAGCGCCACAACCACGCAGTTAGCGTGAGATGGCCGCCAGCATTGGCCTGATTCACCCATTCCACACGGATCGCGCCGTGCCCCGCGCTAACCGCGCCACAAGCTCGAATCAGCCACGCTAGTAGCGCTATGTCCACGCTAATTGCGCCACCTGTTCGAATCTGTTTTCTCCTTCTCTTAAGCTTCCTTTAAGGGATTCTAAAGCATGATTATGGTTCTTAATCTCAGGCTTAATCCTATGCTTAAATATCCAGGTATTACAGTCAAGACCCTTCCAAACCTCCCCATCGGAAGAATCTATTGTTCATGTGAGCCATCTGTTCTAAAAAATAGGATTCTTACGCTATATATAGAGCTTACACATAAGATGGTTGTGGCCCTTGGTGGTTGTCTTGATAGTGACCCTTCATTGCTTCGGCCCATCTCCCTTCCTCCATGCCAAAGACATATTTTTCACTTCCCCCAATTGCTTGTGCTTGGTTTCGTTGGTCTTGAAAAGCATCACCTTCCCGTTCATACCTCCCATATTTGGGGACATTAACAAACAACCTGACGTTTTCTAATCATATTTGGCTCAAGTCCTTTTTGAGTCTACCTACGTTTTGCACATTTTTTAAGCGAACAAAATCACATTTTTGGCCCTCCTTTTTCTTCCTCTTAACGATGAAACTGTCTCTAACATCACCCTATCGGTGAAACATGCTCCAAAATATTTCCACATCATAACTGAGTAAGAAATAGGAAAAATAGAAAATGGTCACTCCTTATTCTGCAACTCTTCTAACTGACTTTGATGCCCCGACGTAGTTTTCTGCCTCTATACCGTCGTGCCTTCCCTACTTCTAAATCTCTCTACCTCTCATTTCACATGAAAAAATATATGGTGGTTGTCTTTACATGTCCAAGTACTTCTTACTTCTTGGGTTGTAATTGCTATCTTATTGGTTTTAGCCATTCTAATTATATATTCAAAATTTGCAAACCACTATTGCTTTAGGTCAAAATTTCTTTGAATATGTTCTTGAATTCATTTGAGATGTGAGCAAACTCATATTGGAAAAGAATATGGTATGTTGTTAACCAATCACATCACCCTCAATCAACTCTTGAACTATGACAAATATGTGTTTGATAGAAAGTTCTAATTGTATGGCACCACTTTAGTTTTCTCAATGTGTACTAGAAATGTCATTAATTGTAAACAATTATGGTTTACACGTTTCTATCAAGTTTATGTTTAGCAAGGCATTTCAATTAGTTTTTAATTTTTTTATTAGCTGAAAAATTTGTTGAACTGTTCAGTAAACAAATATTTTTAATAACTTTTAGCATTTTTATATTTTCTTCATGCATGTTTTATCCTTAATATATTTATCTAATTTCCTTACTATCATTTTTTAATAAATAATGAATTTATAGTTTTTTTTTTGTCATTTACACTTTAGCTATTTTAATAAATTTTATCGAATATTTATAATTTAATAATCTAAATTTTCAGTAATTAGCTAGTTTTGTTTTGAGGATGCATATGTGGTTGAAATTGGAAATTAAGCAACATATGGTTTTGGTATTATAAGTGGAAGAGAGATTATTTTTTGTGTGGGGAATACGGGATATTGGAAATTTTCGAGACTAAGAGGAGTAATGTTGAATGCTCTTTCTCCTAATGATATATTGATTTTGTAGCTTGTCTTTGCCTACCTTTCTAGTTAGTTTTGCAAGACTTTTGTAAATGGATTCGGGTGGTACTCTTTTACTCTATTTGTTTAATACAATCTTTACTTATATATTCATTAATTACTAATCTTTTTTCAATAATTGTTGATTTTCCATTGCACCCACACACACACACAAAAGAACTCTACAGCAGCCACAAGAACGAGCCAGCATGGCCATCGATCCCAGGGTAGGCCTAAACCTTCCATATGGTATATGGTATATATATATCCATCACACTCGAAAAACAGAAATGATTCATTTTTATTATAGAGTTGCAAAAATAGGTTTAGAGTGTGTTAGTTTAAACTTTTACTATGAAACAATAGCTTTTTTTTTTATGAAAAAATCACTTTATGAAATTTCCAAGTGTTTGGGTAAATTTTTTCAAGAATCAGAAAATCAATAATGTATATGATTTAAGCTTCTTTTTAAGAAGCAATTTGGACTTGCTTGTTTAGAAAATATTTAAGAATCAAACTTGTTGAAATCTAATAAATTATTTTTTTAATAGACAAATAAATTATTTAAGTAATTAAGGCAACCTGTACAACAATTATATATCAAGTAGGACACTCCTATTATTAGTTAAAAGATATCTAATTGCGGTAAAAAAAAAGTTAAAAGATGTAAAAAAAAGTTACAGAATCAAAGTAAAATTTGTGCCTAGATTTCATTTTGAAACAAAAAAAAAAAAAAAAAAAAAAAAAAAAAAAAAAAAAAAAAAAAAAAAAAAAAAAAAAAAAAAAAAAAACTATACAAATAAAAAGGCCAATTAAGCCATTAATTTGTGATGCGGTGACGATGAGCATGCAGAGCTCACGGTATAAACGTCATGTCGTCATGTACTGAAATTATAAACAGATTATATAAATAAAAAAGGCCAATTAAATGAATTAATCCTAGTAATTGTAATGAGCTAAGCATGGAGAGCTCATGGTATTGACGTCTACTAATGTACGTACGATAATTGATATTTGCATTCTACGACAAAATGCGGTTGTTGAATTTGGGTTTTTAATGGTTGCTGTCGATATGATCACTACGTCGGGTTGACTTGTGTTGTTTATTTTTGGCGCTAGTTGACTGCTAGGGTCTGATTTGTGACACCCTTAGACTTTGTTTGGGAGTTAGAAGGGAAAGGAAAAGAAAGAGATTCAAGGAAAAGGGAAGGAAAGGGATATAAAATTGTAATGTTCAAACTTTAATTATGCTCTCTTATGATATTCACGGTAAATATTTTCTTCTTCTAATCATTTAACCAATGTTTTAAAAAAAATTACTTAACCAGACCCTTGAACTTATATAAAAAAATGTAATATTAAATTAAACTTTCAGCTATCATTCTCTAAAAAAAAATCAAACAATCAAGAGAAAGAGAGGTTCAATGATAAAGGCGCAGTCACCCTCCCCCAATAAAAAAAGTTCCTTAATATTTACTTTCAATATGAAATACTTGCCCCCCACCTAATTTCTAAGCTTGTTCATTGTTATTTTATCCGTATTTTACCTTTACAAAAAGTATTCTAAGCACACTCATTTTTGAATATTTTATGTTGTTTAGTCAAAACACATAAAACAATAAATTTTATCAATTAAAATGTATAAAGTCTATATAGAAATTTTTTTTATTAGTATATAGAAATTATATAAGATGCATCTCCCACACCAGTGTTCTTTAATATTGTACTTATTCTTTTTTTTTTTTTACTTCCTCCCGATTCTGATTTTTTTTAAATACTGTAACATTTTTTTATCTTCAAAAACAGTGAGAGCAACCAACAAAGTGTCTTCTTTTACTTTCAAATATAACATATTATTCAATTTTTCTTTTATAGATTTTATTTGTCATAATTTTATACATTTGGTAAGTAAAATATACCTTAAAAAAAGGTAAGTAAAATATAAGTTAATTGCTTTAATTTGATGTCATATTTGAATCCATTCTCTCATGATTTAATAAAATATCAACGAATTAACCACAAAATCAAGAGGGAAACGGACAGTTATAAGTTAATTACCTTTTAACAAGAAAATATAAGTTAATCACTATAATTTCTTTTACTTGCTCATCATTATTGCTTTTCATTTGGTAGATAATTTAATTTATATGAAAAAAAAGTTAGTTTTAGCTATAAATCATTATTGACTTTGCTTATTACATGTTAAATTTTTGGCCCCAAAACAAAATTGTCTGGTTCTCTCTATATATTTATATTTATATCTATATCTATTTAATTATATATATATATATATATATATATATCAATATCAGACAAAGAAATAAATTTCATTAACAGGGCATAATAAAAAGTGAAATATCCACAAACAGTACAAATAAAGAAAACAACCAAGTTAACAGAGGAAAGAAATCCAATAACAGAAGTTCTTTCTAAAGAACCTTAATTAGCGGAGAAAGAAAAAGAAATTAAAACAGGATTCCGAAACAGTTAAAGCAACATCCAATTCCTACAAAACACTAATAACAGACTTATTCAGTAAACAATGACAATGGAAATAATTTTCAATCTCATCCTCAACTTCTAGAAACCGTATTTGTAACTCGTCCAATCCATTTACCCGCCCAAACCGATCCAAAATACAATTTTTTTTCTTCTATTTTTCCAATTTGAAACATAGCCTCATCTCATAGGATACGAGTTCCGGAAAAACACACCAGAATGAAAATTCCAATCCATTTGTTATTGGTCTAAGAAAAGGCTATATTGTTATTTTCGCTCCCCTTTATTACTAACAGACTTTCCTTTTGATTTCCTTTTTCAAAAATACCCAACAAAATACACTCTCCTTTATTTATGTTAAGTTTTGCCACTTCCAAATTTCAAACCCTATTCCTCCCCCCTTCTATCATTCAAACTTCAATTCCCCCTTTCATTTTGTTCTACCGCTCATCATCTCAACAATGTGATATTACGATAATATTATAATGTTGTGCTATCTGCTTTGATTGAGGCCCAGAAAATGGTTTTAATTTTAACTTTCTTTCCCCTCCCTCTTTTTGACTAGCGAAGCAATCAAAGGAACCACTCCTATTTATTATAATGTTTTGCTTAGATTTCTTGGTTTATGTTGATCAAAATAGGGTTTATATGGTGATAATTCCTATAGTGTCTTGAGATCGATAAGTTTTGCAAGAGCTATGCCTAACACAATGAGTAAATATCCTTCTCGTCCTCTTTGTTCTTCTAAAAGAATACAAAGCCAATTAGCCAATTAACAATCATCCAACATCACTACAAACAAATGATATTTTTGTGGCGGTTAAAAAAGCATTTTCTGGCAGCTAAAATTAAACTGTCACAAAATTAATTTCTGATGGTCAGGTTTGACTGTCAAAAGTAACGACGTCAAAAAAAATTGTGGCAGTTTTTAGTTGAACGCTGGTAATTCCATCAAAATTATTGTGGCGGCTATTAAAATTTTTTTTCACTTTTTTTTTTCTTTTTCACATTTTCTGTTTCTAACGGTTTAAAAACTGCCACGAAGTGGGTCTTTGCTTTTTTTTTTTTGTCAAAAACAAATTTTTAAAACCAAAAACAATACTCACATTCATATTTCTCTAGTTTTAATTATTTTTATGAGTTCTATAATTATTTTCATTCCTATTTGATTAAGTATAAAAATTATAATTAATATTTTTTATATAAAAACTCATTAATATTTTTTGCTAGGATTTTCATCATAAAATCATGTAGTAGATAAAAGTATAAAACTCAATATTTTCATTCCTATTCCTATTTGATTAAGTATACAAAATTGATATAGTTATTTTCATCATAGTAAAATCATGTAGTAGATAAAAGCCAGTAAAAGAATTCCTAGGATTCCGGGAGCTGGGATCTAGGGAATTATACACCATGTACGCTAAAGCTTGTAAAAGAAATTCCAGTTAACACAGCCCTTCTCAACTAACTCAAAATCCATCGAGAAAGCTAATTCATATTTTCTGGACTCAAAATGCTAACATAATTATGATACATACACACCCAAAAAACAAAAATCAACCTCAAACATATCTATCTATCTAATATTGCTATAACATTACTGTACAATTCAAAGTCTATGGATCAGAATTTCGAGAAAGCCTATAGATATATATCAAAAGTTAAAACATAAATTATTCTAAGCTAAAATATTTCTGCACAAGCCTATAGGTTGTGCCCAGTGTCTACCATTCATCCGAACACCCTTTTAGGTTGATCCTATACCATCTGCACAACATTGATAAGAATAAAAAATAAGTTTTTAAATGTACATAAAATAAAACCACCCGAACAGCAGAAATCAAAGCTTACCCTTGTAAAATACATGGTTGGATACATGGAGGAGTGGCAAAAATTGCATTAAAAACATGAAAAAGACTTCTCATGACTAATACTATGCCTATGTATTATGTAATCCAGTGTGATATTTTTTAGACATTGACAGTTACAGGGCAGAAAAGTATAAATCTTTTCAAGGCAATTGTGAGAATATTTGGAGCTTGTTTCACTGTGAGACATTTCCATGCCTTGACATAATCCTTGCACCTGCAAACACCATAACTAAGTTAAGACAGAACCTGCCTGTCGCAAAAGCACATTATCAAATGCAAATATTTGAATTCTATATTTCATGGCAACTTTTTACCATACAAGTTCCCTATATATAAATCACTTTCCAAATTGAAATAGGAAATAAATTGACTAAGAATTCTGGTATAACCAGGACAAAAGCAGCTGTTAAATTAATTTTAAAAGTATTTTTCAGTTAAGAAACACTAAGGTTATTGAAAGAATGAATTAGTAAGAGAAATTGTGTTAGGCTACACATTAGTTCTGTTATTTATTGATTGGTTTACAATCAATTAGACAATAATCTCAGCAGACCAAAAACTATTCTCTATCCTAATAATCAATAATTGGTAATTCTAATTTAATGAACACAAATATGGATGGTTGACTATATATTCTAACATTCATGTTAGTGTTCTAATTTACATGTCAATATTCTAAAAATGATCAATTCCAGAGCAGCTTTTCTGTATAAAATTAATAATTAAATTACAATATTTTTCTAAACAAACTGACCCATCACATTTATACATATCTCCATGAAGCCACTCCTTGGCAGTAAATTGGTCTAGACATTCCTCCAAGGAAGCAGCATCTCCATGAATTTCAACAGTCAAGTCCATCATATTGTCATATTGATTTAAATTCTTCTCACATTAAGTGCAAATCACCTATTTTTTTGAGGAGGAAAAAGAAGAACATGACAGATAGCAGTGTCAGCAAGAATCACTATGTTGCTATAATAATTGCCAATTGAGCAATGAGCTAAAAATTATCTTTTAAATTTGATAAAGGATTAGAAAAAGTGAATCTCTTGGCCAATTTGTATGATTTAACTTACAGAGACTATTATTTTCCATCCTGACTAAAAAAAAAGCTCTAAACTATTATTCTTAGGGCCACTTAGGATGGACTAACTTCTTCAGCTTATGAGATTGGAAGAGTAAACGTAGAAAGCATCATCTAATCATTTCATGCTAAGTTGCCAACAATATCATTTTGTCACTATGTTTCATTATTATGTACAAAATGGCAGACTAAAAAGGTGTCCATACTCAAACCAGAAAACTTCGATTATAGTCTGATTAGTCATCTAACCTCAGATTGAAAGTGGCCACCAAAAATGTGTTGGATAAGGGTTGTTTCCTGATGCCTAGGGGGGACAACTTTTACTCCACCAAATTCATCAAGGCAAACAGATTGCATAGCATCAATGGAAAACCTGCAACACCATTAAAATATTGGAGGGAGAAGAAACCTTTAGTGTCATACCAAATTAGTTATAAGATAGACACCATTCCAAATAGTCGATGCAAATTTCACTATAGAAAGTCAAATAACATTGATTTGAACAAACTGATTTGA